>CM069441.1:96828371-96943501 GCA_035610835.1 Ophiura sarsii | reverse complement strand
TTATCTAATTGCAGGCTTGCAAAATGTACATTTTATACGGTCATGACAGTAAGCTTACCAATATGTTTTATTGGTAAGCTTACTGTCATTACCGTAGAAAATGTACAATGAGTAGGCATGCAATTAGAAAATTATTCACGGAATGAACTCGTTCTTGATGGAATTATATCACGGTTATATAGGGTCATGTGTTTTAAGCTCGCCTCCTTTCGCGTTACACACGGATTTTGGCTTTCGCGACATTATTTTAACTTTACACATTTATATTTGCTTGTATACCCCCCTGAGGTAGTAAAAGTATACATTTTCTGAAGGGAAATTGCATGAGGAAACTAAATATGCCATTAAAATTATAGTACGACCAAGAACTAAAATGGTATGATCGGAAATGTTTGGGAAAATATCAGGGTTTTTAAATTTTTAATTTGAGATCCAAATATTTTTTATACCTACCCCTATCATTATTTACTTTACATATTTGAATTTCTCATGAAATTACCCATTAGATGATATATAATTGTCAAAGTTACTACGTCGGTATGGTAATTATACCGGCTAGTGAATATCTCCAATTTTTATTTTATATATTTTTAAATTTTCAGAAATATTTGTTTAAGGATGAACCCTTTCCTGATATAAACTGCATTTCTGAATTCCTCTTGTTACAAGCTTTCCAAAAATGTATACTTTTGCTATCATAGGTTGAAAACTTTTTCTGTTATAGTCATTTTTATAAATCCGGTAAATTGAGGCTGATTATTCATGTTGACTGTGTAGCGAATAGGAAGAAAGCTGATGATCATGGTCTTATCCATAATTAATTAGTTGTTACAAATAGTTGACAAGTCTGTTGAACCACATACTTAAAGACTACTAAATATCCTTTACAAATGGGACCAGAATGATGTTTGTAACATAGGAGATGACTAGTTATTGTAAAAAGAACAAAGATTATCGCCATTATTGGATTATCCCCATTGAGTTTGTACAGACGGCACCCCTTCCAACGGCACCCCTTCCAGCACCACCCCTGGTCTCCAAACATCAAATAGCTGTATCTCCCCTTCTGTATTAGCTATACCAGATAGCTTGTTATTAGGGCTTTAAAATGATACCAAATTTGTTGAGATAGCTTTTGTGGTTTTGAAAATATTTGAGGAAAATGACAGCATAAAACAAAAAAATGTAACGGCACCACCCTATTGGGAGGCGAGTTCATAACGCGTGACCATATAGGATTATAATTTATGTCAGTATAAGGTTTATCGCAAATAGGTCAACATCAATTGATTATCCTTTTCTGATGCATTGTGGGATCGCAAAGTGTACAAATTCTTACCGATTGTACACTTTGTTTAATTTTAGGTAGTACTTGTTTAAATGTCACCCCCATGGTGAGTAATTACTCATTTGATGCATTGATTGATAAACAGTTTGATATATTTTGTAAATCTTATTTAAAACGTGCATGGTCGTGTAGGACAGTTTTGTTGAATGATAATAATAGCAGTAATAATGATTTTAGTTGATTAACCCATCTTTGTGTATGATATAATATTCATGATATTCATGATTTTATGCTTATTTTGCTTATTTTCATTGTACAGTGTATTTACTTGTATTCTTTGTGTATTTTACTCTTGTTTTTGTATTCTTTTGATGCACCACCTCCAGGTGGGTGCCTTTGAAAGTGTTTTGCGAATAAATAAATAAATAAATAAATAAATAAACACTTTGCGATCCCACAATGCATCAGAAAAGAATAATCAATTGATTTTTACCCATTTGCGATAAACCTTATGAGGAAATCGCCAATGGACACATATCGTTGATATTTATATGGAGTCATAGTTAACACGGCGTATATTAAGTAGCGTGACCAGTGACCATCCTCGCGCACTGCGTGGTAACTACACGTATAGTTTTGTTCCATAACGCACACTTCTGCAGTGCATCTACTGCGCTTTTCCTGCATGCTTTGGGGCGAATTACACCGACGCATGGCGAACTTACCGCCCGGGATTGGATGGAATGTTTGTAAGGTATTCGCTACTAACCGGGGTAAAAGTTGATATGGGTAATTAAAGGTACAAATTCATGATCAAATAAATGTCTAAAGTATGACTGTGTATACCTTTATTCTCTAATTATGTAGCCCCGTAGAATATTTTCCATTGCAACACCTACACCATTTCATTGTATGCCATTATTTCTTAATTGGCATGAATGGAGTAGGGCCAACATTTTTTGTTGTGTTGCCCACAACTGCTAAAGTGCCAAAAATCAGTCGATTTTCCTTCCCCCCCCCCCTTTTTTTTCCTTTTTTTTCTCTCTGACAAATATTAATGACAGACCGCGTGGTTAATGATAAGATAACATTTGTAAATGTCAATTTGACATAATGTTTCTAGTGTGATAATAGTTTGAAAGCAATCTAGGGAAGCTAACTTATTTATTTCTTGTAGAAAATAATAATATTTTGACAAATTGGATAAAATTTAAATCTTTAAAAAAAGAAATGTCAGGGCAACACAACAAATTATTTTGGCGTAAGTACACGGTCATTAGAATTGATAATCATTCAAAAATAATTGTACATTGAACAGTTTGATGGAGTACATATTTCGTATAATATTTTAATAGGATAATTTACCGAAAATACCGTAAAAAATACAAGAACCACATCATAATCCTGTTAATCAATAGATAGTAAAAACTTGTTTGTAATTAAAAGATATCTGTAATAGTTTAGCTTGAAAGAGTATGTGTTGTTTTACTTTTAACTTGTTTGTCACGTAAGGCCATAAACTGGTTAATATGACAGGGGGTCTAAACCTTACAATACCGTGGTTAAAAGCCCATAAACATGATCAACTGGTAGTATGACAGGGAGCCAAAGCATTGCCATACCTCTATTTTAACGTCGTATCAGCAGTCGGTAATTATAACACGTTGTAAAAATCGAAGCATATTTGGATAGAAACAACATATATACTTGTATAATTATTTCCATGCCAAATTTAGGCCTATCGTATATTAATCTGTGGAGCCCATACGAAAGACAGTAATTTAAAACCGCATTTTCATAAACATGTGGTAAATATACGCTAATGGGTATTAAACTAATACATTATGTACGCGTATTAAAACGGGGAATGCGATTGACGAGGGAACGATCGTTTTCATACTGTCAACCTCCTCATGGATATATCTACTATAGACCATTTCAAATCCGAAAATATACGAACGGTTTCGAATGTTTCCGATTAGCCGAGTGTAAACACTCGGTTCCATGACCTGTCAGCTCCTGACAGGTCTAGCCATGTGCGGAGAAAAACAAACGTGTTGATAAAAGAACAAAATAGTACCGTTCCACGTTTTACTTCTCATGTGTGCACGCGTGTATGTAAACATAGTAAATCACTATAGGCGGACAATCAACTAGGACAAGACTGTGAATGCGATCAACTGTTGCGAAGAACGCGAAGAACGCGCAACGCACCTACTCCACGTGACCTATTCTTCCGAAGATTTCCGATCTCAATTTGAAATGGTCTATAGACTGTTCATTCGTTTGTATAGTTTGATCAGTTCCAAATTGGTGAAGCCTCCATACAGCAGCGAATGAATACAGAAGAACGCTCGCGCTGGAGGCAACAAGCGCAGTACTGTGCATCATAATACCCCAGTGCCGTAAGAAGCATCAATGCAATATAAGCACTGAAGTATGTAGAGTATACAGATGTAATAACCTCAAAATTACCCTATGTGATTGGCAATATAATATTAAATTCATTATAGGTATAAAAGTGGAAAGGGTAATAATAATCTTACTGATATAATGATATTAATACAATACAATGTTACTGTTAGAGTCCAATCAATATTATTAGTTTTCCCCTGTTTGTTCATGGGTTCGTATCACATGAGGCCGTATCACATGAGACCGAATGTGATACGAACTTAACATTAATGTTTCGTATTGCATGAGAGCAAACAGGGGATAACGAATTTATCATTCAGTAGGCATGAATTTAGTTTAGTGCATAACTGCAAGATGAAAAAAATAAAAGTAAATTATTAATTGTTTTACCAAAGATATCTGTTGAGACTGGGCCTGATATTTTGCCTTGTATTTGTTTCCCTTCAAACCCGTCCCGTGCGCCAAACCAAAATCGTTCCGAGTGAATATCCAGAGTCTCCACGTCAACATTTTTGAAATCGAACCGTCCTTCACCCTTGTCAACTTCCATCAAAAACGCACGGAAAATCCTCCCTGCTTTTACATTTGTCCGCTGTGTATTTTTGCGCGTCGATCGCATCCTTTCTTTTCTGCTCTATTTCCTCTTCAGAAAAGACCGAAAAAAATCGTCTGCTATCACTCGATTTCGCCATCTTGTTTGGCAATTGTTTACGAACCTCGGTAAGGGCCGCGGAAGGATGAAAGGAAATAATTGAATGCCGACACTTTGGAACCCGGTACTATATCTTAACGGAATAAATCGTATTGAAAACTAGAAACCATACCAAACCATAGCTCATTCTTCGGCTGCCCTTACTTGTATTTATTGTTTACAATGTTTGTTGATACCCAACCCCGATCGTATTTAACGTAGCGAAATCGATTCACTCGGAGCTCGATGCGACTGTGCACAGTCTCTTACACAAATGTGACGGCACACTATGCAAATTCATTAACATACAAAACGTGCGTGACAAATCGCGCTGTCAAAGAGCTGTATGACACGACATTTTCGTATCATACATAACTTTTTTTAAAAGATCTGTGTGATGCGGAAATATCCCTTTTGGCTATTAACCAATGAAATTGCGGTATTCATGCCTACTGAATGATAATAGTCTATGCTAATTATGATCTAAATATGTACATACTATGTCATTAATTTTAACACAACGCTAAGCGCCGTACCGTCATTCTACATATTTTCAAATAGCAGCAATATATAATTATAATAATGATAAATATTTAATAATTAAAGACTTTTAAATTTGTCTGGTCTTGAATTAGTGTTTCCTCTGAAGGATTTCGCTCTTTAGAGTTTTTGAGCATACTGTTATGTGTTATGTCCCCAAACTAGCCCAGAGGGCAATAAAATTACAATGTTATGTTATTATTTTTATTATTTTCTATATGTTCACAAAATGAATGATTTCTGAACTTGCTAATCTAATTGCAGCACGGCCTTCGAAGGAACACCGCCTTTATTGTCATTGATTGTTGGGACATCGTATTAAATATTGGTAACAACTCTGGAAATACCGCTTCGCGTCTCGCTTAAAGAAATGTCACCTCTAGATCTATATATTGCCATACATAAATACATTGTAATTGATCATACAGGCATCGTGTGTAAGTCACAATATGGTACTACAATAAACTACTCAAATATTTGTTTCAATCGACTAATTATTGAAATTGTATGATCTGATATAATACAAAATGTCTATCAATGGAAAGTTATTGTGTTCACCTTTATAATGATACCAAATTTGGAGCGATCACTTAAAACAATCAGGGCTCAGAAACTCTATTTTGTGGAGTACGTGGGTCTCAGACAGGCCGAACGTGCCAAATTTGGCCTCAACTGTGCTGAACAAGGCAACTGACTCGGTCAGAAGTTTCAACAAACAGCTCAGAAACAGGACAAATTGCTTAATTGAAAACAGCAATTGGACATTTGATGGCAGTATCAAAGATTCAAAGTATGACGACAACATGAAGAATGGTTAAAGAATGGAATGCCATCCGACCATAATCAGTCTATCCGGCAGGCAAAAGAAGTCACAAGTTGTTATTTCTTCTGCGTCTGATGATTTCTTCAATCGTCTACTAAAGAATATGTGTCTTTTGTTTGTTCAGTGGTGTAATAATATTATTGCAAGTTAGTAATGGTCTTACGATTCCTAATTACAGACGAAGTTAGGTGTCATGTTTTGATCGTGTAATTGCAAAGGTGGCACATTCATTTTGAGACCCTCCTACAGCTGGGGTCCTGCGCCCTCAAACAATTGATTGTAAAAATGTGGTATCGTTTTAAAGGAGAACACATCCATTTCTATTGATATATGTAACATGATGTAAATCTAAAATAAAGTTGATGTAATAATCTGAACTGTTTAAAGATAAAGAATCGCACCGGAGAGATCCCCTTTACGATGACCCTTTTAATTGACCGTCTTTGATTACAGCCATAACGGGATCCATAATGTCAAAGTTTAATTGAACAGGCGGCAGTCAAAATGAATACGCTGTTTCGGGGTCACAGCACCGTAAGCTGAGTTACCTTTCGGTACATTTCGGTTTTCGGTGTTGAAACCCCGATCCGCGTATTTCTCCCAAATCACTGCAGTATAGTACCAGAGATGTTCCATTAACACTTTCCACGTGGCTATTAGTTTTCAAACCATTTTTTCAAACCAAAACAGATTTTTCGGAAACCTTTCCCAACTATAGTCATATCTTGTATGAATTACTGAACCCAATACTAGGCATGTTTATACTTATTGTAATGCATTTCTCACGGTGATTCCAAATATGGTTATGAAATTCATGAATTTTAACATTTTGTGATTTTTTTAAAAACTGTAGTCTGCAGACAATTGCTGCGTGGAAAGTGTTAAAAGGGCCATAATTGACAGACAACCAAATACGCGGTTCCAGTGATGAAACTCTAAAATCCCGTATGTTCATTCGAGAACAAAATTGAGCATGAACCATTGTGAATAACAGTGAGCAAGAGGTCCCATTGAGCAACAGCTGATTATGCCGACTGTTAAACCCGCCACTAGCTGCAGACAATGAGTTGAATTGAATGACTGTCATATTTAGGAGAGTTAAATCCGCCGCTGCCGACAATGAGTTGTAATATTTAGGAGAGTTTCTTGTGAAATCCAAGGTGATACTTGCATACGGGACACGTATGCTTCGAGTCGTACAAATCCGTTATACAGAACGGTACCAAGCAACAGGGCCACAGTCTGTATAGAAAACAATAAATAAATCATTACACTCACAGTGTTCGGAATATAAATTTATTTTAAGCTTTATGCCCCATCCCACCCACACAAATATGAATTCAACATGTATAAAATCAAAATAGTTGACAGATTGTTGTTTAAAGTAGTAAGAGCCAATGACATGACACTGTATATAGGCCTAGTTACCGCCAAAATCTGTTGGACATACATGTACTTCCGTTCGTGATTTCTCAAACGTATATTCATACGCGCAGTGAATAATTTACCGCCGACTAACGCGCGGAGTTTGGAGCAATTGGGCTTTGCCATTAATCTCATAATTATAAGGACACTCAGTTTGGTACAACCTTTCTTATTAGCTATGGTTACTTTACGGGGAAGAAATTCGCTCGATTATCTCAAATTGTCGGTACAGATTTATTGGTGTTGAATTAGCTAACATAGAATCACCTGGTCAAGAACTATTTATGTTAGGTTTACATAATTTACTTATCCCGAGCTCTTTGATGTGACGAGATTTTACCCTATCTTGGCTAAATGTGCAGCTATAAACATGATAACTGTGTACATGTATAAAAGCTCTAATACTAGAACCGATTTGAACACAAATTGGGTAAGGCGACGAAAATAACCCTGTACCATCCATCCATGGATTGTTTGACCTTTCATAAAGAGTCGGTTAGTCGAGCGGTTTTTAATATTATTGTTTTCAAAATGTTCGTGAAATGTTGGTGTTTTCAGAAATTATTAAAAACAAATTCGATTTTCAAAAAACTTTCAAATATTTCAACAATATCTGCCAATTTATCTTTAAAACCTCTAATTCAAAACGTTTGAGTCAGTCAAGCCCGTCGCGTAGAACAAGGTTTTTTTTCCCGGGGCTTTATTTTCACTTACACTAGCAAGAACAGTATACCAGCAATCAGCCACACTAATAATCCCATTTCTTTGGTGACAACCGACGTTACGTTATTCTTGCAGTTAGGACAAGTGACGTTAGATGGGTTATCTCCAAGGTTCTGGTTTGTTGTCGTGATAACTGTCGTACTTACTACTGGCGCACCTGTATTATATTTGAAACAAAGGTAGGTCATTAGCTTTTTTGTAGAATAGGATAGGTTGCATTAGAATAAATGGTAGCAAAAGGTCTACTGAAGTAGCCTAAATGGCAACTTAAAACAGTCAATATTTGAATCAAACATAATACATTCATGGACTAGATGCTAGGCTCCAATCAAACCGGAAGTGATCCTTCAAACCGGAATTGACCTTCTAAACCGGAAGTGACCATACTTGAACAGAAAGTGACCACATTTGAACCGGAAGTGACCTCGCCACACCCACGGAAGTGACGCGTGACCTCGGGAATGACCTTCGGTAAACTTTAGGATCAATAGTGAAGGACGTCAGACGACAACGGGTCGTGGTCGATAACGACGCCAACGGTAACGAATGTGTCTAGACGCTTCGAAGCAAATATCGTGTATTCTGCTTAAAAATTATGATCGATACAAATCTTAACTGAACTTAGCAGCTAAACATAAGTTAATATGAACTATTATTTCCCCATTGTATATAGTTCCCCTATTATCCCTGCGTTCGTCCACCTAAATGGAAAACTATTCTGGGATTTACATGTTGTTTTTTCTCCTTTATTTAAAGGTATATTATGTGATCTTTTCCAGGGGACGCTCTCAATCCTCGAAAAAAAATTGGAAGCAGGTTTTCTTGCAAATTTACTTTTCTGATCATAAATCATACATACATTCCAAGTTACAGAGCGATACGATTCCTAATAACCTCAAAATCATGGTTTTAGAGTGAATTTTGAGTAAAATTTGGAAAATAGATTGTACCGGAGCGGTACAATATATTTTCAAACCATGATTTTGGAGTAATTAGGAATCGTATCGATCTGTAACTTAGAAGATCTTTACGATTTATAATCAGTAGTGCAAATCTGCAAGAAAATCTGCTTTCATAATAAAAATCAATGACAGAGATCTAATTGGAAAAGATCATGCCTTTAATTGTGTATCGAGTTTGTATTGTGTTATGATGCTAATAAAGTGATGTGAAATTAAAACATTAATAAATAAACACACATTTTTAGGGTTGGGCCAAGTTCATTAGGACCGAAGTGTTGAATGTTTTTCAATCACATCGATGATTGGCTTCAAAATGTCATGGATCAACGGACATTGATTAAAGCTAATGAGTGTTTCCAAACTTTCCAGGAAAATTATCATTTTGTACCAAAAGGGGAATCAAAAATAGATTTAATAAATTGTGTTGTCAGATTGAAAGTAATAACTTCTATAATGAATTCGGAGTGTGGACTGTGTTTTGGCGGCAAAGTGATATGGGTGACATGATTATAACATAAATAATTTGCAATTGCGCGCGATTTAGAATAAAAACCTGTCGATTTAGGTATTTGGAAAATAACGAATAGTCAGTCATACGCTTTTAATTCGTTCGCCACCCACCACCACAAAAAATCAATACTAATTGGTATCTCCGAAACTGTGCGGTGGAACATAACGAGGGCTAAGTTCATGACAATTTCCAGATTACTAACGATTCTTGTGGAATATGATGCATTCTAAAATGTGTTAAATATTAGCTTACGCACAATCCAATGCATGCAAACGTACCGCTAAGCGGTTAATGTATCAATGTTTGTAGGGCCTTTTTTGATAGTTCTCCCTTCTGAGATGGCTCGCAGACCGGGTTATTTTCTAACGCAACACTTTGATAAAACAAGAAACAAACGATTTCCAAATGATGATTTTCACACCTTGCTGATATAATTCAATAATCCTATAGTGCTTTACCGTTACCAGAAAATATTCCGCTGCATCGCAGATGAGCGTATATAATCCTGAAGTCGTTCAAATCGTCGTTAAAAGAGAAATTGTGCTGGTAAAAATACCGTGATTTTCCGCAGCCTGGAACCATCCGAGTTCATCTGTCAACAACGTTAAATATCAACGCTCAGGGCGTAAACCAAGGTGACAGAATAGCCCCAATGGGTACAGGTCGCAAGAACCCTAAATTGGCACCAACATTCCGGCCCCTAATTGTCTATGTCAAAACATTACAATTACTGTAAATTTGCAAAAATCGGGTGCCAACATTTGCATTGAATTGAAATCAGCCAAACATTTCAACTCATTCGATCTGGCTATTATAACTGGACACTTCTTCTTAAGAGTGTAACTCATTTACATTATCACTTGTGCATGTTAAACAAATGCTATTAAAATGAATTATCTGAAGAGAATCAAAGTGTCGATGCTGTCCTCTTTTAAGACTACATGTAATCTGGCAAAAAACAACACATACCAGTATGGTACTTAGCCAAATGTACCAATTAAGTCTAGTAAAGAATGTAATCAAATTTACCAATCATCCATCAAATTTGAGAAGATGATACCTTGATCACAAGGTTTCAGAATTACAAATCTCCAAAATCTAGTCTCATCCCTTCAAATATCATTAATCAATCTATAAATTTAAATGTGGAACAATCCAAAATGATTGTTTCATCTTTCCTTAATCTAAACATTTCAAAATGCAATACTCGATTTGATTTGGTAAGTACGGCTCCTAAAGAAAACGACCATGCAAAACAAATAGCACTAACAGTGCACCATAAAATGACACAAAATTTGGTATTGAAAAACCTTACCAAACCATACTAGTATGTCACCACAATATAGCTGGCAATATGATTATAGCCATGTAAATCACTTTAGCATGTAGTAGAGATCATAATCCACATTAACATATATTAACACATTTATAATATGTGAGCCTAACAGAGTCATAAGAGTCATTGTAGCTCTTCTCCAGCTGATGAGCAAGTTTCCATTTTGGAAACATCTTTGGGTACCATTCACAACTTGAATGGATCAGTGATGTGACCTGTGCTAATGGGTGTTGGATTTTATAGTAATATGGAGCACACAAATTTAAAGCTCCACTTATCAGATTCATTGCCATCTTCCTTGCTGCGGTCCAATGTCCTGGTGAACTTGCAGACATAGTTCTCTTGGCAATGTACTTTGTAGAATATAGTACTGCACCATAACATTTTTCATAACTGGAAGCACACAGTCAAACCTTGACAGGCATAGAGTGAACATTACAAAAACAATACCAAAACAAATGTGCTAAAACGCACACCAAAAAGGTATATTGGAAGCAATTTGCAAAGCCTGGCCTAAGACTGCCTCATCGAAGTTTCACCATAAACATTCTAATTATGTGCAAACAAAAATAAACCTTTCAGCATTATTCATTTTATAAGCCTCACCAACATGGGTGAAAATAGGCTATATCATACCAACCCCTCAGGTCACATCATAGTAGATCATGCACACAGGCATGTGTATGTCAGTGCGTGAAAAGGTGTGAGCAGTGCAGGCGTGAGAATTAATTTCATGAAAACAGGAATGTCTTGAAACTGACAAAGCTAAATTTGGCCAAGAAACACCACAAAGGGGTGAGATCAATGAAAAATACAAGGATTCCCGTTTCACAGAAAATATATCCAACACCTCTACATGCCGTATTGTAATGGTGAGAGCAGTAGACTTCTGCTCCACCGTGTTATCCGTGGTTTAAGCATTGTGCATCTGAATGCTTTCAAAATGATGAGAATTTTTTCTCATCCATCATATGAATATTCAACACTGTAGACTGCAAATTGACTTGGTACATTAAAACCTGAAAACACAGTTTCAACAATGCAAAACTAAATTTCATAATTTTGGCAAAAAACACAGAAAAGTGTCCAAAAATGCGCAATTAGCTACAACACGCATGATAGATTAAGTCAACCTGCAGTCTTTTTCTAAAAATATCAGTTCCTATGATGCACTGATTTTTCAATTCCATTCCACACAGACACATATGCAGCCGTTATGGTATATCCACTTTGAAGAGATGGACACGTACGGCGCTGTTCATTGGACCGGCTGCCATTCTCTCTCCTGGAGGTCAAACATCGACGCTGCCATGAAGATCCTTGCGTCGACTGCTGCATGAAACTGCTGCCTTTGTAGGTCATTGATGATAAGAGTTTGTCATATTTCTGGCTTTGTGGAGCAAATTACAGGTCCAGCCGATTGGCTGGCTTGATTTTTCTGCCTGTTCTTGTGTACGTGTGACGCTGATCAGTGGTCTCATCTGTATTGTTCACATCTGATCTTGTGTCATGGTCACTCTGGTTTAAGTCTTTATCTGCAACTGCTGCCACTGCTGTTGGTAATTGTTCAGGAATATCAGCCTCCAACAGTAGGCATATTTTACTCATTGGTCTCACAATGGTTGACGTCTGAGTCTTTACCTTGACTTGTCGTACAAATCCATGCTTGTCTGGCATGGTCTCCTTGACCTTTCCCATTCTCCATGTGTTTCTTGGTGCGGTGTCATCAACGATGAGAACAGTGTCGTCCACTTGAAGGTTACGTTGAGGATTCAACCACCTTTGACGCTGCTGTAACTGAGGTAAATATTCTCTTACCCAAAACCTCCATAATAAGTCTGCTATAAAGGGGACTTGTTTCCACCGACGCCTGGTATACTGTTCTTCAGAGTCAGAGAGAAGTCGCGGTATTGTGGTTTCACTTTCATAAGCAAATGATTTGCATCATTCAGAGCTTCATTATCATATGGGTCTTTTGATGCTTTAGTGACAGGTCTGCTATTCACTGTCATCTCAATTTCACATGTTGCTTGGTCTACTTTGTCACATTTCTGCATTGTTTCCAAGCTCTTTATCTCCGCTGGAAAAGCTTGGTTCTGTATTTCCTGACTTTTATTTTCAATGACGTCTGTATTTACTCCGTCATGTCGTTGCTGTGTCCTTTTGTCACATCCTTGATTCTTAACTGCTTTCTTCTTTCTGATCTTGCCAACCACATCACCCGAATCATTTGCCAACACCTTTACTCTATGTACGGAAACTCTGTCTCTCTGTTTTACCATACCGTGGACCTCCCATCCCAGCCGAGTTTTGCATGCGAAGGGTCCGCCATCTTGGCATTGGATAATCTGTATTGGCTCTAGTGCTTTAGGCACATTATTTCCAATCATAAGTTCTACTTGATGTCCAGGCTCAAGTTGCACGTCTGGAATCTTGACTTCGTGGAGGTACGGCCACGGCTCTAAGTCTTTTTTCACCATAATGTCGTCCTTGATCACTGGTATTGTGGCTTGAACGTACGTTTCTGGTAAATCTATCTTGTTATCTCCCATGTAGTCTGCTACAGTCAATCCTTCTAACTTGTATGTGTTTGTGTCCTTCACACCGTTGATGGTTTGTATACTGATCTTTGTCTTGTTTCCCTTTACGGCCAGTTTCTTTTGTAGACTTGCTGTACAGAAGACTAGTACTTTTACTATCTAGCAGCGCATATGTGCTGACTTGTCGTCCTGTCTCTGTTGATCTCACGGTGACTGGCACCACTGACAGCAGTGAACCTGCAAAACCGGCCCCGGTTAGGCCACATGAGGTAGAACGCATGGCTTCAACCTTTGGTTCCTGGTTTTCTCTTTCAGCTGATTGTTTCTGTATCTGTTTACTGTTTTCTATTTCAGCTGATTGTTTCTGTATCTGGTTTCTGTTTTCTCTTTCAGCTGATTGTTTCTGTATCCCCCAGTCCCGATGTAAGATTGTGGGGTGCTTACGATTACAGGTTTTGCAGTTCAACCTGCTTCTACAATCCTTGACCAAATGTCCTGCTTTCCTAAGACAGCCAAAGCACACTCCATGCTTCTTCAAACTGGTTATTCTGTCGTCATATGGGTCCTTCATAATGTTTCGGCACTCTTCTGTGTAGTGCGATTTATTTTCACAGCTGAAGCACCATTTGGTTGCCGTCATCGTCATATTTTCATCTGTCGTGCTATTTCTTGTACTTGGTCTCTGTGATCTTTGATGATCTTGTTGAGACTGGCCTTTATCCTCCATGTTGCCATACAACGGATTGATATTTCTCTGAGGAAGATTCAGTCTATTTAGTTGATTTATCAACGTTGTCATTAAAAGGCCAATTTGATCAAGTTGTGTCTGAAACCTTCTGTCTTGGTGATGAAACTCTGGTTGAAAACCCACTGCATGGTTATTTGCATATTGCATGCTGGGATTAGTGTAACTGGGCATTGGTACTTGTTGATCATCAGCCGCATTTTGATGTTGCTCCGGGATGAGTTACGCTCCAATTCTGAATACCTCCGTCTCCAGCATGTTGCATTCTGGGATCGTAGTAACTTTGCCCTGGCGTATTCTGATTATCTACGGATATGTTCTGTGCTGCAGCTTGATTAGTCCTGGTGATATATTGATCACCGCTCCCACTATCAGCATGCATTCTGGGATTGAAGTAAACTTGCCCCGGTGTATTCTGGTTACTAACGGTTGCATTCTGTGTTGCTGCTTGATTACCGCTCCCACTATCAGCGTGCATTCTGGGACTGTAGTACCCTGGACTTGGCATAAAAGTATATTGGTTATTCAATGTCACGTTTTGTGATGCCGGTTGACTGGTCATGGCGCAATTTGGATCAATGTCTCTGCTACCAGGGTGCATTGTGGGACTGATATAGCTTGGAGTTTTTGATTTTTTAACTCTTGGGCTCTCTGCTACCTCTTGACTACTAGATGCATGTTGGCCCTGATAATCGGGTGAAGTTCCATGTTTGATTTCTCGACCACTTTCTGTGTTATCGACTTTATCCTGAACTACGTTACTACTGATCCCTTCAGCTTTATCTGCGTCACATTGCACTAACCGTTGTTGTACACTGCCATTTTTGCTGGATTTCGGAATATCGCTCAATGGGCTGGCGTCGTCAATCATTGACATTTTATGTCCATGTGAATCTTGTACCCATTTTTCAACACGGGCCGTACTTTCCTTGGATGATAAGCACACACTTGATGATGACCTCGATGCAGTTGCATACACCTGCAATCTTGCTTCTGTCATTGCCATTTCTGTTTCGATGACAAGCTTCTCTTTCTTCCAGCGTAACGCTTCTTCTTCCCTTGCTATTTGTCGTTGACTTTCCATAGATTTCATTCTGCACAACAACTCAGCCCGCCTCAATAATGCCTCCAATGTTACAGCACAATCAATGTTACTGCTTGTTCTACTGTTCTTTGAACCAGAGAATAGTGAAGCTTCATGCGAATCATGCGCCATCCTAAAGCCGGTTATTTTACTTGATATTCTCTGCATGCGCAAGTGCTATGCACCCCAGCACCCCCGTCCTTGGTCTGCTGGCACTGTATGCAAGCCACAGGCTGGACTGGTAGGTCGACTACTCCCTTAGCATAATTGCTTAGTACATATTTCTGACTTCTTTCTAAAATGATGAAGGCTGGATCAGTCAATCACTGATTCAGTGGTATTTAATATTCCAATATTGGTGACTACTTTAATACATGCTACAAATATCCATTTGATTCAATGAAGCCTTATTCAGTGGTAAATGTTCCAATCTATACATTAGATTGAAAATGTTGCCTGCTTGTATAATCATATCCTGCACTGCCTGGAGCTACCGTAACATTGGTTATAGCGCCCTCTATCATCTGCTCTGCGAAACACGTATCCTAGCAAAGTTGTACTTTTCCATATCTTTACTTCTTATTTTACATGACGATGAAGATTTAGATTTCATTTCATGTCCTTATAACACGTTCAATGCAGGAAATCGATAGCGATATACAAGCTTAAATATTTTGTCCATCTACCACTGCCGCAAATATCCTTATAATGGGTATTTTTACTTAAATGTAGGGCCTTTTTTGATAGTTCTCCCTTCTGAGATGGCTCGCAGACCGGGTTATTTTCTAACGCAACACTTTGATAAAACAAGAAACAAACGATTTCCAAATGATGATTTTCACACCTTGCTGATATAATTCAATAATCCTATAGTGCTTTACCGTTACCAGAAAATATTCCGCTGCATCGCAGATGAGCGTATATAATCCTGAAGTCGTTCAAATCGTCGTTAAAAGAGAAATTGTGCTGGTAAAAATACCGTGATTTTCCGCAGCCTGGAACCATCCGAGTTCATCTGTCAACAACGTTAAATATCAACGCTGAGGGCGTAAACCAAGGTGACAGAATAGCCCCAATGGGTACAGGTCGCAAGAACCCTAAATTGGCACCAACAATGTTCATATAAGTATAATTTTCGAAGTGTATGCGAGATAATTGATTCGCTAGCAGTCCATTTGTGCTTGATAATCGCTTTCGTCTTTCTTTGCATTCGTACACTGGTGCACTCGTGAAAGGTCTCAAGAAATTGTCAAGTACGAATAATGCACTGTATAGCTCATCAATTTTTAAACTAACCTTGCTGAGGAGGCGGGTAGCCGCCTTGCTGAGGCGGCGGGTAACCCGCTTGCTGTGGTGGGTAGCCTTGTTGAGGCGGGCCTTGTTGTGGTGGGTAGCCTTGTTGTGGTGGGTAGCCTTGTTGTGGTGTTCCTGTTTGCGGTGGGTAACCTTGCTGTGGAGGCCCTGGGTAACTTGGGGGTGGTGCACCACCTTCACCACCTGGATAAGCCGGGTCGCCTTTCTGATCAGTCATACTGACAGGCTTGTGTAATCACTTTTTCTGTTTAACAAACGTAAAAAATATGGGAATTTTAAGTTGTTGTCACTTCAGATATGGACACAATGAAAGTATGGGCATGAGTATGGATAACTATGGAAATGGAAGAGAAAACTTGTATTATAGTGTATATCAGATTTTGGTACTGATTATTAATTTTGAATATAATGTAGCTATGACATGCCAAAAATACAAACTCATACAGTGTTATTCAAGAAAACGTAAAAAATAACTTGTTATATGCCTGTTAGGGGTCCAACTAGCCTTGGCCCGAGGTTTCTGGACTCTGGGATACTTTTTCGCCGAAACGCCTAAGCGTTGAGGCACATTAGAGGCCACACACTCTCAGTCTGCAACAGAAACTAAGAGGGTATAATTAGTCGTACTTAAAAGAGTGAAAATGTCACTCGTGTTCAGATTGAAATTATTGTCACTCGAAAAGAGTGATTTTCACTCTGTGTCGAGTGACTTTTCACTCTGTGTGAGTGATCAGTTGTATACCAGATTTGATTTGAGAGCCGGAACACAATCAAATAGAAAAATATTCAAAAACTAAAAATATTCTTTATTTTATTAAATTTAAACATTATTGAAGGGATAATTAATGATGATATCAATGTTAATTGTTTCTGCAATAATTTCAAAGTCCAAATAATGATTAAATATAGATTACATCAATGAAACGCGTAAAAACATCGATAAAAAACACCATAGAAAGTAGATTTAGATAATTTACGTAGAGAAATATCATGTTGATATATGATATCGTTTAACTACCAAAAGGAAGTGATAATGTAACATAGGCAAATGACAGCAGTTGTTTGGTCGAGAAAAGGTAAGTATAGTTTGGATAATGACTCTGTGTTTGTTACTAGCGGGCACCCGCTTTTCGCGCGGGACCCGCTAGATGAGTAAACCTGGCCGGCGGTTAATATCTTGGGTTCGATGAGTGAACCTGGGCGGTTATTTTGTTGTTGTTGAGAAGTACTGCATTTTTGGAGGGTGGAGATGAGACACTAATTAATGTCCCTTAATTGTGTTGTTTAACTTCGTTGACTCAGTACGACGGTCAAGCGTGCACGGGGAAGACTTTCCCACTCCTGGATGTTATGCCACTGATTTACATCTTTTATTCTATAACTTAATATAATATGGGGTATAATTTGCCGTATCATGTCAATTTTAGGCTATAATTATGTACATCACGTTTTGAACAAATAGGGGACGTGAGGTGATCACCACGATAACCGTAAGCAAGCGATAAAGGACGTAATGTAAATATGGTCACGCGTTATGAACTCACCTCCCAATAGGGTGGTGATGTTACATTTTTAAGTTTCATGCTGTCATCTTCCTTAAATATTTTTAAAACCACAAAAGCTATCTCAACAAATTTGGTATCATTTAAAGCCCTAATAACAATATCTGCCTGCAAAATAGCATTGGTATAGCTAATACAGAAAGGGAGGAGATACAGCTGTTTGAAGTTTGGGGACCAGGGGTGGTGCTGGAAGGGGTGCCGCCTGTACAAACTCAATGGGGATAATCCCATGCTTTGTTCTTTTTACAATAACTTGTGTTACAAACACCATTCTGGTCTCATTTTAAAGGATATTTAGTAGTCTTTAAGTATGTGGTTCAACAGACTTGTCAACTATTTGTAACAACTAATTAATTATGGATAAGACCATGATCATAAGCTTTCTTCCTATTCGCTACACAGTCAACATGAATAATCAGCCTCAATTTACCGGATTTATAAAAATGACTATAACAGAAAAAGTTGTCAACCTATGATAGCAAAAGTATACATTTTTGGAAAGCTTGTAACTAGAGGAATTTAGAAATGCAGTTTAGATCACGGAAGGGTTCATCCTTAAACAAATATTTCTGAAATTTCTAAAAATATATAAATAAAAATTGGAGATATTCACTAGCCGGTATAATTACCATACCGACGTAGTAACTTTGACAATTATATATCATCTAATGAGGAATTCAAATATGTAAAAGAAATAATGATAGGGGTAGATATAAAAAATATATGGATCTCAAATTAAAAAATTAAAAACTCTGATATTTTCCCGAACATTTCCGATCATACCATTTTAGTTCTTGGTCGTACTATAATTTTAATGGCATATTTGGTTTCCTCATGCAATTTACCTTCAGAAAATGTATACTTTTACTACCTCAGGGGGGTATACAATCAAATATAAATGTGTAAAGTTAAAATCATGTCGCGAAAGCCAAAATCCGTGTGTAACGCGAAAGGAGGCGAGCTTAAAACACATGACCAAAGTGGTAATGTTGTTCATGTACATGTACACATCGAAGTGATCCTGTAGCTGTGTGCGTTTTTTAAATCGTTGACCTGTATTTGGTCAAGCATGACGAGTGGCATTTATACAGGCAACTAAATCGCTCAGATACGTACGCGTATAATTATTATATGGTAATATAATTAATGTATTATTTCTTTAATAATTTAAGCAGTTGCATCATGACAAAGCAATTTCCTAGCCACATATTGTGTTACTATTTGTCGTGTTTTTGCTGAATTGAATTGTTGAATTGAAATTTATGCGTGATAATGCGTAGGCCTTTATTCTATACTCGTACCAACAAATTATATAATTTGTAAATGATTCGTTCAATTCTGGAAACTATTCTTTCGTTTTATGACTTGTTGTAGATATCTGTACAAGTTTGTGACTATTTTATTGAAATCGGAGCATTTTGAGAATTTGACCCCTGTGCATAGAATTTGAGAAAATTGTTGATGTTTGACCTACCTCGGAAACTGATGATGATAATAATAATAATAATAATAATAATAATAATAATAATAATAACATTAATATTAAATAACAGCAACAGGGCACATATTTATCCACTCTAATTAAGAACGCTCAAGGCACGTAAAATTTAATAGCAACAACATGAATAGAAATAATGTGCGGTAACAAAAAAAAAACGGGCAAAAAACCAAAAGCATACCTTCCTAAAGGCAGAAGTAATCATGGTAATTTAATCCGAGTCGTAGGTATTTTTAATAGAAGTTAAAGAAACGGTTGGTAGAACTCTAGGCCTAGCTTTGACCCTATGGTACCAAAATATCACACTTACTACTAGCCAGTAGCGTAGCCAGGGGGGGGCAAGGGGGGGCAGAGTGCCCCCCCTGAAAAAAAATTGACCGGGAAAATCGGGAAGACAGCGAAAAATCGGGAAGGAAAAGAAGGGAGAAAAAAAGAAGAAGATAAGATAAAGGGGAGAGAGAGGAAGGAAAAAAGGAAGAAAAAGGAAGAAAAAAAAGGGACATTATCAAAAAGGTAAATGATAGGATAAGGAGGAGAAAAGAGGGAAAGGGGGATGGAAAATCGGGAAGGAAAAGAAGGGAGAGAAAAAAAAATAAGATAAGATAAAGGGGAGAGAGAGGAAGGAAAAAAGGAATGAAAAAAGGGACATTATCAAAAAGGTAAATGATAGGATAAGGAGGAGAAAAGAGGGAAAGGGAGATGGAAAATCGGGAAGGAAAAGAGCACGGAAGCATCAGGCTACTTCCCCGACGGACGTCAATCAAAAACCACAAACCGCATGTCCACGATTGCGTGATATAGTTGTCTTTTGGGGGGACACATGCGTAGGTACATTTTGGTTATAAACAAGCGAGAGAAGTTTGCATTTTTGGGGACACATGCGCGCGTAGCGCGCGATTTTTTTTTTGTACAACGGGATGAAATTCCAAGATCGGGAAGAAAATGGGTTTGCCCCCCCTGACAAGAAAAGCTGGCTACGCCACTGCTACTAGCCCAAGTTCTACATATTCTTCATAAATATCTTCTTAAAACGGGAGGAACCGGTCTCGGAAGCGCAACACCAGCAACACCAGTTGTTGGAGATGGTCGGTAGCGCGGTAGGTCAAGACCTTTTACTTTATCTGTAGTGTACCGGGTATATTATGATTATGGCAAGTATTATGAATCAAGTACAATCAATCATGGAAATATACTAGTCATCTAGTATTTTCATTGTCCGGATTCTGTTCAATACAAATCACGGCTTTAATTCCATTGACCATGGACTTGTGCATTGACAATCCACGCTGAGGTCATTTAGTAGTAAATATACCGTATAATAATAGCAGCGAATATTATGGGCGTAAATTATCATTACATAAATGTTGAATTGAATAAACAACACCATTTGAACATACTAATATTTTTACCTCTAAAACCTAAATTTCATTCGGCTAAAAACTGTATCGTAAAGCCTGTTATCCTCGCCTATATATCTGCAAAACGTCGTACATATAAACTATTCCTATATCAGGACCCATCAGGGCGTGTTCGTTTTAACATGTACATTTTCTGCCATATTGCCAATATCACACATCACATGCACATTACTCAGTACATCCCTACATGTAGTACACCAAACTGTATGTGCACTCCCGTGTACACTGGTATGTGGTATTTAAAAAGAGATGCGCACTAACCGCTTTGCTCAGTTTATAATGTGTAGGTCCTCTACAAAAACGTCCTGATAAGAAACTTATTTTGTAAAGACCTATTGCAGTAATAATATTATAACGTAACATCACGATAATGAAGAGTAGTGCAAGATAAAACTCAAATTTTAGTATAAATACTTACTTAATTATTCCGTAAGAACGTAGCTAGTGTCAATGTCATGCAGCTGACTGTACATGTACAAATTGACTTATACCATACTGCGCCGCAGCCTACTCAAGTATCATTGGATGCCTGAGCTGTACCTTTACCTTACACATAATTTATCAAAACAACCCAACGCCGAAAGCCTGCTACCAGCCAGCAGACCAGTGCACAGTGCTGTCAGACGATATCAATAAAAATATACATTAGCGAACGCTCCAATAACTCCTTTAAAACCAAGGTAACGACCCAGGAGGAATATTAAAGGGGAACATGTGATTTGCCTGTACGATTTGCCTTTTTCCATGGAACAATAGGCCGAAGCCGAAGAAGAGGGTGTGCAACACAGATGGGGAATTAGAACATTCGTATTATGACTAAAGAATCCTGGTATTGAAATTGAAGTCTTTTGATTTTTGATTGGAAATGTTGTGACCTAAACACTATAATAGGGCCTAGCACATACACAGGCAGTCCAGAGTTCCACAAATTTCACTTTTAGTACAGCTTCAGAGTGCTATTAATTTGACATCGTAAATAACCTGATTAATTACAGCACTGTAATTATTACCCAACTTGGTGTGTGGGTTGAGTAGATGATTGTTTAGTGAGAAGTGTCCTACTGTGAAAGTCCTACTGTGCAGGCAGGGGTGTGTATAGCAGAGTTCTGCCACATAAATCATCACTAATAGTACTGTCGATGAGTGCTATTAATTCCTTATAGCACTCGGCAGCTGCGCTGCCTTGTGCTATAAGTCATACTAAAAGTACAAGATCCAATTAAATAAACTGACTTGACGTTTTACTTTCGGCAATTCAACTCTTTGAATGAATGATGATACGCAGAAAGGATATTGTCTCTTTGCTTTGCTATGAGTGTTAGTCTCTGATTTATAAAATTTAGAAATATGAATATCAAAGAAATATTTTTTTAAAGCCCAGAATGTGTTGATAAATGTATCCCGCGTTTTGCAGCAATTCCACATCTTCCATTCAAATGCACATTTTCCTAACAACAAAGAGGTCATTGCAATATACCATTACAATATAAAGGAAATGAAGACAGCCATTATTATTTTTCTTTTGTAAGTAATATGACATTCTATGAATATGAAGTTGCTTTTTTAATATCTCAAATCAACTTGAAAGATCTAGGAAGAAGCACGAAAAGATGGGTTTTGATACAACCTTGTTTTTTAATATGTTCTTTCCCTAGAACCATGGAAGTAATCATGTAGAAAATCCCATATTCAAAACCATACCGATGCAGTTTCTTGTTTTAAAGGAATTTTAACAAAATCACTGAATGTACATTGAATAGCTTATTATAAAACGTTGAACAATAGTCACCGGTAAACATGATTTTTAATCTTCACTTACATTGTTTTTTTAATGAACAAATAGACCGAGGGTGTCGCTGACAAATTGTCCATTCAATCTCAAGTTAAAAAGAAAATATCTAAATTGCACAATATTAAACAAGTAGAGCTACATATTTGTATATTGCGTTTACATTGTATTTATAGTGCAAATGTTCGCTGCTGAAGAAAGAATCATGCAACTCTGATACTAAAGTTTAAGCCATAAAGCTTAAACTTCTTTAGCCAATGAAGCGGATTTTGTCTTTGATTATAAAGAACGACCCATCATTTGGGCATTGAAATTCATTATATAAAAGTGGGCAAAAAGAAGCCGATTTATTAATAAATGATTGCGTGTAAATAGTTTATAACGTATTAATAGTATGATTTTGAAGTAAAAAGTGGCAAAAAAGAAGCCGATTTATTAATAAATGCTTGCCTTTAAATAGTTTGTAACGTAATAGTATGATTTTGATTAGTGTGTCTTCCGGAGCCCTGCGGGGCTCTATATAAACATCCTCCACTCTGGGAGGTTACGCGTAAGAGGGTCCCCTTCACTTTCGGACCGCAATCAAATAACGAGCCATCATCATTGGGCATAATTTCTTTTGCCGCTTTTAAAGAACGACCCATCATAATATTTGGACATCTTTTATTAACGACCCATCATTTTGTCTTTGATTATAAAGAACGACCCATCATTTGGGCATTGAAATTCATTATATAAAAGTGGGCAAAAAGAAGCCGATTTATTAATAAATGATTGCGTGTAAATAGTTTATAACGTATTAATAGTATGATTTTGAAGTAAAAAGTGGCAAAAAAGAAGCCGATTTATTTATAAATGCTTGCCTTTAAATAGTTTGTAACGTAATAGTATGATTTTGATAAGTGTGTCTTCCGGAGCCCTGCGGGGCTCTATATAAACATCCACTCTGGGAGGTTACGCGTAAGAGGGTCCCCTTTACTTTCGGACCGCAATCAAATAACGAGCCATCATCATTGGGCATAATTTCTTTTGCCGCTTTTAAAGAACGACCCATCATAATATTTGGACATCTTTTATTAACGACCCATCATTTTGTCTTTGATTATTAAGAACGACCCATCATTTGGGCATTGAAATTCATTATATAAAAGTGGGCAAAAAGAAGCCGATTTATTAATAAATGATTGCGTGTAAATAGTTTATAACGTATTAATAGTATGATTTTGAAGTAAAAGTGGCAAAAAAGAAGCCGATTTATTAATAAATGCTTGCCTTTAAATAGTTTGTAACGTAATAGTATGATTTTGATTAGTGTGTCTTCCGGAGCCCTGCGGGGCTCTATATAAACATTCTCCACTCTGGGAGGTTACGCGTAAGAGGGTCCCGTTCACTTCGGACCGCAATCAAATAACGAGCCATCATCATTGGGCATAATTTCTTTTGCCGCTTTTAAAGAACGACCCATCATAATATTTGGACATCTTTTATTAACGACCCATCATTTTGTCTTTGATTATAAAGAACGACCCATCATTTGGGCATTGAAATTCATTATATAAAAGTGGGCAAAAAGAAGCCGATTTATTAATAAATGATTGCGTGTAAATAGTTTATAACGTATTAATAGTATGATTTTGAAGTAAAAAGTGGCAAAAAAGAAGCCGATTTATTAATAAATGCTTGCCTTTAAATAGTTTGTAACGTAATAGTATGATTTTGATAAGTGTGTCTTCCGGAGCCCTGCGGGGCTCTATATAAACATCCACTCTGGGAGGTTACGCGTAAGAGGGTCCCCTTTACTTTCGGACCGCAATCAAATAACGAGCCATCATCATTGGGCATAATTTCTTTTGCCGCTTTTAAAGAACGACCCATCATAATATTTGGACATCTTTTATTAACGACCCATCATTTTGTCTTTGATTATTAAGAACGACCCATCATTTGGGCATTGAAATTCATTATATAAAAGTGGGCAAAAAGAAGCCGATTTATTAATAAATGATTGCGTGTAAATAGTTTATAACGTATTAATAGTATGATTTTGAAGTAAAAGTGGCAAAAAAGAAGCCGATTTATTAATAAATGCTTGCCTTTAAATAGTTTGTAACGTAATAGTATGATTTTGATTAGTGTGTCTTCCGGAGCCCTGCGGGGCTCTATATAAACATTCTCCACTCTGGGAGGTTACGCGTAAGAGGGTCCCGTTCACTTCGGACCGCAATCAAATAACGAGCCATCATCATTGGGCATAATTTCTTTTGCCGCTTTTAAAGAACGACCCATCATAATATTTGGACATCTTTTATTATAATCAACGTAATGATTATAAAGAACGACCCATAATTTGGGCATGAAAATCATTATATAAAATTGGCCAAAAACTGAAGCCGATTTATTAATAAATGCTTGCCTTTATATAGTATGTAACGTAATAATTAGTATGATTTTGATTAGTGTGTCTTCTGGAGCCCTGCGGGGCTCTATATAAACATCCTCCAATCTGGGAGTTACGCGTAAGAGGGTCCCCTTCACTTCGGACCGCAATCAAATAACGAGCCATCATCATTGGGCATAATTTCTTTTGCCGCTTTTAAAGAACGACCCATCATAATATTTGGACATCTTTTATTAACGACCCATCATTTTGTCTTTGAGGGTCCCCTTCACTTCGGACCGCAATCAAATAACGAGCCATCATCATTGGGCATAATTTCTTTTGCCGCTTTTAAAGAACGACCCATCATAATATTTGGACATCTTTTATTATAATCAAGTAGGTTCTTTTTGGACTTTGGAACCTTTTAAAGTTCTATAAAGGGTTCATACGGGACAGCCAAGAACCCCTGAAGCCCCATTTTTCTTAGAGTGTATAAAGAGTACGGAAATTCAAAATTAACGACCGTTCGTGTCCACCGTCGTCTGAAAGAATTGACTAAGACTCTGCCGCCCTCTACATTTTGTCATGAACGTACGGTAATATTTACGTACGTTCATGAAAACTAGTGGGGTTATAACCAAGAGGGCAGCGCGTAATCGAAAGAAATATTTCTTCGGTATAAAAATTGTCAAAAACGGCGGACAATAATTGGAATATTATGCAACTTATGAAACCCCCTCTGCCAGCGATAACTTTAAAAATGAGTATATAGTATGAGATAACCACAGATTTTGTTTGCCTATTTGGAAAGAGCCCAGTTTTCATAATAGCATAATTAATTGCGCAAGTAGCACGCTCTTGCAACACTAAGGCGGCCCACAGTGAAATTTTGATAATTGCATAATTGCGCAAATAGCGCGCACCTGTAAGCACGAATATATGACAATTGCGCTATTTTGCACTTCAATTGCGATGTCTATCTAAATCCTGCTATTTTATGCAATTACATGCAATTGACGCTACAAACCCATTTTTTAAAATAGCACCTATCTGCAATTCCGAATTTCTGTTGAAAATTGCGCTATATAGCATGTCAATTGCAATTCTAAAAACACTATTACATGATAATTGCGCTATTTTGCACAAGAATTGCATCAATAATAATACCTGCAATAAGTTTGCTATTAATTGCTATTTGCGCAATTGTCAGCAGAGTTTTAAAATAGCACGTACCTGCAATTTACAACTACCGTTGACAATTGCGCTATATAGCATGTCAATAGCCCTTCTAAAAACGAGATGACATGATAATTGCGCTATTTTGCACAATAATTGCAGCCGTAATATTAATTGCAGTAAGTTTGCTATTATGTGCTATTTGCGCAATTGTCAGTTCCAGCGCCTTTAAGAAAAAGAGGTCGTGGCACCAAACGCAAAGCTACAGACCAGGCACCGCTGATGCCTGCCCGTGGTAGAGGCAGGGTTCAAGTTCAAAATCGGCCTGATAATTCAGATAGACAAACGCGTCAACAATCTAGGGCATTTGATGCCTTGACCGGTGCTGCTGGGTCGTCAGCGGGAAATCCAGGCCCATCATCAGTGCCCGCCCCACAAAACATAGAACGCGGCCGTCAAAGACATCGGGCAATAAATGTCCGCGGCAATTCTGCGAGAGTATATAAATCGGCCAAATTCTGCTCCCCACGATCGCGATTTTTCCGATACATTCACAGTTATTCAACCCCTCACATCAATTTGCTCTCCCTTAGGCGAGGAACTGCCTCAATTGACTAAAGAAAAAATTATGAATGGAGAGTTCATTGATTTCTCTTCGCTGATTGATATGAATCAAAATAGTTTTGACCATGAATCCCAGGCCTCAAATTCAAATGAGATGATGTGCTTTCATGTTGACCCTTCTGGCCAGATCAGTTTTAAAGAGGCCAAGAAACCAAAGAAATTCATCACAATTCACAATTGGACAAGTGCCTTTTTGGTTTTTTTGTGCTATCTACCTAAGGGCTCATCCAGACAGGACCCAGCAATTATTGAAATATGGTGATCTAGTGCGCACCGCAGCACGAAGATTTGGGGGTTGGGGATGGCGCGATTACGATTTACAATTCAGGAAGAGGATGCAAATTCATCCAGAAAGATCTTGGGCATCAATCGATGGAGAACTTTGGTCTCTCCTCGTCGCGGTCCCTTCCCCCATGAATGCAAATAGCGGGTCTGGGTCAAGTTCTTTTCGTGGTTCCAGGGCTCAAATTCAAGAGGGCAACGTTCTCGCGGACACCAAGGTCAGGACCGTTAGCTCTCCCAACAACAACAACCAAAAGTCAGGCGTGTGCTTTGCCTTGGGTAGAGAGTCCTCCTGTTCCCGCTCAAACTGCAAGTTCAATCACAAATGCTCAAATTGCAACAAAGGAGGTCATGGGGCCACAACATGTTCAAAACGGTGATAATGAGGTATTTTACCCTAAACCTAGTGTTTCATATGTGTCTCTCCCGATTCCACAAATTGTATTTGTTGCAAATATCAATCTCCCATTAAGGTCTCTGAACTAAATAAATTTCTTAAATCATACCCCAATACCTCGGCTGCTGACAAAGTCAGGGAGGGTTTTTCTCAGGGGTTTAAATTAGGGTTTAAAGGGGTTCGTCGTCCGAGAGAGGCTTTGAACCTTAAATCAGTCTTAAAGGATCCTGATACCGCTCTAAAAAAATTACAGAAAGAAATTGATCTTGGCCGAATGGCAGGGCCTTTTACAAAGGCGCCATTTTCCAACCTTTTTGTGTCACCCATTGGGTTGGTTCCAAAATCAGAGCCAGGACAGTTTAGGTTAATCCACCACCTCTCACATCCTGATGGGGATTCAGTCAATACCGGTATTGACCGTGACTTATGCTCAGTACGATATGCAAAATTTGATGACGCAATCGAGTTAGTCATCCGGGCGGGAAAAGGCGCTCAGTTGGCAAAAGCGGATATCAAATCAGCATTCAGGTTATTACCGGTGCACCCTAGCGACTTTGAACTGTTAGGCATCACATTTCAGGGAGGCTTTTACGTTGACAAAGCCCTGCCAATGGGGGCCTCTTGTTCGCCTGCGTTTTTTGAAACTTTTTCATCTTTTCTTGAATGGGTTGTTAAAAATGAGTCCGAGTCAGATCTTATAACCCATTATTGTGATGATTTCTGCTTTGTAAGTTCTTCCGACACTTGTAATAGACTATCGTGTCAAAATCTTGTCACATGCTTTGAGGTTATTTGCTCAAAATTAGGCGTCCCACTGGCGGCCGAAAAATCAGTCGGCCCCTGCACCAAACTCACTTATTTGGGTTTAGAAATTGTTCGTCAATCCATTTCAATTCCAAGCGAAAAGCTGTCATCAATTGTGATCAAAGTTCAAAATGCTATCGAGTCTACATCACTTACCTTAAAAGGGCTACAATCATTGATAGGTTCGCTTTCTTTTGTTTGTAAAGCTATTTCACCAGGGAGAGCCTTCCTGCGCAGACTTATTATCTTATCTTGTGACGTAAAAAAATCTTGGCACAGAATTTTCATTTCAAAAGGTGCAAAAAGCGACCTCAGGATGTGGCTAATTTTCTTGCGCAATTTCAACGGTACCGCAATTATCCCTGAACATTTTTGGAGGGAAGACAATGATTTACAATTATTCACTGACTTATTCACTGACCAGCGGAAGCGTAGGTTTCGGTGGCTTTTATAACGGCAAGTGGTTCAAGGGTAAATGGCCCTGGGATAGTTCCTGTGATAAAGATCATTCAATTGCATGGATGGAATTCTTACCAATTGTGGTTGCCATGGTTTTGTGGGCTAACAGCCTATCAGGAATGCGCATTATCATTAGATCAGTCAACGCTGCCGTTGTTTCAATTATTAACAAACAGTCGTCTAAATGCCCTAAGATCATGTGCCTAGTTCGCTTTTTTGTGTTACAATGCTTGAAATTTAATGTATCATTCACTGCGCGCCATATTCCTGGGATAGAAAATAATACCGCGGATGCTCTGTCCCGTTTTCAGGTCAATCGCTTCCGGGAACTAGCACCCAACGCGGACTTGGTAGGAGCTCAGATTCCAAACTTTATATGGACGCTTTAGAGGCCGAGACTCATCGCTTACTTAACGCATCCACATCAGCTAGCACCCAAGCAACCTATGTAAGGGGAGTGGCTAAATTTGATAGTCTTCGTTCCAAATTAGGTTTAGAGGCAGTTTGGCCCGCCCCAATTCAACATGTTACTGCATTTATTGCCCATTTGTCTATAAATGGTTTGGCGCCCTCAACGATTTCCACTTATTTGTCTGCCCTGGCTTATGTACATAAGTTAAATGGTTGGTCTGATCCAACTGATAATTTTATTATCCATAAACTTAAAGAGGGTTGTAAACGCCAAAATTCAAGAACCGATGCTCGGCGTCCGATCTCGCTTCCTATTTTAAACCGCCTGTCTAGCTTACTTACTGAAATTTGTCGTTCAAGTTTTGAGGCATATCTTTTCAGAGCGACATTTGTTTTAGCCTTTTTTGGTTTCTTGAGGGTTGGTGAGTTTGCTTTCCCGTCAAAAAATGGATGCGGCAACCATATGTTGTCCCTGCTAGATGTAAGTTTCAAATCAAATATCATGGAAGTGGTAATCAGGTCGTCCAAAACAGACCAAAGGGGGTTTCCACGACTTTGAGTTTTGAGGAAGGCAACGATCCTTTAGTCTGCCCTGTGTCCACAATGACAGAGTATTTAAAGGTGAGACCCAAGGTTGGGGGGTCGTTGTTTGTCCATTTTGGGGGCGATCCGTTGACTATATTTCAGTTCAACAGTTTACTGAAGAAGGGTATAACACTAAGGGACGCACCATTAGATTTTCAGGGGGGGGGGTAGGAAGTTTTCTGAAGAAAATAAATTCCCCCTCTATGCAGGCAACAACAAAAAAGATTCCCCCCTGATGAGTAAAAAAAAAAAAAAAAATCTACCCCCACCCAACTCAATATGAATGGATACATTAAAAAAAGAAAATGACGCCTTCGGCGGCGTAAATAAACAAAAATTCACCCCTTGCGGCGGCAAAAAAAAAGAAATTCTCCCCCAAACCCAACTTCCTACCCCCCCCCCTGAAAATCAAATGGTACATCCCTAATGGGTCTGAACCCTGCTCACTTCAGCTCCCACAGCTTCAGGATCGGTGCGGCTACGTCCGCTGCAATTAACGGTGTACCAATCGACACAATCATGTGCATGGGTCGGTGGAAATCTTCAGCCGTCAGGCTGTATATTAGGCCTCGCCGTGTTCTTCACTCTAACTACTGGGTTTAACCTCATTTCCCCTCATTCACCCCCCCCCCCCCCCCCCCCCCCCCACCTTCCATCATTCTTTGTCATTTCAATTGCTTGTTTTTCCATCATCTTTTTTATCCATTGCATCATCTTTCTTAATGCTTGCCTTGTTTTTTCGCTGCTCTGTCGCTTTCCTTCTTATATTTTATACAGGCGAATTACGAACTTGGATCGCCGGGGATAGCATCATAAACTGGGCTGGTCAGAACCAGGTGCAACCCAGCGGTGGCGGTTCGGTTTTTTGGTGTGGTATTCCCGGCGCGCGCATTGCCGGTATTGCTGGTCGTCTGAGCAGGTGCCTCCACTCTAGACCGTTCCCTACCACCCTTGTGTTGCATCTGGGGACCAACGACATATTCAGCGATAAAATCCATGTGGTTCGGCAAGAATTGAACAAAACCTGGAGGCCATCCGTAATTTGTTCCCACTTACCAGGATAGTTTGGTCCTGGATCTTGCCTCGGTTCAGCTTTAAGCGCGAACGTCGCCAGGGTGCTGGCAATAGCTGCCTTCGCAACATCAACAAACATGCCTCCAGGATTTGTTCAAACATGCCGAACACTCATGTGATTAGACACTTTCATGTATTTAATAGTCAAACAAAACATCTCTTTCGCTACGATGGCATTCATTTAACTGATGATGGATTAGTTGTGTTCAGGTCGCACATTGAGTCCGCCTTGCTCTTTTTTAACAGCAATCCAGACGAGTTTGAATACCCCAAGTAAGTGTGGTAAGTCGGTCATAGTGATACTTAATTTAACCTTTTTCTACGGAAATCGGGGGGGGGGGGGGATTAGACAAGTTTCCCCACTGTCATCTTGTTTGGAGTAAAATTTGAAGAAACAGGGATTTAAATCCCAATTATTGAATCTTAATATAAGAAATATTTATAAATGGTAAATGAAAGTTTATTATAAGGCCAAATGTAAATTATTACCTCATTGTATAATTGGTAATCTATCAATAAGGCCCACTGGTTTCTACTCATCAAGTAGTTATTTAATCTATTTACCATTCAGGAAATCAATTATTTTGTAAATTATCACTTGAGGATTTATTATCGGTGAAGATTGGATTGTCGCATTTCAATTGGCGCAGTTACAAATTTAATAAAATTGATTTTGAGAGAAAGCATTGATAATTCAAGGTTAGGACCATCTTTTAAAAATTGACAAAATTACCATTCAGGAAATCAATTATTTTGTAAATGATCACTTGAGGATTTATTATCGGTGGTAGATAATTTGGATTGTCGTATTTCAATTGGCGCATTTACAAATTTAATAAAATTGATTTTGAGAGAAAGCATTGATAATTCAAGGTTAAGACCATCTTTTAAAAAGGTATATTCACTCGGACCTTTCCAATTTTATTTGGATAATATTGTAGTCTTTACAAAAAATTCTCCTTGACTGTACTCGTCTAGTAGGACGACCAAAATATGAATATTTATCAATGTATTATATACACCTAGCACATAAAGTCCCTGCTCAGGTGCTTTGAGGTTGACTAATTCAAAATATATAATCGGTACCAAAAATCTGAGATATACTTTAAATGAGCAAATTTCTTCTCCGCAGTTTGATACCTCATTCAACAAAATCGAATGGATACTTTTAAAGTTATGTCGATTTCAATGACCGTTCATGCAACAGAAAAGTGGCACTAGGTATAGGAATCATTGATTTGTGTGTGATAACTGTGTGCTATCTGAACGTGACAGATGAATGGGTCTTTAGTGATAACCGCAATGTGCGGGACAAAGGGTGTATCTGGCCGTGAAGAATACAAGTCTTAGCTGATAAGCTGTGAGTTTTTCAGTGCGTAAATCCATAGACGGGTAAAACATTGATTTTTACCGTTTATGGTAAATCACACACAAATCAATGATTTCCTATACCTAGTGCCACTTTTCTGTTGCATGAACGGTCATTGAAATCGACATAACTTTAAAAGTATCCATTCGATTTTGTTGAATGAAGTATCAAACTGCGGAGAAGAAATTTGCTCATTTAATGTATATCTCAGATTTTTGGTACCGATTATATATTTTGAATTAGTCAACCTCAAAGCACCTGAGCAGGGACTTTATGTGCTAGGTGTATATGGTATCATAGTACCCTTGATTATGCGTAATGCATGTCGTGTAAAATTGCGAAATTAAATCGTCTTGGTACGGAGCCGAATTGCTCTTATTCTATTTTGTCTCCCCTGCTTATATAATTTCCGATGTCTACGGGTAATCGCATTTCTGGCAACACCACTTCCCGCGATTCCAACAGTGGATCACAACTCTGATGAAATCTGACTGATCGAGACGGATGAAACGTTATAGTTGTTGAGTAAATTTCCATGTATTCACCTCAATTACTGGTTTTGATGAACACAATGTTTCTACATGTTCTACTGTATTTTTGTAATACCGCACTAAGGAATCAAATTTCTATATTTCTCCCGGGGTATCTCCACTCTGCTCAAATGTTGATAATAATGTTCAGAATGTTTGGTCAAGCTTGGTCTATTTTAAAATATTCTAATGTGTGGGTGTGGTTTGATATGGTAATTACTTTATTCAGTCATTTTAATTGGACCCCGCAATATGTCTGACATCCCTTGTCAGGCGGTTGCGTCGATTTTTCAAAAGGGGGGTGGTCAATTTTTTATTAAAATATTACGATCAATTTCCCCAGTTATTTATTATTTAAAAATTAAAAAAGCATTCGAAAGACAATAAAAAATGGAAATTTTGTTTTGGTTGCCGTACTATGCTGCGACAATGATGGGCTTGTCCATATTTTGAGTAGTGGATGTCGGCGCATTCTCTAAATGTCACAGCTATTTCCTGTTGTCTCCGCTTCACAACACAACCATCATGAAGGTGTGTCTTTGGTTATTTTGTCAAGTTTCTTATACTTTACGACTATCCCCAAGATGCCACTGACATACGGGACATGTATGTTTAGCGTCGTATAGATCCGTAATGCAGAACGGTATCAAACAGCACGGCCAGAGTCTGGAAAATAAAAATCATTGATTTCAAGTATACTGAAGAGAGTGGTTAGTATACTGAAAAGATAGGAGAATCTCGAAGAAAAGCAACAGGAAACAGTTCCTTCTGTTTATATTTTCTTTAATAAGTAGAAAATATTGCAACAAATAACGTTGAATCTCGATTTTCAACAAGTCAGTTTACGTGTGACTTTTCATAAATTACGGCAAGTACCAAAATCTCTTATCTGCCTTGTGATTGGCCAATAGCAAATAATAATAAGCACCGACGCTGATATAAGTCGTAGCCTGATTGGTCCATATTACACAACACATCATAACAACGTTGATTGAAAGGTAGATACGAGGGGGTTCCCCGTAATGCAAAACCTCGTCGTCAAAACAGCTGGTCTCTCGATTAAATTAGATTAAAGGCGTAGTACCGGACTTACGTTACTCAGCGATAATATTAATAACATATAACCGTTTTCTTTTCTACGATTCTACTTTATCATCACAAAGGGTTTTGACCATGCGATAGTTAGAATTTCCACCACTTCTGATCAAATTTGCCGATGGCCTGGTATAGCCGACTCGGCTCATAATATCATAGTCCTACACGTTCAGTCCAATCCCATTGGCACGTCGACGAGGCGCGAATTTTAATTATCGCATGGTCAGCAAAATTAAGGAAAAGAATAATAATCCAAAAGGTCTTTAGAAGCAATTTAAATCTCCTCTTGGTTACAGCTCAAAAAGTAAAGATCAATCGCAAATTGTCTTAAATGTAAATGGTGAGAAGTGTTTTAATCCCAGAAGAGTGGCTGGCTGTTTTAATGACTTTTATACTAATGTAAGTTGCTGGCAACTTGGTAAAACATCTTCCGCCTTTGACCATCACTTCTGAATTTGTTTTCAAAGAGCTCTGTCCCCGGCTCTGTTCGTTAAATCCAGCTAAAATACTGGTCTTGATAGAATTCCAGCTAGATTTCTAAGAGACGGTGCTATAGCCATAAAAGATCACTTGGCTCACATCATTAATGTATCTATTAGTTCTAGTTCTGTTCCACAAGATTTTAAAACTGCTCGCGTGAAGCCACTTTTAAAAAAAAAGGAAAGGTCAGAAGTTGGTAATTACAGACCTGTTAGTTTACTCAGTGTCGCTTCAAAGATTCTTGAAAGGGCTGTCTATACCCAACTGCCAACTTAAGAACTATCTAAGAGAGAATAATATCCTTTATAGCTTTCAATCTGGATTTAGAGGATCCTTCTCAACAGACACATGTTAACTCACTTAACCGACTACATTCATAATGAGACCTCTTGTGGTAATTTTACTGGTACGGTTTTAATTGATCTCCGAAAGGCTTTCGACACTGTTGACCATGTCATTCTGTTTAACAAATTAGAGACCATGGGGTGTCCTCAGTTGAGTGGTTTAGATCGTATTTGAGCGGTAGGAGGCAAAGTATCAATGTTAACCAGATTGATTCTTCCCCACTGGGCAGCACCTACGGGGTTCCGCAAGGCAGCATCCTTGGTCCTCTCCTATTTCTCTGCTATGTGAATGACATGCCCATCAGTGTCGACTGTAAAGTGCTTTTATATGCTGATGACAGTAGCTTGCTGGTCTCTGGTAAAGATCCCTCAATTATTGCGGATAAACTAAGTCAAGAGTTAGAATGTTGCAGGCAATGATTGATTGATAACAAGCTCTCCCTTCATCTTGGTAAGACACAGGCTATTTTATTTGGTACCAAGAGGAAGCTAAATTCTGTTGAAGATTTCTCTGTCATTTGTAATGGTAATACTATTAACACCTCTCCATCTGTGAAGTATTTAAGGGTCACCCGTGACAATACTCTTTCAAGGGATTCGATTGCCTTAAATGTCATCAAAAAGGTAAGCGGGAGACTTAAATTCTTATACAGGCACTCTGATTGTTTAAACTTAAAAACCCGCAAGACACTGTGTTCAGCATTGATTATGTGTTATTTTGATTATGCATGCATGCTCTTCCTGGTATTCAGCTATTTCTCAAAAATTCAAAAACCGTTTCAAACCATGCAGAACAAAATTGTCCGTTTTTATTTTTGGTGTGGGTCCGAGTACCCATATTGTTCAAAAAGAGTTGGACATGGTCATGATGGTAGGGATGTTATCAAGCCGGGATAGGGTTGTGCAACTTAAAAACGTAACCATGTCTTTAAGATTTGTCATGATTTGTCTCCTGAATATTTGAAATTGTATTTTACCAGAGTGTCATCTTTGCATAAATATAGTACCAGGGGTAGCCCATTCAATTTTGTTGTTCCTTCTTCAAAGGGTCAAGCTAGATTTACTTTTATCACTGGAACTCATTGCCAAGCGAGATCAAGAACACCAACCAATTTAGTTTGTTCAAACAATTAGTCAAAAGACACTTGGCGAGTCAAGTTATGATTCGATCGATTCTTGAGCTGGTCTCAGGCTTTGTGCTCGTGCCCAGTTTTAATTTGTTTTTCGTTTAGCGCTGTGCTTCATTCATGCGTTTCATTTGTATTTATGTTTTTCTGCCTTTCTATGCTTGTTAAGGACCCCAATGGAAATAAGCTTTTTGTTCAAAGCTTTTTGGGCTATCCTTGGTACTTATGCTCATATTTTATTATGTCTATGTTATTCAAATTGCTTGGTGCAATTAATTTCTAATTATGTGCATGTATACATGTTTGTATTTTAGATGTTTTTATCTCTGTATGATGTTTTGAGTACCCAATAAATTCAAATAAAATAAAATCGGCAGTACATATAACACTCATTTTTTACGTTTACAACGATTCTGTTTTCAATAAAATCACTTGATTAGTGCTCAAAAATATTTTAAAACTACACATTTTTGTATTTGGCCGAGGTTAACAAAATCTTACCCAAAGATGCACAGTACCCCAGCAATCAGCCACACTAATAATCCCATTTCTCTGGTCACCACCGACGTGACATTATTGTGGCAGTTAGGACACTGGATCGCCGTTGGATTATCACCAAATACCGTGCTTATAACTACTGTAGCTGGTTGTGTCACAACCACAGTTGCTGGTTGAGTTACAACTGTTGGAGCTTGACCTAAAGTGTGAAATGATTTAAAGGTTTTAATTTTGTTAACATGTAACGTTAGCGCGAACATTAACCCTCATCCTCATCCCCTTAATTCCTCAAACAAAACGCACCCGTAACCCGACGTCCTATACTATACTATAGTGTGAGTCAAAAAGAAGTTAATCGTGAATGAATATTTTTTTCCCAAAAAGACCAATACAAATTTGACAAACCAATAAAGCACTTATACAACAAATGTTCAAAGAGCATATTTTCCCGCTTGTATGGAAATAAGAATCACTAACATTGATCCTTGTTATCAAGAGTTATGCCTGATTTAATAACAGAACCCCTTTGGCAGCTGCTGTCCACGAAATGCCAAATCCTGTGAAATTATCCATCTAAGTACGTGAAGAACAAAGAGTACATACAGGCTGTAACAAAAAAAAGTTACACAGTTTTGAAAAAAATATAAAAAATATCTACTGTTTAATTTCTGTTTCGAGTTTTAATGGCTTGCAAGGGGAATTTTCTTAGCTTTCGAATAAGCTTTGTTTCATGACAATCGATGGTCGGTATTAGCAGCGATATGATCAATTGTCTAAAGTAGTCATGAAATCACCTGGGCCACTTTGGTTTAATCAATGGTAAAACCATTGGGATGAATGAATATGAATGGAATCGAAACAGGAACATAGCAGTAGAGCGCTCTTGTTAGACAACAATGGTTCATTTCAAGTGGTTAAAAGTATTACAAAGAAGGTTAGGTCTTTACAAATATGATTTATTTATTTTATGAATTTATTTATTCAAATGAAATAAAACTATTTGAAAAAGAATTATATTGTTCTCTTTAATGTTCCTTGCATGATGATACCCTAACTATTTAATTTATACAAGCAAGATTGTATGATATTGTGAAAGTGGCCCAACCCGATTTCTAGACGACTTAGTAGATTAGTCATACATTTTAAACGCAAGTCGTTAAAAAGACCAAATAAAATGATTCTGGTAGCCAAAACGGAACTTAACACAGAGTGTAAAAGATTTTGACATTGATTGATTTTAACATTGGATTAAAAATAAAATTGCGATTGTATAACTTTTTTGTTACACTCTGTATTATTATATTCATACGTTCAAAAAGAGTCATTTATATTCAAATGAGATATGAAACCGAGAGTTTCAAACACACCATAATGGAATGTTTAAACACGATAAAATCCAATAATCAGTGGATAAAAGTTGAGTTAGCATTGAAACATTCCCTTTTTGTCAGATTTTGTGTTTTTATATTATGAGGAATACATGTAATTCCGGGTGTAAATCAATTTCTCTAAGAATTCAGTCTATCAGTTGACAGCTCGAAAAAATGGTCTTTTAGTAACTCTTTATATCATTGAATATTGATTTTATCTCCACTTTAATTCTTGTCTGTTTTTTAATGTCCTCCCGGGTATAAATATCGTTTGATTTTGAATTAATCTGAACTCTTTGCTCCTCACTATAGCCATGATAGCTTAGAGGGATCATTTCAAAGGAAAGGAGCTAGCATTCCCTGGACAGGTGGCAAAATGGGTTCTTTTATTAAAACTCCTGGAGCCAATTCCAGTGATTCTTTTTTAAAGATGAGTGGAAGAATATGCTCTTTGAATGAGTAATCAATGAAGCATAGGTATATAGAGGTTGCTGAAATTCCACGTTCTTCTCCATCAGGTTTCTCAGGTTACCTATTTGATTTCTCATTCTCCAGGTGTTGTCGGATCCTTTCTGGAATTATATGGAGTAGTACCTTACTGGTATGGGAAATTAAGGCTATCGTGCGGTTGCTAGCACACTCTCTGGTGTCCCCTTTCTTTGGGAGAGGGAGGTAGACTACTTTCTTCCAGTCCGTTGGCCATTCGGTTGTTCTCCAAATCTTAGTGCATAGTATGTGATCACTTCATTGCCCTCTTTATCATTTTCATACACGTTTTGCGGAATATTATCAGCTTCAGGAGAGTTACCATTCTAAGTTCTGCGGGAATATTATCAGCTCCAGGAGAGTTACCATTCTAAGTTCTGCGGGAATATTATCAGCTCCAGGAGAGTTACCATTCTAAATTCTGCGGGAATATTATCAGCTCCAGGAGAGTTACCATTCTAAGTTCTGCGGGAATATTATCAGCTCCAGGAGAGTTACCATTCTAAGTTCTGCGGGAATATTATCAGCTCCAGGAGAGTTACCATTCTAAGTTCTGCGGGAATATTATCAGCTCCAGGAGAGTTACCATTCAGGAGTTTTATATTTGTGTACACGTCCTTGGTGTTGTTGACTATACTGTCTTTTTCAACTATAGAGATCAAATTTGGTCGATGAAAGTTGTTTTGTTGTCTTTTCTAAGTTGAAGTTGGACTTTCCTGTTAAGTTCACGGTACTCTTTCATGTTGTTCTTATTTTCCAGACCCTTCGTTTTGATCTTTCGACGTTGATCTGCCAGATTGAAAACTTGCTCTGTGATCTAGGGTTTCTTCTTACGCTTACACTTGGGTATTGATTTGTGTGCTGTTTCTGTCACTGCCTTTTTTCCCCTGCTATAGCTCTTCGAGTGAAGACTCCTATGGGTCAGTTTTAAACAGGGTCTGGAATTAGGTTTTTTATTTTCACTCTGTGTTATTTTCTGATTTGAGTCATGTCAAATCTGGCTGGCTTACTTTGGCGTTTATATTTCTTAGCTTCAATATCATGCCTGATACAAGAAGTTGGTGGTCAGATCCACAATCCGCCCCTTGGTGGTCAGATCCACAATCCGCCCCTTGGTGGTCAGATCCACAATCCGCCCCTTGGTATAGGTCTTCGCGTACATAAAGCTAGATTTTCAATGTTTCTTCACAAGAATGTCGCCTAATCAATCTGATTTCTGATCTTCTGATTTGGTGACGACCAGGTATAAAGTCTCCCTGGGCATGCTGGGTGCTGCTTGAAGAGGGTATTTACGATCACAAATACATTTTCATCACAGAATTCAACAAGACGTTCTACTCTTTCATTTTGCTCACCCAAACCGTTGTTTCCCATCACATTGCTATGGGTACCTTTATCTCCGACTTTGGCATTAAGATATCCTGTAAAACAAGGATGTCTCTTTTATTTTAGGAATGTTGTCTATGGTCCGTTGCGAATCGTCATAGAAGTTTTCAATACCATCTTCATCTGTTGCAGAGGTACGAACGTACACTTGTTTCACTGAAATGTTTGCTGGTTTACCTTGGATGTGAAGTATTATAATCCTCTGATTTACGGGATTATACCATATTATACCCAATCACACATTTATTTTTAAAAATGACACAACTTGTTGCGAGGAACACTTTAACAATTATAGGCCTACATTTAGCCCGAGGAACATCTGAACTATCTGAAATCGACGATTTTTACTAGAGACCTCTGTTGATTCAGGAATGTGTGCCGAACCGACTGTGTGTACCTTAAGCTGGCAAAGTATTTCGTATTATACCAGTTTTATTGTCTTTGTCCAACACACCCACTGTGAAAACACATGTACCTGAAGGCAAACTTGGCGTCAAATGACAAATTGATCAACTAGAAAGACACAAAAACCCTAAAGGCAAATCAATACCCAATGGAAGGGCCAACCACATTACGTCAACCTACTTCGTTGATTACCTAACTCACTTTTCATCATAGTTTTGAGAAAACAACAAAAATGTGTTTAAAAAACATATATTTATTCGCCATTTTTTGAACACGTACAAATGATTTAAAGATAATTGAAATTGAATCGCCACCATCTGTCAGGGTAGTTACGTAATCGGTGAACATGACTTAGGCAAAAATGCATCAGATCAACAGTTGAGTTAGGCATTTCAACACATGACTTGGGCATTTCAGTACAAGACTTGGGCACAAGAAATATGACATAGGCAGTTTGATTATCATACAAACTGCCTCTCATAAGACTGGCTGGTGGCAGGTCTGCTTGACCTTGCCTTACAAAATGCCTAACTCATCCAGGCAAACTGCCTAACTCACAAGGCTGACATAGGCAGATCTGTAATTTGGCATTATCAGCACTTTTGATTGGTCTACTAGTATGTGTTAGGCAGTTTTAGAGCATTGTGCACAACGTAATTGAGACATGAGTTAGGAAAAAGCTCAATTTCGCTGAAAAGTGAGTCAGGCAATTATCGAAGCAGGCTGACGAAGGTATAATTATACGATCATCATTTGATCCAGAAAAAACACCTTCATCAGACCTTCCTGGAACTAGATTATCGGCGCTTTTGTACCACTGACGATGACGTAGACGAGTGGCATTTTTAAAATGTTTCTGATCCTTATAGATATGCTTCTCGGTACACTGGATTGCAACATGTGAACAATGCCGTGAAACAAAGATTTTCTTGATAAGATATTAATTTGCTCGACGGAGTTATTTGGGAGAAAGAATCATGTCTAACTTTTGTAAAGGATGAATTCCGTATCAAATCCCAGACCCTGTGATGTCGGTTGTTACATTACCTTGAGGTGGTGGATAGCCCGGTTTTTCAGGACCACTGGACTGTTGGTATCCTTGCTGTGGCGGGGCGCCTTGTGGCGGGTATCCTTGCTGTGGCGGGGCGCCTTGTGGTGGGTATCCTTGCTGTGGCGGGGCGCCTTGTGGCGGAGCGCCTTGAGGCGGAGCGCCTTGTGGCGGGTAGCCTTGGGGTGGGGCGCCTTGTGGTGGGTAGCCTTGCTGGGGCGGATAACCTTGTTGATCAACAGCGCCATATGGTGGTGGTGCTGCATTCGGCGGGTATGCTGGACCACCAGTCCCTGGTTGAACATCGGCCATCTTAAGTAACTTGTGTTAATATGTTGGCTGACACTTCCAAATAATCTGCCGAAATAATTGTGTAATAATAGCCTTGAGAAGTCACGACATTTTGATCTTTCACCCAAGGTAAATCTTTTGCTTTAATGGCAAAGACTGGGTTCGAAATTTCAGACTCCTAGAGAATTATTATACTGGTAATCTCTGATAATTTTTACTCCATAAAGTTACAAACCAGGAAACGCACCTACAATTAACAAGAATATTCCCTTAGATTTACAAGTTCATAATTTAAAGTTGCCACAGTCTGTGCTGTGAGGTGAGTGCACCTTAGATACCGGATGCGGTATGCGATCAACTTGGTCAGGTATCAAATAGTCCGCTTGCTGAATATGCTGAAAATGGCCTATAAATTATTTGGAAGGCTGTAGGCATTGCGCCTAAATGTCCAGCTAGAAGACATTTATTTGTAAGGTGACTCAGCATCGGGCATTTTCCTCCAGGCCTTGATTGACTCATGACAGGGCGAGTCTGAAATATTGGACACCTTTTTCGCAACTGGTCTGGAGTTACCATTGGACCAGATGGGCCAAAATTAGAAGGAAATTAATACCAACACAAGCATGACAAGATACAATAACGACCAACAAATGGTAAGTAAATGCTCAACACCTAATAAATCAGTGCCCAATATTAAACACAACAGTTGATTGAGTGAGTGCAATTATATACATAACTTTTGACTAATTGGAATAGCTCAACTGTTGGTGAAAACGTACCCAACAGTTGAGCTGTTGCATACTTGAACAACTGTTGAGTGAATATAATTGCCCAACTTTTGAGTAACTGAAATTGTTCAACTGTTGGTGAAAACATGTTATCAATGGTGTTTGGCAAATTGTACGCAACTGTTGAGCGGTTGCATACTTGAACAACGTTGTGTAAAATGTTGAGTTAATATTTAAGCAACCTTTTTGCAGTGTAGGGTCTCCAAATGTTGGCCTTCCTCGCCCCCTCCACCCCAGCCCCCCCCCCCCCCCCCCCCCAAAGGAAGGTAAATCAAGGCAAGATATCAACTTGGTTTTGGGAAACAAGCAAAAAGAAAGGATAATAAAGCGAGTGAGCGTTATTGAATAATATGATTATCAATCAGCATATTATTGCGAAACATGACATGATAACAATATGCAGACGTATATGTCAGATGACGAAAATTCCGCATCATCAAAAACAGCAAAATATAATAACATGAATAAGGCAAGCTATGAGAATTGCATTATGGGTAGAACTCTGATCACTACCTCAGCAACAAGAAATAAAGCAGGTGCAGCTGTAGGTGGAGTCGGGGTACTACTCAATAACGGAGCACTCAGATCATTAGCAAGTATCAAGCCACATTCTTATCGTATACTCATAGCCAACTTCCATGGTAACCCAGCAACAACTGTACTGGTGACCTACTGCCCTACAAATGTGGCGGATGAAGACATCGTTAGGAGATCACTACAACAGTCTAAAGGGGGGCAATAGACTCCATTCCAGCACACAACATCTTGCTTGTTATTGGCGACTTCAATGCTAGGCTTGGAAAGGATGACGCCAAATTCACATACCATGATGACACAAATAGAAATGGAGAGTACCTAGCAGACCTGGCTAAAGAGAAAGATCTTATAATCGCAAATACTTATTTCCGCAAGAAAAAAGGCAAGTTGTGGACATATGTCAGCCCAGGCAGCAACAAACTACAGTTGGACTACATCCTTGTCAGGCGGAAATGGCGAAATTTACAGTGTTCTAAATTCTGAAGCATATAACACCTTTGCTAGTGTGGGATCTGACCATAGAATCGTCTCTGCTCGTATCCGATTAAGCCTCAGAAAGAGTAAAATCATCAAACGGAAAAAGCAGTACGACTGGAAGCTCTTACAACTGATAATGATCTGCAAGTCAAATATAGCATAGAGGTGCATAATAGGTTTCAACCCCTCCAGGATGAAGTGGAAACTGCATCTGAGAAATATTCCAGATTCATCAAAGCCACTCAAGATGCTGCAGAGGAAGTGATTCCTGTGAGGGAAAAAGAGAAAACAACCTACTTCTCAAATGATGCCCGGGTATCAAGGGCGAGATCACAAATTGAAGAAGCGTATGCAAAATACCAACTGGACACTAACGACGAGGAGAATTGGAGAAATTATAAGGAGGCTAAGAAGAGCCTAGGGGAGGCTTATGATCATGTGAAAGAGGAAGACCTTACCAATAAGCTTAGAGAGGTAGAAAATGCCCACATAAACTGCAAGCATGGTAAGAGTTGGAAACTGATCAACAAAATATCAGGAAGATTGACTACAAGAAAGGGTCAAATCAAAGGATCCACACAAAAGGAGAGACTAGATAATTGGTATACTCATTTCAAAAATCTACTTGGGAGCCCACCACACATAAGTAATGAGGATGAGGAAATTGCCCCAGTTCTATCAAATCTCAGCATAAAAGAAGGACCCTTTGACTTGGAGGAATATGTAAAGGCTAAGAAGGCACTCGTAGAAGGGAAAAGCAGTGGGAAGATGGTATCACACCTGAAATGCTCAAAAGATGTGATTTGGATAATATCATTCTGGACTTCTGCAATGATGCCTTGCTGAACGGGAAAAAGCCAGACCAATGGTCTATTCTCAACATAATACCAATACCAAAATCAGGTGATCTCCGCTTGGGAGGCAACTACCGTGGAATAAGTCTGAGCTCAATTGTTGCCAAGCTATACAACAAGATGATACTCAACAGAATCAGACCTGAGCTTGACATCCACCTACCTGAGAACTAATCAAAATGGCTTTCGAGTTGGACGTACCACAGTTGGCCACATTCTTGCCCTCCGAAGAATTATTGAGGGAATTAGATCAAACAACCTGCCAGCCATCATAACCTTTATCGACTTCAAGAAGGCGTTTGACACAATACACAGGGGACGAATGCTGCAAATTCTGAAGGCCTATGGTATACCTGAGCAACTTAAGAATGCGATTGCAGAAATATACAAGGACACCAAGGCAAAGGTTATATCACCTGATGGGGAAACTGAGGAATTTGAAATACTGGCTGGAGTACTACAAGGTGACACCCTGGCTCCATATCTCTTTGTCATTGTTCTCGACTACGCCCTAAGAGAGGCCATAGATGGCAAAGAAGAAGAGCTAGGATTCCGCTTAACAAAAAGAAGCAGCAGGCGAATAGGACCAACCACAGTTACTGACCTTGACTTTGCTGACGACATTGCACTGTTGTCTGAAGAAGTGTCTCAAGCGCAATCACTACTTAACAGAGTGGAGATTTCGGTGGGTAAAGTTGGGCTCAAAATGAATGCTGCAAAGACAAAGTACATGTCCTTCAACCAGAAGCAAGTACCTGTCATCACCACAAGCGAAGGTATGCGCCTTGACAAAGTGGAGGACTTCAAGTACCTTGGAGCCTGGATGAACAGTACTGAAAAGGACATTAAAACACGCAAAGCAGCTGCATGGAGAGCTTGTGGCAAACTCAGTCAGTTATGGAAGGCCAAAGCACTATCCAGAAAGCTCAAAGAAAGACTGTTCATAGCTACTGTAGAATCAGTCCTCCTCTATGGATGTGAGTCATGGACAGTCACCCCAAAGCTTAGTAAACAGCTGGACGGATGTTACACTAGAATGCTTAGAACTGTGTTCAACATCAACTGGAGACAGCATGTGACAAATAAAGACCTGTACGCGGATATGCCCAAAGTCTCGGATAAGATCAGGGAGCGTAGATCTAGATTTGCAGGACACTGCTTCAGAGGGTCCAATGAGCTGGTCTCCAAACTCATACATTGGATACCTAAACATGGAGTGAGAAAGCGTGGTAGACCAGCCCTAACCTACGTTGACATACTGAAGCGTGACACAGGATTGCAGGTAGAAGAAATCAAGACAGCTATGTTGGAAAGGAAGATTTATAGAAGCATCGTGGTTCGGGAATATCACCCGCCATAAGTCAAGTAAGTCATGAGAATTGCTGCACTATAAAACAAAACACGAATGCTCTAAAAACTAAAAAAAATGAGAGGAGACCGACGTTTCAAGTGGAACTCCCTCTATCGGGAACATTCATCAGTTAAAGGGACACAATGTCATGTTGAATTTTTTTAATTTTAATTAATTTACTTCAAAATTCAAGATGAACATTAAAAATTGCCATTACTGTTGTTTCTACTATAAAAAAAAAACCCGGCAAAACTTGAATAAAACAATGTTTTAAATATGTTGGAATACCATCCCTGTTTGAAATGAAATATTTGCTGGTAACCGACACTATCTAGGAAAGTGTAGAAGTTCACAGTTCATTACATTGCAGTAAAAGTACGAGATTGTATGTGTATGTTTATCGAGTATGTCTCCCTCTTTAGACATGAAATCGCCAATTTAATATGAATATATATAACGTGATGAAAAATATTTCTAATAATGTTCAAGTTATAATTGTGTGGTTTTTTTACAGTCTGTATTATTTTAAAACACCACTATTTTATCATGTTTATGCATTTAATAATTGAATAGAATCTATAAAATGTGTGTGATTGGCCGCGATGACTAAGGCTTGTGATATACACCTAGCACATAAAGTCCCTGCTCAGGTGCTTTGAGGTTGACTAATTCAAAATATATAATCGGTACCAAAAATCTGAGATATACAGTAAATGAGCAAATTTCTTCTCCGCAGTTTGATACCTCATTCAACAAAATCGAATGGATACTTTTAAAGTTATGGCGATTTCAATGACCGCGCATGCAACAGAAATGTTGCACTAGGTATAGGAATCATTGATTTGTGTGTGATTACTGTCATAACTGTGTGCTATCTGAACGAGACAGATGAATGGGTCTTTAGTGATAACCGCAATGTGTGGGACAAAGGGTGTATCTGGCTGTGAAGAATACAAGTCTTAGCTGATAAGCTGTGAGTTTTTCAGTGCGTAAATCCATAGACGGGTAAAACATTGATTTTTACCGTCTATGGTAAATCACACACAAATCAATGATTTCCTATACCTAGTGCAACATTTCTGTTGCATGCGCGGTCATTGAAATCGCCATAACTTTAAAAGTATCCATTCGATTTTGTTGAATGAGGTATCAAACTGCGGAGAAGAAATTTGCTCATTTATTGTATATCTCAGATTTTTGGTACCGATTATATATTTTGAATTAGTCAACCTCAAAGCACCTGAGCAGGGACTTTATGTGCTAGGTGTACATGTATATCGTTGTTAAAGGTAGATGTTCCGATAAGTTCAACTTGAAGTTTTCTATTCTACATGAAAGGTCATCCTTAAAAAAGTCGTGTTCCAAAGTTTGAGTTGCATAGCTCTAATGGTTCTTATTTTAGACGCACAAGATGCTGTGAACTGTACCTATATCGGTGGTTACCACCATTCGCGGTAATTCGACGTTATTTCATCGATTTCTCCGTAATTATACCGATTTAGGCCGTCAAATTTCAGTATAATGATGAGAAAAATACGAGCTTTCATATGATATGAAAATCTCCGTATGTTTGAAATAATTCTGTGTTACGAAAATGTGATCGGGTCATCTACCTTTAAAGGTTGTCTTTATAACTGATTATAGTGAATGTTACCACTTTTCATGCGACAGTCGTCTGCAGACGACATTCCAAAAGTTCACAAAATGTTTCAAAAAATGGCAACATTATTGCATGTCATTACCATAATATTTGGAATCACTAAGAGAAATGCATTGAAATAAGTACAAACATGACTAGTATTGGTTCAGTAATCCTTGAGATAGACCTTGAAATTTGTGAAAGGTTTCTGAATGATGTTTTGTATAATAATGGTAAAACTAAAAGCCGCGTGTAAAGTGTTAAATTTGATGTCACTGTGACCACCCAAAATATCACCAACCTTAGAATTATGTTACAATATTATATATAGGCCTACAGATTCTTTATTTTACAACTTTTTGGTTTTGTTACTGTTTGATTATGGATTGTTGAAGAACACAGAACGGAACAGGACAGGAAGCGCTTCGAGTTATGTAGGCCTACGTGATGGTCACGTTTTTCGTTGGCATGTTGCTTATTGCATCAGTCACACTATACATATACAAAACAAGCGCAAAAAAGCAAACAAAAAGAAAGACGCACCATCACGCCCATCACGTACCAAAAATACACCGTCCATTCAGAGAACATCGGCCAACTCCACCGCTCCACCGCTCCACTACCTCCCCCCCCCCCCCCTCCACCCTCCGCCATTACAAAGATCCACTATACAGTGACCGAGCCGCAAACACGGGCAAGCGATCGACAGAAATAATAGGAATGAAACGTAGTCATTCGTAGATCTTTAAACATAAACAATAATGACTAGGCCTGCATTCTTCTCGACAATATTTTCATAAAATAATCATAAAATAGCATGACGTACACTCCGATGATGCTATACAAATTATATACTTACGTGAAACTGCTGGCGAAACTCTTACAATGACTTAATTATGCTGGCGTTAAACAATGATAACAGTAATATTAACGTTAACCCACTATCATGGCCAACTACGTGTAGTACTATTTCCTTTTATATCATTATTTTGATGAAACCAAACTTTAATACCTAAACTGTTCCCGCACAAAAAGTACGAACCTCGATCTTTCGTAGTTAGGCTGCTAAACACACTTGTGTTGTCTGTCTGTTTGTTTGTTTGTTGGGGGGTTTTGTATTTTTGTTATGTTGTTTGTTTGTTGCAAGAAGCCACTGTAATGTGGCCCTATTTGTCGATCTGTCGGTAGATTACATTCTGATAAAGGAAGATGGTGTGTTAAATGATTCATAGGTTTTCCTTTTCAACTATTCTTCTAACAATTCCACACTTTTCCAGATTTTAGATGAGACGTTAGCTGTTTGTATGAAGCAGGCCCGTAACCAAACCCCCTCCCCCAAATCTGAAAAAGTCCTTTTTGTACCAATGTACGTTTTTTGTACCAATGTACCTTTTTTTGTACTAATGTACTTAGTTTGTGAACCCCCCCCCCCCCCTCCCCACACCTATTTTCCGAAAACGCCACCCATTCCCATTGTGTAAAGCACTTTTTCGGGCCGTTTTCGACTTAAATATGTCCACCCCCCCCCCCCCTCCCCCCCCCCCCCCCCCCCCCCCCCCCCCCCCCCCCCCAACCCCACGCTCTCAAAATGTTCTGAGATGACTAAAAGAATTGGGGAAACCTTTGAGTAGGCCTAACTAATGTACCTTTTTAAAAAAATCCTGCTTACGGGCCTGGATGAAGCGTATAATAATAAGTCTATCTACGAGCATGACAAGTAGCCTATACAAAAAAAAATAAGATTCATACAGACGATCCTCAAAAAATAATAGGCCTACATACGCTCATCTCATAACACTAAAAATATAGTTCCAACTTAAAAGTATCAAGTACAAAATTATGGATTATTTTCTCGTCTTCAATTTGAGATATTCTTCACGAAGATTGAAGAACGCTAAACCAAAAAGAACGCCACACCAAAGAATAAGACAAAGTGCTATTTTCATTTTCTTACGTTCATTATGTTCATGGGCTGCATCAAGCATATCAGGCCCCGATTGTCATTTTAATATCTGGTGAGTTGTCGCTATATGGTAATCATAGTATAATCTGCCTATTGCTACACCAAGACTGCGTGTAGAAGAAGAACAACAAAAAACACGCTAAAAATTACAAACGAACTTGGTTTTGATTTGGGACATAATAGCGCTGTCATGTCTGTTAATGTTTTAGTCATTCTTCAATGTACAAGGGGGCATTCAATAAATACCTGCAACCATTGGTTGCAGGTATTTATTGAATGCCCCTCGTAATATCTCAAATTAAAGAAAAGAACTTTTCTTTATAAATTTGTAATTTAATATTTTTAGGTAGAAACTATACAGTTTTTGCACACAGCTATCATAAAGCAATGCACTATATGTCAACGTCTTATCCAATATCATTTTTAAACTACATAATATTAAAAGCCAGTGTTAAAGAATCCCATTTTTGTTAAATTTTTCATTGCTCTCATTAATTTGTCATGAAAATCCATTTTGGTGGAGTTGCGAGCATATTTTATTATACCTGGTACGTTACTTTTTTGAGGACTGTATACTTAATACTTTACCTCGGCTCACTTCTTTTGATAACTTAACCCTATACAGATACTCATTGGTGTATACTTACTTCCTTCCTGATCTGCCCACGCCATTGACCGAGATCAGTAAGATTTATAAAACGTTTGATGAGTAGGAATAGCCTGCAAATATCTGATCCCGTCCGCAACTTGTGTCCCAGGACCACAAGCGCATCATGATTAGATTTATTCGACTTGCGTCCCAGGACCACAAGTTCGACTTCATGTCCCAGGAGCACGGCTAGAACTGGCACGGTTAGGGTTAGGGTAAGGGTAGTTAGGGTTAGGGTTAGGGTTAGCATGGTTAGGGTTAGGGTTAGGATTAGGGTTAGGGTTAGGGATAGGGTTAGGGTTAGGGTTAGGGTTAGGGTTAGGGTTAGGGTTAGGGTTAGGATTAGGATTAGGGTTAGGTTAGGGTTAGGGTTTGGGTTTGGGTTTAAACCAGAAATGTGCCTCAATCATAGCACACATAAATGTAAAGTCGAAAATGTTTGCGCGCTGCGCTCGCATTTTTTTCATCGACTATTTCTCTATCTGCGAGGCATTTCTCTTTCTGCGAGGCATTTGTTGGTATCCCGGTTGGTATCGTGACGATCGTCCGATGTGGTTGTCACTTTTCTTCGGTAACAGGGGGGGCTCCAAATATCCTGGAGTCATACTTTTACACAGAAAATAAATAGGGGGTCATGAAATTAATGCAATTGTTAGGGGGTCAAACCAACATTTTAGTTACATTGTAAAACAAAAATCGGGGCTTCGTCCATTCTTATTTGTTTAACCGTACATACATACTTACAAGGAATCATCCCACCGCTGCCACCAAATCATTAGAATTAGCCCCCCCCCCCCCCCCCCCCCCACCCTTGGTCCATAGTCACTCGTCCCACGCCATTTTGTTTGTCAAGCAATCAAACATATTGACTTTTAATGTTAAAATCACTTTAAATTGGTCTGAAATGTGTAATTCCTGAGACCATAATAACCATGATAACCAGGGCTGTCAACTCTCCCGCATTAGGCGGGAGTCTCCCGCATAGACACTCTTTCTCCCGCACTCCCGCATAGCATATATAAACTCCCGCCTCAAAAATAAGTCAAATAAAAAAGGGAAAGAAAAGAAAAGGGAAAGAAAATAAAAGGGAAAGAAAAGAAAAGGGAAAGAAAAGAAAAAGGAAAGAAAAGAAAAGGGAAAGAAGAGAGGAAAGGAAAACAGATGTCTATCGGTATATTGAAAAGGCCTAGTTGCACCCACTTGGGATATCAGTGGCGTGTCCAAATTGGGGTGGGGGGGGGCTGATGGCTGATATAATCCAGCTTGGAAGGGCATGCACCCCTTAGAAATTGACAGATAGACATTGCATGGGTTTATATATTTAATTATATCAAATTTCAAGGCTTCAGTCGAAGGAATCGAAACCATATTCTTTACAAATATTATATGAGTAGGCTACGTATGCAAGAACATTTATATTCGTGTGCTATGCGTGCATATGTCCAGAAATATCATTCTAAAAGCCCATTTCAAACCAAAATACACATTAATTATAGCCAGAACTGAGTATATAGGAAAAAAATTCGCGCTCATGTTTTCCGGAAACAGGTAACACGGAACTAAATTCATTCGGGTGGGGTTGGGATTATACTTATTCGGAGGAAATTAAGAGGTTTTTAGTCAAATTCTTTCGTCAAGCGGGGAAATCAAAAACCCAATTCGTCGAAAATAGTATGAAAAATCATGGTCGGAAAATAAATAAATAACGTCATATATATAGCTTTTTGGGGAACCATTTTCATATTTCGTTCTAAAAACGCTTAGAAAAACCCAAAAGAACCGTTCAAATACGCAAAAATTTCGGCTCGCTACGCTCGCATCATATCACTTAACAGTTTCAGTTTTAATCAATCGGGATAATTTTTTCGCAATTCATTTTGGGGGTCAGGGTTCTGACCAAATATGTCTGATTGAGTCGTGGGCCAAAGAGGTTAGGAACCAATGATCTATACTACTTAAATCAAGAAAAGATCATCAGTAAATATGCACAACTTCCTTTTTCTCGCATAGCCTATAATGAAATAGCTGTCTAACTTAGACCGCTATTGATTGGAAATGATGGCATTTCAATAGAAAATCGGTCAAAAGTACATACCAAATTGCCTAAATTGGTTCGAGAATTGATTTTTATCTTCAAAATTATGAGGGCGGCACATCCCCCCTCAGACTCCCCCCTGTCCGCGTTAGTTACCGCGGAGGGCGGTGCTTTGCACCTCTTTGGTTACTCACAATAGTTACTCACTATTTCAGTTTTTTAACCTTGATTTTTTCCCCACCCCCTATACAAATAACCTGGCACCGCCCCTGGCTGTAGGCCTACCTTTTTGACTGTGCGATTTTTTTTGGACTGTGCGATTTTGTTGGACTCTCCCTCCCAGCGAATCCCAAAAGTTGACAGCCCTGGATAACTATGGTCTCAGGTAATTCAGACCAAAAAGCTAATTTCAGGTAATTTCTACACTAACCCAAATTTGTTACCCCCCCCCCCCCCCCCCCCCCCATCCCCCCCAAAAAACACAACCAAAACTCCAATTCAAGTCCTCGCACTAGTATAGGCTCTCTCTGTTTTAATAAAAAGAAAACTTTAGAATTACCAGGCCTAAATCAATTACCCCGTCAGCAGTATCAACACACTGCCTGACGATTCGAACTTTGACCTGCCAAGTACATTGATTGTATACCATTTGTGCATGTACAGTCGGCAAAAACAACGACGTATAAATCACAAGGAAAATTCAACACAAAAACCTGTAAGCTGCGTATTTTTAAGCTTTTACGGACTATAAAGGAGTGCTCATTTTCTGCAATCGTTCTATAAATCTTGTTTTCTATTAAAGTCATCAAAGTTGAAAACTGTCAATATAATTGTGAATTATTTAAATCGAAAATTTAGAGAGTGCCTAAAAACAATATTTAAAAAATATTAAAAAGCTTATTTTCCAAAAAGAATTTTATTTGTCAAATTCTAGTCCAATCATCGTGTGATGATTTAAAAAAATGGAAGCACAACCTGCTTTAACCTGTCTTTCTAGGCTTGGCAGGTTCACAAAATTTTAAAGTTTAAAAGTATGGCCTAAACTAGTACAACAAATCATACTTAGTGATATTTGTCATCAGTTTTGGTATTATTCATCATTCATAGGGTATTTTGCATGTTTCACTATCTGTCCCCATCCTAAGTATGACTCCTTCTACTCTTTCTCATCTATCTTGCCATTCGTTTAACATTTTGTACAAATGCACTATTCCCTTGAAATTTAAAGCGAAATTCTAATCCCATTCACTTTACGGCACCCGCGATGTTTATCGAAATCGGCGCCATGTTTTATTATGAATAGTCTCATATTAATATTTTGGTTAGTTCGTAATGGTGTGCATAGCGTATATATAGATGTTTGTTATTTTGCGGTGGGGTATGAGACTAATCTGGACCGCGCGATACTCCCGAAAAGGCGAAATGTCTAAAAAAATTCTGCCATTGCATTTACACGGCGGAGAATTATGATTAAATAATGGAATTATTTAGCATTTTCATGTTTTAAAAAGTGGCTGGAAAGAAAGATGAGGACTTTATGAAGGTGCGTAGCTAGTATGAAAAATCAACGGAAAAGCAGTTTTGCTGTAATTCACCCACAACTCATTTGAGATGCACTCCATTCACTTCATACAGCAAATTAAATTGACAGTTTCTCGCAATACAATTTCCCCATACGTTGGTAGGGAAGAAAAAAAACCCAGAAAAAAACACCAACGTATGGGTTTCCTGTACTAGGCCTAAACTTAGCTAACGGGGAAGTCCTCTCTTGCCTGGTCTAGAGACTATATAATTCTGGCGCATTCGATATTTATACGGAAGGTCCCGGGTTCAATTCCCTGCTAGTGCTGGTGCTCCGAAATGTTGCTGGTATATCTTGTGAATTATATATGTTTAGGGCAGCTCGTGACAAAATTATTTATGCCTATCTCTTTTTGGTGACAATGAAGGCATGTTTCAAGAACGTCAGATAGCCACTCTTGCTACAGATCGCCGTGCTTGGAGAAAACTTGTGGTCGCCTGTTCCGCAGCCGAATGATGATGATGATCTCTTTTTGAAAATGCAAGAATAAACATACATTAAATACATTCATGATACTTTTCGATAAGAAATAATGGTTCAACCATGACTGTAAATAGGTTAAAGTTATGACCAATTGAGCTTTACTAAATTACTTTCATGATGTCTAGTATTTAATAGTTGCTTGTGTGTGGTTATTTAGGCATCAGTGAATACACCCCAGTACCTGAGAATTTACGACTCAAGATTTAAGAGTAAACATGCATGGATGTTTCATTTTTCCCCATGGATATAATATGATGTTTTCCAATGAATTGGAAAGAGCAGAGTCTCAGTGTTTTGCGTAGCAAATATGCATTGAGACTAATCAAGGCACGTAATAATTTGTTGTTTACCATGATTTTCTTGAGTTTGAACGAGTGGCGCATCTCTTTAAAATTTCACTATTTTAAACAGAAATAAATTGACGACGTCTGTGCATTAATCACGAAAATGTGCATTGAAAATACACCAAGCCCACAGTTGCATAATAATTAGAAATCTACATAATCTAAAGGTAGGAATCATCGTTAAAATCAAGTTAATTATGTATATTCGATCTGAACTCCATATAGCCTACACTGAACTCTGAAACCGGCTCCCATCTCATTTCGGAAATGCCACATCACTGCAGCAATTCAAGAGCTCGCTCAAGACTCACCTCTTCAGCAAATGACTTTATAATCTTTTGTATCTTTGTTTGTATTTTGTACTTGTTGTTCCTTTTATGTTCAGCGCACTGGGGTCTTGCGACTGAGTGCGCTTAATAATCTACGTCGCAGCCTGCCACAATGGCAGTTATTAAAATACATTTTTTAACTCATTTGCGATAATGCACCGCAACGTATGATAATTAACGTCTAGTGTGAACGGAGCTTGACGATCAAACATTTCACTTGTAGCATTGTTCGCAACGTTCGTCTAGAAGCAGATTAATATTTAAAAAATTGGCAAAGTTCAATAATAAATCACCATCTTGAATCTTTCATCCGACACAATCGTATAACCTTATTATGTTGTTGATCATGTCTACGGGCTACATTTATTACATTTATAACCAAAAACTGCTACGCAACATTTGGGAATTGCTACAAAATAGATATCTTACTTCCAACGCTGTGCTTAATCATGCTTAATGTATTTTAGACACTTGAGAGTCTCAACAATGACTTTGTATACACTATACTCTGTTTGGCCATCTCGAGACAGTGACGTAACTTAACAGGCGCAGCTTTTACGCACGCGTGTGTATCTTCCGCCTTTCAACGCTCGTGTTTGTACGCCAGCGCCGCGAGTATGCGCGCGCGTTATGTGATGCAATTAGTAGAATACGCGGTTACGTCACTGTCTCGAGATGGCCAAACAGAGTATAGCACTTGTAATTTTGGTGCCCACTTTAACCATGGAAGTATACTTAAACATAGCTTCTGTGGTCTAGTCTAGTGGATACACTTTTGCAGCAATAGCTATAAGGACTGGGTTCAAGGTGTTTCTTAAGGTGTTTATTATTATCATTCACACCAGTTTGTCCAAGTCTTATTTTATTATTTGGTGCCGAGTTCACCAGGCATACTTGGATTCGTCAGGGGGGAAGTCATGATGGTCAACCAGGATGTAGGCTATGTACTACCAAAACCACACATCTTATACAGGCTGTAATAAAATAAAAAGTTATACAGTTTTGAAAAAAATATAAAAAATATCTCCTGTTTAATTTCTGTTTCGAGTTTTAATGGTTTGCAACCTGAGGAATTTTCTTAGCTTTTGAATAAGCTTTGTTTCATGACAATCGATGGTCGGTAAGCAGAGATATGATCAATTGTCTATCTAAAGTAGTCATGAAATCACCTGGGCCACTTTGGTTTAATCAATGGTAAAACCACTGGGATGAATATGAATGGAATCGAAACAGGAACATTGCAGTAGAGCGCTTTTGTTAGACAACAATGGTTCATTTCAAGTGGTTAAAAGTATTACAAAGAAGGTTAGGTCTTTACAAATATGATTTATTTATTTTATGAATTTATTTATTTAAATGAAATAAAACTATTTGAAAAAGAATTATATTGTTCTCTTTAATGTTCCTTGCATGATACCCTAACCATTTAATTTATACAAGCAAGATTGTATGATATTGTGAAAGTGGCCCAACCCGATTTCTAGACGACTTAGTAGATTAGTCATACATTTTAAACGCAAGTAGTTAAAAAGACCAAATAAAATGATTCTGGTAGACAAACCGGAACTTAACACAGAGTGTAAAAGATTTTATGACATTGCATGATTTTAACATTGGATTAAACATAAAATAGCGATTGTATAACTTTTTTTTGTTACAGTCTACAGGTATAAAGTAACTTATATACAATGGAGACTCCTAATTACATATTTTCTTGTGCAATATCTATTACAGATACCACACTGAACACGATAACATTCAACAATGTCTGACGAGAAACATGGTCAGCAGCCTCCGGCATACAACCCAGCCCCAGATCCTGCTTATCCTAATCCGCCGCCGCAGTATTCCGAAGCTACCAGTTTCCCCACTCAACCTCAGCAAGGATATCCACCACAACAGCAAGGTTATCCCCCACAACAACCAGGATATCCCCCACAGCAAGTTGGGTATCCCCCACAGCAACCAGGGTATCCGCCACAACAACCATATCCAACTGGTAAGTGTAACCAAGGTAAACTAAACCAGGAAAATATTGACATTTGACTGTCACAGTTCAGAAACAGTGTACACGTGTTTCAAGTCTGATTGAATAAAATGCAATATTTGGTTATCAAGGAACATTGTATTTGATCGTGTAGTTGGTGTACACCGGGGACCTCAAAGTAAACTTGATCCCAGAATTGTTGTTTGATTTGGTCAAGAGTAGGGCTCAAAATACAGGGGGCTACAGGCCGTTAAGCCTATGTAATGCTTATGCACAACATAGCCCCCGTGGCAAATTATTTGTCAATGGCAAAATGTACACACGAAGGCTACTTTTGGTAAAAACTGATGGTTAAGTAGCCCTTGTATCATAATCAAACAGTTATTTGAGTCAAGAGGGGGTGCATCCCTTACACTTATTGCACGTTCCTTTGAAATGCAGAATCGCACCTTAACTTTTCAAGTTTGGTGCAACTTTCCTTTCCATACATGCCATATACAATTTGTATTTGGCAACAGCTTGCCTACAAATTATTTGTATCACCATGTTGCACCAGACCAGAAAGTTATATTGCAAGAAACACAGTTTTGGGTGCAAATCGGGGTATATATAAAGGAACACATTTAGGGCAAGTCGTAAGCTGTAAAAGTGTCATTGTGAAATCATGCCCATATGGGGATTCAGAGCCCCCATTATCTGGGGCTATTTTAGTAAATGGGAAGGCCAAAGGCAAGGGGGCCAATCAGCACAATTGCTGACAATGCAAACTGTGACAGATTTCCACTGAAGTCCACTTTGCTGGAAGTGATGATCACTAAAGCCTGAAAGTAGGGATCATTAAGTTTAAAAGACCCTCTTACTACTTTGTCCAAGCTTGTGCGTGGCTCATGGTTGAATATCATTAGTGGGTGTCAAATGAGCATTTGTAATATGTGAGAAATCACTTCCGGGTTTGCGCAGCATACATGTACGACGCTTGTCTATTTGGAGATGTGTAAGAGGTTTATGACACCAACTATCATTATCGATATTTTGACATACCTGAAATATTTATCAATATTTGTACACTTCCACGCAGGTCAAATTCCGCCCCCTGGAGCTACCGTGGTGAACCAGCAACCACTTCTGACTACCACAGTTGTGACAACTACCAATCTTCATTACGCTGATAGATCAACCAACACCACATGTCCTAACTGTCACAATCAAGTGGCGACACAGGTCACCAGGAGTGTCGGTGGAATGGTGTGGCTTATTGCAGCGATACTCTGCATTGTTGGGTAAATCAATTATTTGTATGTTGGTGTATGTCTATCTATCTTGTTTGGCCTGTAGTGCATTTCTGTTGATTTGTCTACCATCACTACAGAAATCATAATAGTCTAAAAAAGGACAGAAAAATTCAGTTCCAACTCCTCTAACTTTTGTTGCTTCTTTTTTAACTCTCCTGCCCAACTATATGGCAAAAAACAAACACCTGGCTTATTTATGACATAAAGTACAAAACGAAAATCAGACGGGTCTTAAAATTTGTTGCTACGTAATTTGTTTGTATAGCCGCTGTTTTAGTCAAATGCAAATATATTGATAAATTGATAAAAGTCAATTAGTAAGCCTCCCCAACCGCCCCCCCCCCCCTCCCCCACTTAACACAAAAGTTGGCAACCATGATCATTCTACATATCAAGGAAAAGGGGTATATTTTCGAGTGTCAGCGCAGGCTGCAAAATCATGAAAATATGGGGCATTTTTATGAATCAGTCTCTGCAAACTTCGGCTTCGGAAAAAGGGGTACGAAATCCCTTGAAAATGTGCGTGTGGTCATCCAACTGCAATGTAGTTTTGCACTGCCGTACATTTTAGTATTTGCGATAATATCACATTACTTTTTTTTCATAGTGCAAATTGGCGAAATTAGGATGCCAAAGATGTGGGTCTACTGTATAGATGAGCCCGGAGTGACGTCACATGCCGTTGACCACAAACTACGTGAATTCAAACAAATTCAGATTGCACCATCACCAAAACGGCCAAAATTTAACCCTTTTTGTACTCCCGTGAAATGTTACCATCGAACAGAATATTTGACAAAGTGATTCCTCTACATACTCATGTTATCATATTTACACATAATGCAAGTTTTCACATGTTTTTTACAGGTCAAAGTCTGAAAATCGAGTGAAACATTTTACGAATTTCGGAAATATTGCTCATGTAAACATTGCTCATGTAAACAACAGTCGCTTACACAGCCTCACATGGTCACTAGGAACGTTCTTCTGTATGGTCGAGTAGAGCGTAGTAATTGATTTTGATGCTTTGTTGTCAACGGCAAATTGAAGGTCCGGGCTGACCTATACATGTAAAAGAGATTTAATACCATAGTGCTGTATCGATTGGTAAAGGTATTTAAAACAACTAGAAATTCTCTAGATCCTCTATCAAAATTAAAAGTTAGCCGCTTGATAACATTTACACAGCGAATGTTCAACGTATAGCCAGTAAGCAATATATCCGGTATCGCATAGCAAAATGCTACACAATTTTGAAGATTTGCTAATCAATTTCCCAATAGTATCGCATACAGATGTGATGAAATGCTATGCAATATTTAGAATTGCTACACAAATAAAATAGTATATATTGCACACTGCGTATAGCGCACCTCTCCGAACATCTACGAACCGCTAACGAGAACAACTTATGTCAAACAATCAAACAAATGACAACTTACATGAATGTACACCCACATTTCTAAAACGTCAGGCACACGTTAGCTCTATTCTCAACAGTGTGACAGGGCCATTAAATTGAAAAAAGAAATCCATTAAAAGGGAGACGTTGAAAAATTAAGAACGATCATGGTTACCAACTGATGTTGGGTGGGGGTGGGGAGTTGTGTGTAGAATGTGAAAGTGGGTTCACTTTTAATACCTGGCCATTTCCCACATGACAAACAGGGCAAGAATTACACTCGCATTTTTTTTACGGGAACGGGACATTTTGAAACATTTTCTGTGGTGTTCTTAAGACCACTACTGAGATGATCAAACATAATTTACAAGATTTAGTTTTTTGACCAAAAATTATAAACAAATGTCACATCATAATAATAATGATCTTGGTCATCATAAGATGCATCTTCATATGCTATGAAGTCATGTACAATTGTTATCACTCTTTATTCTCATTAACAAGGAGGCTATGTTTACTATCCTGATAACAGACGACCTATATAAGACATGTCTGTATTTTTATAGAGCTCTAGGGGTCTAACCCTCATACACTTAAACATAAAAAAGAGCCTCACCATTTTCCAGATGCTGCTGAAAGATGCTGGCAATATGAATTTTGTATGAAAACAGCCATGTGTCAATGTGTAAAACATAGAAATAAAAACCACCCTCCCTCTTCACTTCTCAAAGGTCAGAGCTACAAGAATCTTATAATTGATTATAAGTGGCCTAATGTTTACGGGGTACTCAGCTCTCTGTTATTGAACTGTGCTTATTGTAGTATGAAACAGGGTTGGCCTGTATTCCACGATATAAATTTGAGCTGAAACAGGAAGTATCAGCAAATACTAAACAAAAATTACAGTTTCAAAGCATAATTGACATTGAAATATCAATAACGTTAGCTACCAAACAACGGGCAACTACACAAACATTGTGTTGTGATATGTCGCCCTGGCAACTGACTGATATACCATATGATGTCTGAGTAATTATCTTAAGTGCATATGCCCACTCCCCATTAAATATTTTTCATCTGTATTACAGATGTTTGGTCAAACTGCGATCAATATTTCATTTGTGACTAATAGTGTCTAAAACCTTTTGCATTTGACCTGCTAGACTACATGTTACAACGTGTTTGTATGTTATTTCCCCATCTAAACGTCACGCTCTTAGTGTGTCCATACATAGACTGATCCTCACCATACCATTAGGGACGCACCATTAGATTCAGTGGGGGGGCATCTTTGAAGAAAAAACACTTCACCCACTATCCAGGCAGATGAAATCAACTTGACCCACTCATGAGTAAAAAACAAAACTTTGCCCCCACCCAATTCAATTTAAAGGAATAAGGAATACATTTTTTAAAAAATTTGCCGCCTTTGGTTGCAAAAAACAAAATTCTTGCCGATCTAAACTTCCATGCCCACTGCCTGAAAATCAAATGGTGCATCCCTTATAATATGTGGTTGTTTTCCATTTGTTTTCTCCACAGTTTGTGGCCATGCTGTCTGATTCCTTTCTGCATTACCGACATGTATGATTGTGAGCATTACTGTCCCGTCTGCAAGTATCACCTGGGAGCTTACCGCAGACTCTAATCAACTGATGGAAGGTCATGTGATAACAAGATTCGGTAACAGACTGCAGAAGAGTCTAGTGTGATTGACTACGTGCCCAGGTGCCCTCGTGAAATCAAAAGCACAGTATTAAAAGCACTATCACAAACCTGTATTCAATCTATGATAGGCAATATAGGCCATGTCAAATGTTGAAATTAACAAGGGCATCAAGCTGATATTGTATAGTGAGATGCATCATAATTAAAAATACTAACAAACTGCCATCTAATATTAGCTTTAACTTAGTTCAAAATGATATGATTGTGACACATTTTTAGAATATATATGGTATTTTTGCAACTCTAAATTTCCAACATTGAAATAGGCCATTGCTTCGTAAGCTTCTTGGTTTAAAAAAGAAACTAACTAAGAAATAGATAGATTGGGACTTAACGGAAACTGCACTTTTTTATCACCTGAATGATTGTAACCAGTCCAAGATTTAAACTTAAAATGGATTCTTTAAATAAAAAAGAATTATTTTGAAACTTTTTTTGGAAATGTATAAAATTATTTGAAAATTTGAAAATTTCCAAAAATGTGAAAAGAAGAAAAAGACCAAACTTACCTACCCGAGAGGTCCGTTCATCCACCAATGAAACAGGTTTGATTTTTTCATTCACTTCTAAGTAAGGAAAAAAAAGTTGTTTGTTTGTCCACGTCCGACCGACGGTGTATTATAGCTCCGACTGTGGAACTTTTTATTTATTTTTAAAAAAATGTAAAATCCTTTTTTAAAACATTTGTTAACATTTTTTTGAAGATCACATACATGGCCTTAATTGACCCCTATGTGACCCCTCATGTGACCCCATACCATGTATAGTATTATGTAAGGTATTTTGGGTCAAGTATGGGTCATCCAAAAGATCTGACACGGTTTTCGGCGTACTGGCTAGGATTGGGCCAGAACAAACAACCACTAGCAAAAAAAAAGAAAAAAAGAAATTCGACCTACCAACCCTACCTTTTCTATGGACAAACAACTAAAAAAAAAAACTTTTTTGGCCGACCCCCCGCCCCCACCCCCCCCCCCCCCACCCATTCAGAGCCATTTTTTCGCGGACAACTAAAAAAAAGAATTGAGCTCATCCCGTAGGGTTATGGGTCAAAAGTGACTCCACATACTTATGCGCGCAGGTTATATGAGACAGATCTATTTTTTTTCTTGGTCTAATGTGAACTGTGTAAGTAATGCACACACCCTGGAAGATATAAGAAATCCTCTGTGCTTGTATTTCATTATTTTGTATTCAAATGTACTGATAGTGTGTTTATGTAGTGACCATGTTCCTGAATGTAATGTTAGGTGTCCCTCCGCTGAAGATAAAGAGTGTTAAAACTGATTTGGTTTGAGATCAAAATAGTCAATTTGGAATGATTAGTTGTTTGAACAACAAGGGACGGGGCAAGTGTCTGTACTGCATGAGTGTTTTTGTCATTAAGCCAAATGTAATCATCCATTAATAAATTGTATCAAATTATGGTATTAAATTTTAATTAATTTTAAAAAAAAGATGATTCCAATGTTCATACCCAACGTTTTTTGATATAATTATACACTTCATGATGATTTTTATTCAATGATATTATGTTTTTATTCAACCATTATTTGAATAATTGACAACCATTATTTGACAAATTGACAACCGTTATTTGAAAAACAAAAAGGAAAGGAAAAACAAAAAGGAAATGATAAAACAGTGAACTTGTTTGCACCATTATGATAGGGCAGTGATGTGGTGAATCTAATATCTATGGACTGAAAATGTCCAAAAAGTGTTTGTTCTATGCACTGTAATGTTTGTTAACATGTGTATATATGCTAGCCTTCGTTGTTACCCAAAGGGGTATTTAAAACAGAAATTATCTGAAAATATAGATATTCTTCTTAACCTGCTCTCTTGTGTCTCATCATGACATCTCTATTGCTTCTAATATATTGTTTCCAAAAATATGGCGTCAATTATTTTTTATCAAATCAGCCAGAATCCAAATGATGTGTTAGACTTAAAAAAGTTATGATGTCCCATCATATTATATGACAAGAAACAGGTATGGAAAAATGTATTGTGGGGGGCAAGATTGTAAACATTCCCCTTCATAAAGAGAAAATGTTCCTCCGATTGTTTATGAATTTCTTTATAAATTATTATGAGTTCAAATTTCCCTCCAATTTTCCTGCAAGGAGCTCTCCGAATTGCCTATTTTGACCAGACCTGAGAGGATGTGTATTACAGAAGCTTAAATAATACATTTTCATTCTTTTGCCATGTACCCAATTTTGTGATGCATCATATCATCTTGTTGATCAGCCTAGAGAAAAAAAATAGCTTGTTGCAAAAATGTAAACAAGTAACCTTTGTGTCCTGATATTTTTATAAAAAAGGTTTTACTAAAAAAATATAGGTATTATAAAGTTATTTGATTAATTTGCTGTCAGATATATTCCAAAAATCTCATATATTTTTCAAAAGAAAAAAAAAACCTCTGTGAAATGGTATGATGCATCACAAATTTGATGTTAATGGCAATAGTACATGATGTACGAGGTGTCAACTAAATAAAACTCTTTGATTTACACACTCGAATGCTGTTTAATGATTATCCATCCTCTTAACTGTGGACAACACAATTGTGATTGTGATCAAGACAAATCAGGCGGAAGTCGGAATTATTAATTTTGAGATATAACCAAACAAAGGATAACATTTCTTTTCTATTGTTTTGAAAACCCTTCAATAGCTAATATCTTTGGAATTAAGCGTCCATTTTAGATGGGGTTTTCTGCCAAATGAACCTATATATGCAAATAACCTATACAATCAAGTAGAGAACTGAATATTAGATATTTTTGACTTCAGACTAGTTTTGCTTGATCACGTCACAACACGATTGATAATACACGATTGATAAAAAAAAAGAAACTTATAAAATTTTAACAGATCACCAAATAAAATTCTGTGCATGAAAATGTACCAAATTTGGATACAATATTAATATTAATATTAGTAATATTGTATTCAAATTTGGTACATTTTCATGCACAGAATTTTATTTGGTGATCTGTTAAAATTTTATAAGTTTTTTTTAATTTTTATAAGTTTCTTTTTTGGCTCAGTGTATAAACAAATAAAGTTCATTTACCATCCTCGCCACAGTGATGATAGAGCCTATTCCATTAGAACTCTACATTTTTGAATATGTGACGTGATTCATCTTTCATTACACAGGTACATAACACCAGAGCTGTATCCTTTACAATCATTGCACATAGGACGGTCATTGGCTTATATACTTTGATTAGAAAAGGAAAGGCATTATTGTGTGTGTACTTCAAACTGTCGTTTAGTGTTGATCAAAGTTTGTACATTTAACTTTAAATCTATATTATCATAATTATTCAAGTCTTATTCAAAAGTGCTTTCTCTCTATTTCCATCATTTATTGTAGTATAATATATTCTTCTATGTATGTAAAGTATTTGAAAAAGGGTAGTGAAACAGGGTCACTGAATGTACACTATTTTAAGGTAAGAATTGTTTTTCGTAAATCCTCTAACTTCTCATTTCAGGAAATGCTGTGTCATTTAACATACAATGTAATGACCAATAGCTGTGGGGGGAGGGGGGGGGGGGGGGTAGCCACCGAGTCAAAAACTTGAGAGGGTGGATGAAATCTCCAAAACTTCCATTTTATTCACATAATCTGAACAGAAATGATCTTGTGTATATCAGGGATAGGATTTGTAAAATATGCAATTCTCTCAAAGATATTTATGGTAATGATTTGATTTGCTTTTGTGTAAATGTCAAAAGTAAAAGTTAATCAATACACATAATAAAACCTTATGCGTGAATCCATTTGCTGATTCTTGCTAAGAATTAAGGCTTGGTCATTTTGATGCATTCCAAAAGAATTACAATAATTTTAGTGTGATGAACAACACACCAAAAATGTATGTTGACAAGGAGTCTCCAATTAGCAAAAGAAAGAAAAAAGAAACAAAACAACAACAGCGAAATTTCATTCCATGTGATGTGATAATCTCCTGTCGTCAGATTTCCAAGTCTCCTACCCTGTCCTGCTAGGATACATTCCACGCATAGTGCAATCCAGAAATGAGTGCAAATAGTCATTTCATCATGAATCAATTCACTTATTCTTAATACTTGATGTATTAATGAAATAAATAGAGTTCTTAAAAAAAAAAATCCTACTAATTGTTAATAATTAGGTGGTTGTATTTATTTGCAATGTTCAATTTATTGTAGGACCAATATGATATGTAATTCGTCGCTGTTCTGACATAACGACACATCACAACAGAATTAAGTAAAGTGATGTGTCGTTATGTCAGAACAGCAACGAATTGATGTGTGTAACATAACATCATTTCTGGTATTCAACGAATTGTTTTCTTAGTATAATACATGTACTTGTTTATGGATTATTGAACAGGCCTGTGCAATTTAGACTGTTTCATTGTACAGATTTCTGCTATTCATCCAATCATATATTCACTTCTATGTTTTCATGTACATTTTAATAATCTTTCAAACTGCGTGTTATTAAACCAAAAAAAAGAATTCACAATTTCAATCAAACTGTTCAGCCATGAAATTCATATCGAAAGGCACATGCATGTAATTTTGTCGCACACACGCAGGCGTCACACATATGATGCACAGTGCGATAGTTGCCTTCATGCGTGCCTGTGTCCTTATGTATTCATTCGCTGATGTAAGGCAGCTTCGCCAATTTGGAAGTGATCAAAATATAGGGTGGTAGGATTTCATAAATTGAGTATATGCCTGGGTGAAAGAAATCTTAATGTTCCAACAAATGTTGTGTTCCAACTAGCCCCCATCTCCCCTATGTGCATGATTTGATCCCACACACTGTGTATTTACCATAATATTAGGGTTAACAAATAATAGGTACGCTATAGTCTATTTGGCCATCAAAAGACAGTGACGTAATCGCATATTCTACTAATTGCAACACATAACGCGCACCCCTACTCGCGGCGCTGGCGTATACACACAAGAGTTAAAAGATACATACACGTTCGTAAAAGCTGCGCCTGTTAAGTTACGTCACTGTCCAGAGGAAGCCGTATAGAGTATAAAGAGGTAGTATTTTATAAATTGATTATATGCCTGAACGAAATCTCAATTTTCCAACAAACCTTATGTTCCAACTATCCCCTACCTTTCCTATCCTTAATGTGAATGCATCGGTCACAAGGTAGAGAGAAGTCAACATTTATTTTTTGTACACTATCATTTCCCACGAAATCTTAATGATCTCTCCATTTTGCATAACTTGTTGAATTTAATTGTTTTAAAAAGGCAGAAGCAGAACCCAGTATTAACTAACCTAACCTACATGATTGTATTCGTAATAATGTATCCAAATATGGTAGTTAGGTGTGATATATAAGAGAACTCATTGCTAATAATTAATCTTTATTGTGTACATCTCTGTTCATTCATACAAAAATAGAACAATGAATGTTCAATATTGGGCATTTATCATCATATATTTATAATATATATATTAGGTTTTATTGTGTAAAATTAATTATTCTTTCGCTTTTTGTACATAGATAAATTTGGTATATTAGGTAAAAATGTTTTTCTCCTGCCCATGTTTATCATTTTATTGCATAGCTTTTGTTTTTATTTTTGTACACCAACAAATTTTGAAGATTGATTTTGTAAATACATATTTTCCTTAAGGGCGTACATCACTAATTCACTCCCCGTAAACTTTACAAGGTTTGTAGGCTATGTTCAAATGCTGTAAATTGAGAAATCTATGAAATTTGGTTATGTTTTAACACAAACGGTATATTTTAACATATATGAGAAAATTAATCTGAGGTCAACAGGTAGATTTTTTGCTAGAAGCAGGCATGTCCAATAGCATAATGACTTTTTTACCTATAAGTCGGCTTTTACCTGCGCATGCAGCATGCATGTAAATCGGTATGTAAAATTACATTCCAGCTAAAATCATTAAGTATACATTCCAAGTAACAAGCAGAACCCAAATTTGACACAAAAACGATAATAATTATTTCCAATTGCTACCGTCAAAGAGGGACTAATTTCGTACTCAAGTTTGCCGGAAGTGCTGCGCAGGAACAAAATAGTGGTGTGCGCCCTTATGTGGCAGATTGAGCGTTATTATTTTACGTTTGTTAACCAATTATATATTGTATAAGAAAAATCCTGTATCTTAACCACACAACAAATGTAAGACCATAAAAGCATGTAGCAATTGTGTTTTTGGACTGTATGTGAAACGGAGACGAAACTTTTCGGCCTTAACTAAATAAACTGAGCCATCGAAGAAACTCATCACTTTTTTGCAAAGACACAAAATTAAATTGAAATTCTCTGCGTAAATATGAACACTATTATTTGTACGCAGGTATACTTCAATACCGTTACCTTGGAATTAATAGTTCCATGCTTTTACCAATCGCATGTCAATAATCAATGTAGGTTTTTCCGATTTCTAACCCGATTTTCAACTTGATGTTTTCTATTCTACATGAAGGGTCATCCTTATTAAAATAGTCGTATTCCAAAGATTGAGTTGCATAACTTCAATGGTTCTTATTTTAGAAGCTTACAACGTCACAGGAAATTTGCCTATTGAGTAGTACACAAACTGACCGGGTGGTTAACCACCTTTGGAATTAATAATTGCATTTTGTCCTATAACGTCTAAAAGGAACATATCTTGCCCCTAAGATTTTACAGAAATATTGAGGGAAAATGTGGGTTTTCTTTTGATATCAAAATATGTTATTGTGAAAACAAATCTAAAGTGATCTGAACATCCACCTGTTCACAAACATAACTCATTTTATTGAAGTAAACAATAAGCTTGACGAAACCAATATAATACTCGCATATTAATATTTCATCCTCATACATCGGAGGGGTTTCATCAGAATGGCAATGATCCACTTTGGCGCGAAGAAACATCATCTTCAGAGTTGCCAGTTGGTTTTACTTTTAGAAGTAAACATCATTGCCATTCTGATGAAATCCTCTGATGTATGCATGAGGATAAAATATTAATATGCGAGTATTATATTGGTTTCGTCAAGCATATTGTTTACTTCAGTGAAATTCAACCAACCTGAAGAATCTTTTCACCGATAACTCATTTTTATGTAGATATTTTTTGAATTTGTGCCCTTGCAAAAAAAATGTTATGTTTCTCTTGTAGTTCAGTGTAACAATAACTTGTGTGTGTGTGTCATATCAATGTAGTAAATAAAATATATTATCAAGAAAATCATTGTACCTCATGTTTTCTTAGATCTGAAGTGGAGTTAATAGAAATATAGTACAAAATGATACATGAGTCAGTAGTTGTGTATAAAATAATAGTACAACAAAATACCCAGATAAGTTAGTGAAACTGTAGTATTTTTGAAATGACAAATAGTAGTTACGAAGATATATTTGTTTATAGGCACATTTTTTCGAAATTACCAACTATTACTTTCCAATCTGCTTAGAGGGGGCAATATAATACATGTAGTCTATGATGTAGTAGGAGTAAGAGGGAGTGTGCAGTAATATACAAATACAGCATGGTATAGATGAGGTGACCTATGATGTCATGTATTTACAAATGGGACACCCTCTGTTGTTTCCCTCCAGGCAGATACAGTAAAGTTAATGAAGACAACATGAAATTTCTTTCTAATGAATTGTAAAACTCATTTAGTTTTATTTTTTTTGGTGAAATGCGATAGCTTATAGCATTCCTAAGCAAGTTTAAAGACAGTTTTGATAACAATTTGCTATGACACCACAATCTAGTTAGAAAACCTGATCTGGCCTATGTAAACTATAGGAACTCTTGCCCGGTGTGTTTTGTCTCAAACCAAAAGAGGGCGTCCTAAATGTCAACAAATGTCACCTCATCTATAGAGGGAATTAAGTAGTATCAACTACTTGTCCCGGGGTGTTGGATGATTGAGTTTCAACCGCTCAGATACATCATCACACAATAAAATATTATCCTATAAATTATAAAATAGATTTTCTATGTCATGTTTAAAAAATGTAAATAAATGCAGAAAACATCTAGAAATTGCACATACATGCAGCCTATGTAATAATCCTTAACATAAACATTTCAGTACCAACTATTTACATAACATGCATTCATGGTACTACAATATCTTATAATTTAAATAAATTAATATATCTCAAGTTGACATGTCAGTAGGTGTTTTGACTAGGCAAAAAAGTTTGTCTCAGAAAAAACCTGTAAAAAGGCTATTCTAAACTCGATTTTAACAAGAAAATAGTAAAAAATGCTATACGAAATGCGGTTGTGGTTTTTTTAAACATGAGACGAGCTCTGTGAAGCAAGAAATGAAGCTGATATGGTACTTCACAATGTGAAATTAAAATTTGAAGACTGTGGAGCATAGCCCAATTTATTCACTGGAGTCAGTTGTTTTTCTTGAGTTTAAATATTGTTTTGATATTGGATCTGAAGAAAAAACATTCGATACAGTCACAACTTGGCTCACCATCATTTTCATAAGTTCAAGAAAAAAAGATGAAATGCAAGTTTTAAAAGCTACGCACGCGGTCTTCTCAGACAAACCTGTTTTTGTTTATTTGTCCTTATCCAATTCAGCATGGTCAAAGACAGGTATGAAGCCACATCAATTATGTCAGTTGGGTGGTGAATTGGGCTGCAAAGCAGCCCCGTCATTTTCCATAAAAAGTGTTGAAATGATTCTCGACGTCACATGTAATTATAAAAACTGAATAATTATTATCTATTAAATCTATAAGATTTCCAGAATTCATATACATGATTGCAATCCATATTGTAAAAGTTGAAGCCCTGTCAAGAAGTTACAGGTTTTCAGAAAATTATATCATAAATTAATTCACGCACGTCAGTTCACAATATTTTAATAGTTAGAATAGTAATGTTCAGACGTAAGAGGTTGGTCGTCCATAAATTGGTTCTATTTCTATTTGGCGTTGTCATTTGGCACTAAATATAGAGCGCCAATTAACGATCATAGTGTACGTCTGGTGTCTTTTGATCTTGAGTCGCGCTAATTAGATTTCAGAGTTTCTTGCAAACTCCCAGTTTGCTTTTACACACGGGACACGAGTGAACAGCGTCGTGAAAACTTGGAATACAAAGCGGAATCAAGCAGCAACCAAACCAGAATCTGTGGAAAGAAAAGAAAGGGACAAAACTTGGAAAATTACTCTCATTTAAATATTTAGATGTTGACGTATCTTCTTGAAGAACAGACAATTGACCTACTGCACTGGAACAACCTATATGAAGTCAACCTGATAGTAGTTGGCTGCGTAATTATTATTTTTAAAGCCCCTCGACTTAACAATAACGATAAGTGAACTTAGATATAGTATAGAACTTCAAACAAGGCTTTCATCAGTACAATGATGATTCGAGATCCAAGCTCTTTCAGCCGTCAAAATAACGGGCTCTGATGTATATAATAGTAGAAGACAATGGATAATAGTGATTCAAAGATGATAATATACATATTTCGGTAACGAAAGTTCTGATTATGCCATACAATTTTATATGGACTGCACTTAAAGGTATATTATGTGATCTTTCCAGGGAACGCCCTCAACATCGAAAAAGAAATTGAAAGAAGATTTTCTTGCAGATTTACATTTCTGATCATAAATCGTACATACATTCCAAGTTACAGGGCGATACGATTCTTAATTACTTCAAAATCATGATTTTAGAGTTTATTATTTTCACTCTAAATTCACTCTAAAACCATGATTTTGAGGTAATTAGGAATCGTATCGCTCTGTAACTTGGAATGTATGTATGATTTATGATCAGAAATGTAAATCTGCAAGAAAATCTACTTTCTAAAAAAAAAAAAAATTAGAGGGCGCTCTCTGGAAAAGATCACATAATATGCCTTTAATGAATTAATAATTTATAACATACCCCAAAAAGAGTATTATCGCAACCATGAGCCACACCATCATCCCCGCTTCTCTAGTCACCGTCGTAGATATCTGATTATTGCAGGTAGGACATCTCATTGCCACAGGGTGATCACCAAAACGAATCATTGACTGCACTATCACAGCTTGTGCCTGTCCCGACTGTTGCTGTTGGTTTATTACGACCGTTGTTGAGTTTTGCTGTTGGCCACTCCATTGCTGCTGTTGCTGTTGCTGTTGCTGATAGCTTGCTGTGAAACAGAAATTTTGATTGTATATAACACAAAGGGATATTGTGTGATCTTTTCCAAGTAGGGCCCTCTATCATTGATTTTTACTATGAAAGCAGATTTTCTTGCAGATTTACATTTTTGATCATAAATCATAAAGATCTTCTAAGTTACAGATCGATACGATTCCTAATTACTTCATAATCATGGTTTTAAGAGGTTGAAAAATAGATTGTCCCGGTACCGGGACAATCTATTTGTCAAATATTACTCTTAATTCACTCTAAAACCATGATTTTGAGGTAATTAGGAATCGTGTCGCTGTAACTTAGAATATATTCATGGTTTGTAAGATCAGAAATGTAAATCTGCAATACAATCTGCTTCCATTTTTTTCGAGGATTGAGGGCGTCCCCTGGAAAAGATCACATAATATACCTTTAAAGGGGAATCGTTTTAAAGGGTTCCTAAACTACCTTCTATGCAGCGGACCTTCTATTTGTAATTGTTCTCCAAATAACAAAAGAGTTCATATATATAAGTTTGCAAAGGTCTTTTGGGGATTCTTCAATTTTAAGAACCATTTCTGACGATTCTATTCTTGAGGGTTCCATGATATAAAAGTTGTTACTAGGAGTGAATGATCATACGAGTGATGACAACATACAATTACTTTCTGGTATGGCCAATACCAGTTGATATTTTGATGTGTTATTATTCATTGCCAATGCGTTAGGGGTCGGTATTATTTCTAAAAAATGTCACCAGTCTTGTCCACCCCGGTTTCCCCTGCCTGTAGCCTATACACAAATGAATAGATTTGTTACTGTAACCTTTTTACAGGCCAGCGCGAGAAAAAAGTACATTACTTATAACATTTTTGCCCTCAATATGAAAAGTAATACAAATAATATATCCTTACGAGGCGGCAGGTTTTTGTAACCTGGCTGCAAGGGTGCATGCTGGGACGGCCCGGGATACGGAGGTGGTACCTCTCCTGGCGGTACATAACCTGGTGGTTCTGCAGCTTGTTGTGGTGGTTGTGGCGGAGGCTGTCCTTCAGGTGGTCCTACGGTAGCTGGTGGAGGTGGCGGAAAAGCTGGGTCACCCATGACTAATTGTTAGAGCTTTGCATAAAATGAAAACAGATATATGCCACTGATGATAATAAGGTCAAACAATGTGAAACAAATATCTATGGTGTATGTTAGGGCCCAATGAATATAAGTTTTAAATCACTATCTAAACAGTTAAATCGAAATGTATACAACAAGGTGTATTCTAAGCTAAAAATGTCATGATTATTAAGGCCGCAATTGCAAAACCAAAACGTAAGCCTATAACTTATACGCATGAATGACTTGTATACGTAAGACTTATACGACAGTCGCATAAGTAATGTTTTGCATCACATACGTACAAGCGCCCATCAAAATTGAACTGTGACCGATGCAAATATGGTATATATATGGAAATATTTGCATCGGTCACAGTTCAATTTTCATTGGTGCTTTGTACGTATTATGATACAAAATATTACTTTAGCGACTATCGTAAAAGTCTTACGTACAAGTCACTTATACGTACGAGCCATACGTACTGGTTTTTGCAGTTCGGCCTAAATTAAACATCAAACCATCAAAATGTTAACAAGTTTATAATGAGTGCTTGAGTGTAAGCTATTTATGAGTTATACCATAATAAAGACTCCATAAACATGATCAGTATTGTTTTATGAGGGCTTATTCTGTGAAGTCGTATAGGATAAACCCGTTGACATCTAACCCTTGTAATTATAGCACAATCGATGTCGATTATATGATACGACGTACTCCGTTTAGTTTTGAAATATAGATACGTCTGACAAACCTTATTAGTACATTCATCATTTTCAAATGATTAATGATCATCATAATAATTATATTAAGTATTATCGATAGCAAATCAATAGAATTACAACTGATATATGTAGCCCATTTTGCTGTAAAATAAAATCATAATTATTGCAATATTGACATAATTAAGAATGTATTGGACATACGTACCTAGTACTCCTGATATTCCACTATGCCGTTTGGTTCCTTTTAAGTCATAATGGTGGATTGGAATGCATATCCTATCATATTGCTAGCTTTCTAATTAATATTGTATTTTAATGGATCTATCGTTAAGGTAACTAGGGACGCATTTTAATCAATATTTCAGACGCTGTACGGCCGGCTATTCTATTTTCATCCCCAAAGTCACAATTCGGTGACCCATATCTGCACGTGTACTACCTGTCATGTAGCAGTGTATTAGTACTGTTCATAATTCGTCGAGAGCATTGTGTTTAATTAATATTATCTACTCAGTACAATATGGCTATAAAGGGTAAGGCAAATATTCATGACATGAGTTCACAAATGGGCATCCATTATAATAGATGCTCATTAACTCATGGACCATTAATGATTCTTGCCATTTATAAACATGGTTCATTTCATACGTCGGTTTCCAAATTTACAAACCATTCTGACAAGAGAGCTACCTTCCCTATTTTGTAATAACCGGGGTAATAACACCATTGTCATGATGGTTTAGTGAAAGCAGGAAATGTTATTATCAAACAGACACTCTGTGAAGGTGATCAAAGGAATAACCGTATTCGAATCATCATGATCCTATAATATAATAGAGTAAACGATGTAGCTTATGATATTTTTATGCTGGTTTACCCAGAGATTGGTTTACCCAGAAATGGAAGCAACATGAGTGGGCGCCCATACTAACGCCAACAATGATTTTGCAATGGTTATGTCGCGGGGCGCAAGTGGTCGAGATAGCACGCGCGATATCCAAGTGTGCAGAGTTTATCAGATCTGGCACCACCAAATTTTGTGCGTGGGAAGGGTTTAATTTGGAAACCTATTATATATTATTTATTAGCCACGTGGGTTCGTCTGCAGGGTAGAACCTGCGCTTTCGACTCAGTAACGGCGAACCAATGACACACTGGACGACTACTAAGTTTCACAGTTTATTTTTGCTTTCCTTCTTACAACATATGTTACAAAATATATATCACAACGTCGGGTTTATTTTACAATATCCAAAAACAATTACAACTTCAAGCAAAACTTTATAATATTTAATTGGAGTTAATGAAGCTACTGCTCGTTCACAGCTCAAAATTGACACTTGTACAAGATGCATACTACCAACTGCCCACAAGATCTAGCAGGGTTACTTCCCGCACCATATGTCCAACGCCGTGCTACCCGTTCGAGCGTATCAATGCCAGTCCATGCTCTTTCTCTGCCGACAGCCAGAACTCGCTGCTTAGACAGAAGCTTCATTCACACATTGTTGGTAACATTTCAGCAGCTGGAATCCAGGCTTTCAAGTGCCGTGTGCATGGTCATCTTCTCTCAAACTCTTAACTTATCATAGCCTTCACACTCTTTCATGACACCATTCATTCAAGTCCTTTCAACATCAGACTGATACATATAATAGCATGGTGGTCATGGGTTAAGTGTAGGTTAATGCTTGGTTGGGGAGATGCAAGTTTGTTGTGTAGGTTCTCTTGATGCCCATCAGACCTCCAGATATTATTATTTTTCTATAATTTATATTTTGATGTTGTTCTCAATGTTTGGGCTTTTATCTTATTATTATGTCACTTTCATTGGCATTTTTAACCTCTGCCCATTTGTGTGTCTTGTTTTATGCATATTTTTTGAGTTGCAGTGAACCAATTGATTGGCCTTTCAGAGCTCTCTTTTCGAGAGTTACCAGTTTGATTTTTAATCACTCTGGTCATTAACCTTGTTAATGTCTGTTGGGCTATTGTTCACATTTGCGCTTTATATACAAAAAAACCCAAAAAAAGTTGGGTCAAGGGTCTAAGTCTCAACTGTCTTCGGTCAAATATCTTACAACGGTCCGTCCTCAACTACTACCTCAGCCTCAACGGCAATCTCTACCTCGACCTTAGCCTTAACCTTGTAACAACAAGGTAAACACTCTACAAGGATGCCTACCAATTCATCTGATTTAAGGTAGATGGGCACAATTGTCACTGCGAAAATTCCGTCCGGGTTTTGTAGTAGTTTAGAAATACAGACAGCATGCATAATGCCGTCTTCAGAAAATTCCAGAAAGGACGCGACCATAAGCGTTCGTGATTGGCTCAGCGCTGTCAGGTGACGGGCGCGCAACAGTGATAAGGCAAATAACAGGTCTACGCTATAACCCTTTTTGGATAAGGTCCTCACTCTGTTGGATAAGGTTAGTAATAATATTCAAATTGTAATAATAAAAGCGATTCCCGCTACACAGCCCCCACCTAGCACTTGACGTCCCCGTCAACAACAAGTGATAACAATAAATAAGCGGGATCGCTTACACACTCTACTCCTCGCGCACCGAGCTATTACGCCAATACATCCATCAATACATTAATACGCCCCTAGTCGAGCACCAACCCATGTGAGGACCCGTATTAAAACACATTTTAAAAAAAAAGTATAGAAGTTACAGTCAATCTGAGGACATTTTATTTTTTGTACCATACATGTAGGGATATTTGTATGGTATGTGTAATGACGTCTAATGGAGGACATGGCCATACACCCTTAGGGGTAAGGATCCAACTTCTATACGTTTTTATGCAGGAAAAAAGAGAGGACTTAAAAAAAGGTCCTCACTTTTTTTTTTGTCCTCACATTGCCGGCTGGTAGGGACATCGACAAAGGTCCTCGGATTGGCGGGTTCAACATTACAACAATATATACATACCACCTCTTAACTACATCTTAGGGAGCACATCAAAACTCGACCGCGCGGCAACCGCCGGTTCCGCCCGGTTGGACCGCATATCATGTTTTAGAACAATAGAAACCGGCTGCAACCGCACGGAACCCCACGGAACCGGCGGTTGCCGGGCGGTCGAGTGTTGATGTGCTCCCTTACTCTACTACAATGTCTTAAAAGCACACGCGACGCGATAATCTTCTTCGTCTTCATTCCTGAGTCTTCTTCTTTGCCGCCATTCCCAAATCTTCTTCTCTGTCACCATTCCCGAGTCTTCTTCTTCTTGTCCTCGGCAACCCTTGGTTAGGTCAGTAGCAACCCATGGTTGGGTCAGTAGCAACCCGTGGTTGGGTCAGTAGTAACCCCTCTGTTCGGAGCTCTGGAACGAGTCTCCCGCTACGGCTCATAGGAACTGGTGCGATGGCCGCGTAAGTCATATGACACTCAGTAACAACGAGTTGAGCGTAGCGCCATCTGCATCGCATTACGTCGCACCTCGCCAACTCTACCTCTAAATATTGAATACACATCCAACTGGTTCGTCACAACGAGGTTTGTAACTCAACATTTGAAAAACAATAACAACAACTCATATACACAACTCCGGCAGCAACTCTTCCCATAACTCCTTCAAAAGTGTCCGAGCAACACAACTCCGACAGCATCTTATGAGCTCCTACCACCTGTCTAGTACCCCAGTGCACCGAGACCTACAACCGCGTCATCACCACCTTTTTGCCTCATATACTGCTCCGAAAGCCTCCCAAATTCTCCTATCCAATTCCTTCTCATATTCTCCATCAGATGATCAACACCCCGACAAGTGTGCCTCGACTTATCTGCTGCAAATTCGTAAAACTCCTTCTTTTGCTCAACCAATCTCTCCTCCACCAATTTCTCCACCTCCTTCTAGCTCAACCATCTCCCCATCTTGAAGACGCCGATCCTCCACCCTCGGTCCAAACGACTTGACAGGTACAGCTCTAACACTGCCAACCGTTGCAACCTTCGCCGCCCGCACATCCGGCGAATGCGTCTGAATAGACACATTCGTCGATTTCGCCCTAGCTCCCCCTACAGGCCAAGACTTTGCATCCGGTCTCAACTTGCTTCCATCCACCTTCTTCCCCGGTGGTTTCTTCTCCTGCTCCACCTTCTTTTCGGAGCGACGATCATGCTCCTTCTTCTCCCGCTCCTGTTTGGCCAGCTTCTCGTCATCCCTCCGCTGCTCCTGTTCCCGCCGCAACTTCAGCTCTTCCCTACAACGAGCCTCTTCCTCTCTCTTTCGGCGCCACTTTTCCTCACTTATCTCCTTCTTTCTTCTCTTACGCTCTTCATTTTGCCTCAACTTCTCCTCTTTCTCGCGTTCTTGCTCCTCTCTCACCTGCCTCACTCCCTCCCAAAACTCATCATCCACTCTAATCATCTCGTCTCTCTTCCGACACTCCTCCTCTACTCGCATCCGGGATCGCATCCAAAGCTCCTCCGCCACCCTAGCCGTCTCTTCCTAGATCATTGCGACGCTCTTCTTGCATCCTAATTCTTTCCTCCTCCTTCCGACTCTCCTCAACCTTAACCTTCTCCCTCTCGAGACGCCCCTCTTCCACTCTAACTCTTTCGACGTCCTTCTTACGTTCTTCCTCCACCCGACCCCCTCCTTTACAAGACACTCCTTCTCCCCTTTTATCTCTTCCTTTCGTTTCCTACGCTCCTCATCCTCTCGCGCCTTCTCCACTCTAATCTCCTCTTTCCTCTTCCTACGCTCATCGTCCTCTTGCGCCTTTACTATACTCTGACGAGATCGTTCCTCTCTCACCAATCTCACATTCTTCCAAAACTCATGCTTCTTCCCCGCCTCAACTTTCTCTCTTTCCAGACGTTCCTTCTCCACTCTAACCTTCTCCTTTTCAGGGCGCTCCTTTTCTACCTTAATCTTCTCTCGTTCAAGTCGTTTCTTCTCTACTCTAACCTTCTCCTTTTCAAGGCGCTCCTTTTCCACTTTAATCTTCTCTCGTTCCAGTCGCTCCTTTTCAACTCTAACTCTTTCCTCTTCTCTCTTATGCCCCTCTTCCATCCTAACCTTCTCCCTATTCCGACGCTCCTCATCCACCTGAAGCTTCTGACCTCCCTTCCGACGCTCCTCCTCTACCCTATCCTCTCTCCTCTGACGCTCCTTCTGACCTCTCTTCTAACACTCGTCTTCCCATCTCAACCTTACTCCCACTCCTTCCTCTATCGCGCCATTCTGATCACTTCTTATTTCTGACCTCCTAACCCACGCCGCTCTCTTAGCCATCCACGTCTCATGTTTAGCTCGTAAGGCCGGGCATGCTCGTTTCCAATACCCAACTCCTTACAATAACGGCAACAATTATTATCAGATTGCCATCCACTCACAGGCTGATATCTCTCCAAACCATTCTGACCTCTCCCAGTCTGACCAATATTGCCCCCCCCCCCACCTGAACACTGCTCACCCGCGCCGTCGACCCTTCCTTCACCACCTGTGACCACGTAACTCCTTTCCCTGTACTACTACCATTCTCGCCAGCGATTACAGCCGGATCCTTAACCTCCACCTTCTGCCTCTGACACCCCGTCAAAGGCACAGGACTAGCACGACTACCCTTCGACACAACTCCGGCTTCCACTAGCCGTTCTACTTCCTCATCGCCCTCCTTCTTCTGTTTCTGTCTTCTCCTATATTCTATCTTCTCAAACGCACTACCTCGCTCAACTAGATCCAGTGTTTCCTCTAGAGTGCTAGGGGAGAACGAATGAACCTCCTTCCGCATCTCTGGGTCTGAGATAGCTCTGCCAAAATGCCGACGAGATGCTCTGTCTCTCTCTCGTTTCGAAGAATATGGCATCGCCAGACACGTCAATCTCTTTATATCTTGGGCCAAATCTTTGTAACTCTCTCTCTGCCCTTGTTCGATCTCGCAGCTGGAGTTCGGCATACCAATTCTCCGGATCCTCCCGCGGCCCAAACTCTTTTGCCATCAACCGAACCAGACCCTCATAGCCTATCTCTCGAAGGTCAACCTCACTCCCAGTCAACACCTTCAGGGCCCTACCCTGGCAACTGTAATACAACCACATCGCAGCTTCCCCATCCGTCCATTGGTTGTATTCTCGACAAACCTCAAAATGCTTATAAAACGCCCGCCAATTACCATCTCCGTCAAACTGGTGTGGACTCATCTCTTGCCTCGACACTGAACATCGTGGACGTTCCACCAAGCCCGATTTCTGTCCAGCAACATCATTTCCATAACTATCCAAAACCTCTGACTCTCCAACCGTGGCTACCTCATTTCTTCCAACTTCCTCACGAGCCTTTTGCTCCCGCAACTCTTCGGTCCTCGTTTTCATCTCACTCCTCGTAACACGCATCGCTTCCGTCACCTGACCAAGAAGCTCCATGGTTTTCTCCTCCCGCGCCGAAGCCAAAGCCAGTCTCGTACTCACTTCGTCACACAACTTCTCGTACTTCTGTTTCTGCTCACTCTCTACGTCCTCTAACAGTCGAGACCTATCATCGAGATCTACCTGTTTCCTCTCATACTTACGTTTCTTCGCCATTACTTCTTCGTGAACCTCCTCGTTCCTCTTCTCCCCTTCCTCCACTACTTCTTCCCGATCAGACAATTCTTTAAGTTTACTCTGCTGCTTCTTATACTCTAAATGCTCTCTCCACGTCTGTCCTATTCTCCAGATCAACCACCAACCGTGTCCGTTGCCCCAAATCGAGCTCGCTTTCCTTCACCATCGACTCTCTCCGACCCAACTCTTTACACCACCCGTCCCTCAGCCTCCAATCGACCCCGAAGCATCTTCACCGCCTCCTCTTCAGCCACGAGTTCTGCTTTCCTTCGTTGAAATTCCGCCACCGAACGCAACCGTTCAGCCTCCACTACTCTTTGAAGCAGCTCCTCAACCAATGTCCTACACATCCATCCAACCTCCCCCTCTATTATATCACCTTCCCGTCGGTCATACTCCCTCGAGTCCAGCTGCTTCCTCATCGCCACCTCACTCTGCTGTTGCTCTACCAAAGCTTCCCGTCGCACCACTTCATCCCCTCTACGCCTCAAATCTTCCTCCAACTCTACCAAACTTCCCCCGTTAACGGTCAAAACCAACTGTTCCTTCTGATACAAGGCTAGACTACTCTTTAACAATTCGCCTTCTATCTTAACTCTTTTCATTCTCCAACTCTTCTTCTCCTCTTCCCAGACCTCCTTTTCACTCACCAAGGTACACAATTGTACCTCCCTAACCACTAACGTATTCTCTTCTTGTGCTTTTGTCTCTTTCCACTCCTCCTGTTCCTTTTCTAGTACCTTCAACCTTTCTTCACAACTCAACTTAAAAACTCGTTCTTTCAATCAATCAATCAATCAATCACTGAAATTTATATAGCGCCAGAACCAAGAAACTTGTACTAAGGCGCTTTGGCACAATGTAATACAGAGAATACTACTTTACAAAAGCATGTTCAAAAAGATGACATTTTAAAAATCGTTTAAATATGTTGATGGAATCTGCATTTCTGATATGATCTGGAAGCCGGTTCCATTGACGAGGAGCATAGGATGAGAAGGCACGATCAGCAAATGTGATAAGGTGAGTTCTGGGTTCAACCAAATGTGGTGCAGAAGAGGTGGAGCGTAGACGCCTGCGACCAGTCTTAACATGGAGCAAGTTTGCAAGATAGTCCGGTGTTTGTTGATGGAGAGATTTATGTGTGATGACTAAAATCTTGAAATCAATCCTATACTCAATTGGAAGCCAATGAAGGTGAACAAGATCTTGAGATATAGGGTCATATTTTCTCTTTCTCATCACCAACCGTGCTGCAGTACGTTGCACATTCTGAAGTCTTGTGATGAGAGTCTTGTTTATGCCAGCTAGTAAGCTGTTGCAGTAGTCAAGTCTTGAAGTGACCAATGTGTGCACAGCTATTTTAGTGGAATCCGTGGTTAACATTCTCCGGGCCTTACCGATGTTTCTGAGTTGGAAACTTGCCGATCTGGTGATATTAGCAACTTGAGCTGCCATTGTCAAACCGGAGTGAAACATAACCCCAAGATTCCTCATAGGATCAGATTTGATAGGTATGTCAACGCCAGCGATATTCACATTTAAGAGATCAATCTTGGCAAGTTGGGTTTTAAAACCGAGCATAATAACCTCTGTTTTATCACCATTCAGCTTGAGAAAATTAGCTGACATTGCGCCCGTCGCAAAAACTCCAATTTTGAAATTCCGAAAAGTTTGAATTCTGAATGTGTTTTCTTTAGAGTCCGCGGAACCTCCGATTTCGGATTTGTGCACCCTTCGCAGAAACTCCAAATTGGGAGTTTCTGCGCATAATACGCAGACCCTCCGAATTTGGAGTTTTTGCGACGGGCGCAGATACTCCGAAATGGGAGTAACTACATACATGCATATTGTAGATGTTGTGGAGCAGAAGACTTTCCATTAATATGCACACATTGAGTCCGATCCGAAAGATATGATTTGAACCAGTCCAAGATGGGACCACTTTCTCTGCCATCAGGGTAGCTTGTTCATTTTTCCTAACCCGCTGTTGTAAGTTTAACTGAGCGCGACCTAATATGAACTTCTCCAGCAACTCTTCCTGCTCAAGTTCTCTGGCCTCCAACAGTCCAACACCTCCTCCCTATCCGCTAAATCATCGTCTATCTCCTGCCATTCCCTTTCACGAGACTCCCGGTCAGTTTCATACCACCGTTTATCATTCATCTCCTCCAAAACCTCTCGTGATTCTAAATATACTACTCGTTCCTCATACCTTTCTGCTTCCAACCGTGAATACTTCTCTTTCAGCTCCGATAGCTGTCTCCTAAGCTGCTTCATCTCCACCAACTCCCCCAACTCGGTGTCGTCTGTGACACGTGATCCTAACCCAACCCAGAATCATCACTACAGTGACTCCCCTCACTATCAGCATAGCCATCACTACCTGCACCGTCTGTCAACCTAAGGTTTTTTCTGGGCCCAACAATTAATCCATCACCAACCTCACTACTATTCTCCACATTACTCCAATACTCGGTTTTACCGCTTGAATATCCACCAGCACTACCAGCCTCTTCAAAACTACCCCTATTATCACTACCTCTACCGTTAGCGACCACCACATCATCACTGTTATCACCTCCGTGTCGACCTCCATTTCCGCCATCATCACCTTCATGTCCACTTCCACCAACATCACCACCAAATAGACGTCGACCTCCACCAACATCACTTCTACGTCTACCAACACTCCCACTAAGTAGACATCCACCTCCACCACCTCCACCTCCAAGTCGACCTCTACCAACATCACCTCTACCTCCACCATTGCAGATTTCATCACCATCACTGCATCCACTACCACTGACATCCCGTGTCCCTGGCTCCTTCCCCATCACCGGCTTACCCTCCCCATCTACTTCCACCGTCTGCCCTACCGACCGCGGTGGCGAACGACCACCCACCAACCCCGTCTGATCGACCAGTATCAACGGTGCACCACTACCACCCTTCCACCCCGTCTGCTCCACAGGTACAGTATCAGCGGTGCACTACCGTCATCGTCCCACCCCGTCTGCCCAACCTGCATAGGCTGTCTGTTACCATTCATCAACCCCGCATGCCCTACATACAGACATCAACGGCCTATCATCATCAACAACCGGTCTAATATGCTGGCACCGGCCTGCCACCACCAACCACTCGACTCCCTTGTTCACCCGTCATACCCGGTCTGCCAACAGTCACTTGTTCCATCGACTCACCCGTCATAACCGGCCTACCACCACCAACCACTCGACTCCCCTGTTCACCCGTCATACCCGGTCTGCCAACAGTCACTTGTCCCATCGACTCACCCGTCATAACCGGCCTACTATCACCAACCACCTCATCCGGCCTCATTGAAGTACCACTACCAACCACGTGCCTCTGCTCACCCGTCATCAACGGCACACCATCACCAATCACCTTTCCCGTATGCTCCCCCGTCATTGACGACACACCACCACCAATCACCTCACCCAGCCTCATTGAAGTACCACCAACCACTCGGTGCCTCTGCTCACCCGTCATCAACGGAATACCACTGTCACCAACTACTTGTCTCGTCACATCATCTATCCTTATCGGCACCCTACTACCGGGCACTTGGTGCCTCCGCTCTCCCGTAGCTTCCCGTCACATCATCCTCATCGGCCTACCACCACCGGGCACTTGTCCCATCACATCACTCATCCTCATCGGCACATCACTACCAGCAACTCGTCCCGTCACATCACCCGTCCTCATCGGCGTACACTGCCGGCTACACGATACCTCATCTTCGGCATGCTACTGCCGTAGACACGATGCCTCTTCTTTGACCGAATCATTCTCATCCCGAAGCCGAGTCCGTCGCCGTCAACAGTCTACCGTCAACGTCCGTCAAAATGTATATAGTCAAAGCCAAAAATTCGTCGTTAAAGAAAAATGAAAATCCCACATCTGACACCACTTGTCGCGGGGCGCAAGCGAGCGAGATAGCACGCGCGATATCCAAGTGTGCAGAGTTTATCAGAGATCTGACACCTCCAAATTTTGTGCGTGGGAAGGGTTTAATTTGGAAACCTATTATATATTATTTATTAGCCACGTGGGTTCGTCTGCAGGGTAGAACCTGCGCTTTCGACTCAGTAACGGCGAACCAATGACACTGGACGACTACTAATTAAGTTTCACAGTTTATTTTCGCTCTCCTTCTTACAACATATGTTACAAAATATATCACAACGTCGGGTTTATTTTACAATATCTAAAAACAATTACAACTTCAAGCAAAACTTTATAATATTTAAGGTTGGGTCAAGGGTCTAAGTCTCAACTGTCTTCGGTCAAATCTTTAACAACGGTCCGTCCTCAACTACTACCTCAGCCTCAACGGCAATCTCTACCTCGACCTTAGCCTTAACCTTGTAACAACAAGGTAAACAATCTACAAGGATGCCTACCAATTCATCTGATTTAAGGTAGATTGGCACAATTGTCTCTGCTAATTCCGGGTTTTGTAGTAGTTTAGAAATACAGACAGCATAATGCCGTCTTCAGAAAATTCCAGAAAGAACGCGACCATAAGCGTTCGTGATTGGCTCAGCGCTGTCAGGTGACGGGCGCGCAACAGTGATAAGGCTAAAAGGGGTGAACAGGCAAATAACAGGTCTACGCTATAACCCTTTTTGGATAAGGTCCTCACCCTGTTGGATAAGGTTAGTAATAATATTCAAATTGTAATAATAAAAGCGATTCCCGCTAACAATACTTATTCTTGAGAAATTGATGATCTGTTGGTGTTTGGTTGATAGTGGTGTCATGTTTAGCGAACCCCTAATTGTTCGTTTATATACATGCAAAGTGGGTTTATAATTCCCTGCCTCTAGCTCTAAGGATCATTTTGGCCATGTTGGCTAGAATTAGGAACCAATTATGTTATCGATCTCATCATTCACAAGAGGAGTGCCTTGCATTTAACATGTTCAAAGGAGGTGGATAGGAAGGAGCCCAGGGAGTTTGGTTTTGGATCTGATCTTCTGATTCCCAGGCTAGAAGCATGTGATCATAAGCAGATTTTATATTTATCACAGAATCTGTGATTTATCTGACTTAAAGTTACTAGACTACTGTAAACATTGGGTAACCCACGTTTATTTGTGATAGTGCATCGGCAATCAAATATCGGTCGAGAAATAAGAAATTGAGATCGTATATTCCCCAGTGTTACGTGTTTTTTCCTCTTTAAGGATAAACATTTTATAATACGTTAGGTCTAAAGTCAGTCTCTTTCACGTTTTGTGTATTAATTTTTAAAATTCACGCCGTGCCAAAGAGACTGAAACGAAACGAAATGAATGAAACGAAACGAACGAAACTAAGCGAAATGAAACATGAGACCAACAAAAGCTACACACATAAAATGACCAGTTTCATTGTAGGTGCCCTTAAAAAAACCTCAACTTGTCCGAGCTTTTGTTCACACCATCAATCGCTTTCTACTTTCTTCTGGAAAATCTCCACCACATTCTATCTGAAAATATAGTCGAGATTGTTTAATCGGTTTTTAAAATTAAAAAATGAGTAAAGATGTTATCACCTAAATCAATTCAACCAATGTATCGGATAAGACGGTGGTGTTGCTGATATCGCTTAATTCACTTCTCATATATTCAACTTTGACTGGATCACGTTCAACTGTTTTACATGCATTGCAATCATGTTTACATTCTGGGGCTGGGGGCTTAGGTAGAATCTCTACATTTTATTTGTAAAACAAATGGGGATGGGTGGGTATGAAGACTCGGAATAAAGATTGGATAATTGGTTTTAAAATATTGCTGATCAACGAGAGGTTTATAACTGTCGAATCATATCCACCATGCATACCTGGCCATGCGTTTTGAAGTGGGCCCATTTGCGTTTCATCGCGCGATTTTCCAGATATCGCGCCAATTTTGGTTAATTAAATATATTTCTAATATTTGACACCCTACACCCAAAAAGTATACATATTTTAATAGGAAATTGTCCAAGGAATCCAAAAATGCAATCAGAAAATACATAGGGTGAAGTGATAAAAAGTTTGAGATCAAAATATGGAGATTGTTTTGAAAAAAAGTTACATTTTTAAAATGTCAGTAAAGAAAGAACTGTACACTCTATAGCAAAAACAACTGCATATTTCAATTCTCCAGAGTTAGACCTTTCCAGTGATATATAACTTGTTAGGGGTTATGTTTAGTAAAATATTTTTGTGCGATCATCTTTTCCGATAAGAAATTGAGTCGCAAATTTTAAACAATTACTGGTCCACGAATAATAACCCCAAAGTTGAAGAATAAATTGTACTATGACCTATTCACTTGAACTTATTTAACACATATATTTGCAAATTTAACTAACACTTAAAATAATTACATTTAGAACATTAAAATTGCTTATAATGTAAAAAATAAATGACTTGAATCGACTCGAGCTGATGGGTTCCACACTTTCGCTGAATTACCAGCAGACCGATAAAACTTTTGGCAGTTCTTAAGTTTATAAGCAATTTTGACATGATCATGAATGTAAACAATATTTACAACCTTATTGTAACTTAGTTTGCAGAAAAGCAACCTACTGTCAATAACAGTTTTTCATTCATCTTCAAAACAGACAAAATACTTGGATGCTTGGATGAAGTTAATTATAACGCAATGTTTAAAAGAATGTCCTCATGGTCTACATTCTGAAGAAAAGAATGTCCTCATGGTCTACATTCTGAAGAACATGCAAATCTGGTTTTTTTGGTACTTGGTAGAATGTCAATTCCATAGTATACAACACACTCTTGAGGAACAATTGCCTCTGTCTTAGTGTCCTCTTTGTACAAGTGTCCTTCTCTGGTAGTCTTCTGGAAATTAAGAAAGTGTCCTTTAAGTACTTTTGTGCCATCCAAATATGTGTGGCCATACTGTGATGTGGTATCTTTCTCTAGTTCATACACCTTCTGATGTGACATGCAGCAAAAAAAATGAGTAGATGGCATCAGATGAGGGTTTTATGGCAATTAATGAATCCACACCTATCAAGGTGTGGTATCTATCAAATCACCTGAGTCGTCCAGAGAGTCTGGTTCAACACGAGCATTATGCTGGTACGTACTTAGATGGGTCTTAGTTCGTGTACCAACTTCATGGTAAAACTTTAAGGCTTTGATCTTGTAATACCATTAGGAGATCTACACTTGACTGCACTTGAATTTACTCAGCTCATTGAATTTTGAACTCAAAAAAACTGTCACTCCTATGTATTTTGCATATATGGCACGATTTTGCACACAACTCGATCAATTTTGATAACGGCATTATTTTAATTATTATATTTAATTGGTTAATTTAATAAGTACCATTAAGACTTAAAGATCTTCATACTTGACTAATAATAACTATGGAATAACTCAATAATTCAACCAAACAATTAACTATCAGGTATAGTGATCTTATAAGCTAACTTCTGTAAAGTCCAAAATTTATGCTCCTGCTCGTTATGCTCCTGCTCGGTCACCACCATGCAAAAATGGGTATTTGGAGTTAATTAATTGGCAAACTAATAAATAAGACAACATCAGGCAGGTTTATGACTTTGAAGTAGTTGGCAGATATATTCCCTTCAATTTGGTACCAAATATGACCATGTAGCACATGTATTTAAAATGTTACACCTTTACCATTGTGTATGTTTGTCGCACAAATGAAACGGCACCACCAAAATGTGGGCCCACCTTAAAACGCGCGCATGGCCACATGAAAAAAATCATTACCAAATCACATGCATACAAACTTGTAGAAATATTCGTGACTTATTATAAATCTTTCTAATGTTAAATCATGTGACAGGCAACACTTCTATATTATTTCTATTGCCATATTTTAGTCAGCAAAATGTAAATAATATACTAAAATGTTGTTTCTATATAGGTATATCATATTTTTACACACACACACAGGCGTCCTAAAATGTCACGTTTTGGACTTGGGGAAAAAATATGACTGCGGCGGTCGAGCTATTTTTATTTTTTAAACTAATTTGCCAGCTATTCTGTAAGAAAAGACACCACTTCAGGAATATCACGAGTATCACCCCTCCACCCACTTCCACACACACCCCACACCCAGTGGAATTCCCGATTTTTGTTTAGTAATATAGAAGGTATCAATATTCTAAATTCAAATTTTACAATCGTGTCGCCCACTGGCTGGTCTGGCAAGCAGCAGACGACGCTGGACATGGATGGGCGTATTCACGAGTATTCAGGTTAAAATATGCGAACGAGGTTACCTGATCAAGTGAATGGGACGACCGCTTAACAACGGTTTAAATTCAAAAAATAGCATTTACAATTGGGATGATTAGCCATCCCGAACGGTTTTGGATTGGAAAATTTTTCTTCTAACCTATGATGAATTTTATGGGGTCATATAATCAAAATCCATTGTTACATTGAAACCAACGGAAATTCAAAATTAACGGCCGTTCGTAGCCACCGTCGTCTGGCAAGCAGGGCAGATAGATGTGAGCCACCAACGATTGACAAAGGGTCATTCCCGGGATTTGAATGCGTCAAAAGGTTTCTCTTGATGATAGGCAAGGGGCTACTGCTAATAACGTCACAACTTTGAAAATGCAAACTTTAGTGACAGTGATACAAAAGCCTCGTATTATTAACATATTTTATAAGCGTTATTAAGAAAGAAATGAACTAAAAAGCCAAGTATTTTAATTGTTTTCACTTTTATACGAAGCAGACGCTCGAGCAGACGCCGTTTTCGGTTACCGTTAAATCATACTTGCGCCCTCAATCAATCAATTATGGCCTTATTACCGCGCGTAGTTATTTTTGAAAGATGATAGTTGTTCGTATTTTAATTATAAACTGTAATTTAAGATTTTTGGATAAGAATTTCAATTTTGTATTTCAATATGCAGTCAAATATGTTTATATTATAATTTAGTTATTCATAAATACACGAAATCTGCGTTGTATAAAGGATTATTTATCACGCGCTTCCACAATATGAAACAATCAGGTAGTGATCGGGCTCCGATGTCAACATCATCATAACATTGACCAGATGAAAATGAATGAACAGATGTGTAAACGGACTATGAAAATAAAATCGTTTTTAAAATGGATCATACTCACGAATTATCAGGTTTTGACGCCTAAATATAGTATATTTTATCAATTTTCACCTTGTCTTATTACATCATGGAACCAGTCACAACATTTTCCGAACAGTTACGCGTTGTTTTTGACGCTATGGATTTTGAAAAACGAGGGTCTGTGCCAGTGGAGAGGTTCGCCGATCTCGCCAAGGAGCACTTCGTAGGCTCCGCTGGGAGAGTTGAGGCAAGTGTACATTTTTGTAAAATTAAAAGCTTGATGTGTTTACGAAGGTCGAGGTCATTACAATGAAAAACGACTTGAAATTGACTAACTATCTGTGCTTTTAAGAAATGCAAATGGTGATGACATGATGTGCAGGGCTTGAAATAAGGAATTAAGAACCAAGGAGCTACTTTTTACACAAATTTACCCCTGGCTTGGCCTGGACCTGGTTGGTACACAATCACGATTTAGCTTCAGAACCAGAAGCAATTTGTCACATACCAAAGGCAGGGGGATGTTAAAACTAAAAGTGTAAAAACATAGAAATAGGTCACCCTGAATGAAGATGAGTTCAATGAATAAGGCCTAAAAAAAAAAAGTTTGATTGGCGTAACCCGACCGACCCTAAATACATCGCCGACCCTGAATATTTTTTATTATTTTGAGGGGAAAAAAAACAAAAACCAAAAAAACCAAACTGAAATCTGAAGTTTGTTATTGTTTAAAACTAAACTTCAGAAACTTGTACTCATAGAGTCTGTTGGTTTCTATAAATAAAAAGAAAAATGTTGAAAGAAAAGGGAATTTTTGCCGTCTCTTCATTTGTGTGTACTGCTGTCTTTTCAGGCCTTCACGTTTGAAAATTGAAGGTGTGCTTTAAATCGCACTCCTCAAAACATTGAGGTGTGCTGTAGGTGTGCCATAAATTGCACTCCTCAAAAAAATTAGGTGTGCTGTTTTATGACCATGCTATCTTTTCGATTACTCTTGAGAGAAACGACCTCGATTGACCCATACATAACCCTCATGTGACCCCAAATCATTTCCATGTATCCTCTATCTTGGTGTCACAATTAATTAAGAAACAAAGACATAGGCCTAAATTTGGGAATGATAATAAGGTTAAATTAATTAATTAACCCATGAATATATCTATGCTTAGTATAGTATTACAAAAAACAAAGAGGCTTCACTAGATAAGATGGACAGGATCCCTGCAACTTTTCAGGTAATGGAATAGATTTGATAATATACATCTGCTGATGATATCACAAGCATAAGCCCACCTAAATTCAGTAAATTATCAGTTAATACAGCAAGATAGTATAGTATTTTAGTACTATTTTAGTATAGGATCTTTGGGTTATGAGTTACTATTCCTATGGTGTGGGTCATGAGGTATATGTGGGTCATTTAGGTTCAAATATGGGTTCATCTAAAGTCCTGTTTTGGACTTGGAATTTAAAAAAAAAAAAGTAAATGTAAAAAAAAAAAAGGCGTGCGATAAATCGCTCTTCTCGAAACCATTTCAGGCGTGCGATGGCGTGCGATCGCACTCGCACGCCTCAAACGTGAAGGCCTGCTTTTAAGTGTTCTAAAGAAGATGATTTAAAAAAAATAAAAAATAAAAAATCCCGACCGACCTACCCTATTTGTTTTGGTCATGTTACGCCAATCAAACTTCTTTTTTTTTAGGCCTAACCAGGCCCAAGGGGATATTTTCATAAGGTTTATCGTAGATAGAAAAAAAAGCCATTGATTATCCTATTCTGATGCATTGTGGGGTCGCAAACGGAGCAGATTTGCACCCACAATCCACCCACATCAGAATAGGATAATCAATGGCTTTTTTTTCTATCTATAAAGTTGACTCGTATTTGACCCTTAAGAACCCACATAAAACCCCTTGACCCACACCATGAGGGATAATAACCCCTTACCTAAGATCTTATACTAAATTATTTAATTCATTCTTATCAAAAGTATGATTTTTTCAACACTGTTTTCTATGTAAAAATATATTTTTTTTCAAAATCAACAATATCTTAATTGGAGATGCAGGAAAATGAAAGTGTACATTATACTTACATACAGGCTAGGAAATAAGGACCACAGCTGGACCAGGGGCCACTTTTAGAAAAAAATGGCCCCTGGTTCACTGGGTTTTGTCATGAACCAGTGGCCGTTTTTATAAAATACCATTTCAACTTATTTACACCCACAATGATTAATTTATTGACCTTTGTATTGATAAATGATTGTATGAAAATGTCATCAAAAAAATAAAAAACGAATTGGAAAAGGTCCGTTTTATTCTTTGTAGATACCAGAGAGGTCAGCCTTTATAATAGAAATGGACAGAATATAGATGTCAACAAGGAGGCCGTTTTGGTGGAACCAGGGGCCGTTTTTATAAAATACCATTTCAACTCATTTACACCCACAATGAATAATTTATTGACCTTTGTATTGATAAATGATAGTATGAAAATGTAATCAAAAAAATCAAAAACGAATTGGAAAAGGTCCGTTTTATTCTTTGTAGATACCAGAGAGATCAGCCTTTGTAATAGAAATAGACAGAATTTAGATGTCAACAAGGAGGCCGTTTTGGTGGAACCAGGGGCCGTTTATATAAAATACCATTTCAACTCATTTACACCCACAATGAATAATTTATTGACCTTTGTATTGATAAATGATATGAAAATGTCATCAAAAAAATAAAAAACGAATTGGAAAAGGTCCGTTTTATTCTTCTTCTTCTTCTTTTGTAGTATTGGCCAACGTTCCACTGGAACCAAGCGGTCAGGGTTTGTTGTGTATGCAGTTCTACTTGGGTTGGTTGCTTAGTCTTGTTTAGGTCAACTTTGGTTGCTTGTTTTACTTTTTTTTTTTTTTTTTTTGCATTTCGGGTACCCGGGTACCCGCCCGAAAAATATTTCGGGTACCCGGGTATACAATTACCCGAAATTCCCACCCTTAGTGTCTTCAATGGGTCTTTTAAAGAATGACCCATACACTTACACAGTGAGGAATACAAATGGTACCTAGGATATTCTAAAGCTTACCCCATAAGGCTCATGAAAGTCAATTGCGAGTTTCCCGTTACTTTTTTTCTTCAAAGTGATGAGGCGACTTTTTCATTATTCATTATTCATTATTTGATCAGATTTCATTATTGACATGTAAATGCATGTTTGATCAACCCATATTGATACGGTGCTCATTCAAATAATATAAAAACATGTTTGTAAGGTGCATATAAATGCACATGGGTGTATGATTCGGGGGAAACCCCGATGTTTATTGCAGAAACGAATAAATGCATCAAAATAATGTTCACAGAAGGTAGGTTTACGATTAAAAAGCCTTCCTGATGAGCCTAGTTCTCAAAATTCATATTTTAAGAGAGTGAAAATGTGTTCAAATTGATAAAACTGGCAACAATTGTGTTTAAAAATAAATAATGATTTTTTAGGGAAATCTTGAAATTTTGACGCGGGTGAAAAAAAGTGATGCGGGCGGGTAACGGGAAACTCGATATCGACTTTCATGCGCCTAACGGAGTATAACTACTTTCACAATGAGCCATCAAAATAGCGTAACACGAGTTATCAAAATCAGGAAAACGTGCTTAAACCTCAATTTTTTAAGTATTATTTATCACCATTTATGGTTTATGTTAGTTCAATTGTCAAAGTCAAGATTTCTTTTTTAAAATTTAAATTTCAAAAAAAGTATTAATGCTAGTAAATTATGGATGGACAAAGTGTAACATGTGTTACCGTGTATTTTGCGATTTACAAAGCAGTAGCAGACCATGAATTATTGTAATTACATTAGTGTAGAGAATAAAGAATGCCGCACTTAAACGTAAAGCGAGTTACTGGGAAATCGCCCATCATGCAGCATGGACTTAGTAAGGATTTATGAATAGCAGTTTTATACTATGCATTTCAATGTAAAGCTTATCATTTTTAAGGAACGGTTGGAATTTGACAACAATTTGCTCAAACTCAAATCTTTTCACATAATCGATCACTGGAACTTGTTTATTTTGATTAAAATAGTCCTTGTAATATAAATATAGAAAAAGGCTTCCCCTCACCCTACCAAGTATCAACATGTGTGTATGACACCATAATATGCAGGCATGAGTAGGCCAGATATTAATAACGATATATACAATTATCTTATTTATCTACCTCTAAAATCAATAGTTTTACTAATGACTTAATGCTATCCATTTTGGATTGTTGTTATGCTTACCCGGGCATTACATTACCAAACTGTGCCCAGATATTGCTAACGAACTAGATCTAAATTAATATTTAGAGCGGCACAGGGAACAGCTTGTAGGAAAGAACATCGATACAAAAGAGTGAAAGCCTGATCAGATCAGAATTAAAATAATGATTAAATAATAATTTGTGGCCCCTAGATTGGTTTTGTCATAAAAAACATATGCCTGGTTATGGATCATTTAATGTTTGGTGTTTTGTTGTATTTTATTTGTTTTTGTTTTGTTATTGAAACATTTTCTAAATTAATTTTTTTGCATTTCTAAAATGAATTTAAAACATTTCTGAAATGAATTTTAAACATTTCTGAAATGAATTTTAAACATTTCTGAAATGAATTTTAAACATTTCTGAAATGAATTTTAAACATTTCTGATAAGAATTTTTAAACATTTCTGATAAGAATTTTAAACATTTCTGAAATTAATTTTAAACATGATTTCTGAAATTAATTTTAAACATTTCGGAAATTACATATTCTTAAATGAATTTTCAACTATTCTATAGTCTAAGTTTAGTTATAGTCTTATTGGAGGAGGGGGCAGAGGTAAACATTTCTGATAACAATTTTTAAACATTTCTGAATTTAATTTTAAACATTTCTTAAATGAATTTTAAACATTTCTGATGTTTTTTCTTCAACATTTCTATAGTCTAAGTTTAGTTATAGTCTTATTGGAGGAGGGGGCAGAGGTGCAAACAGCAGATAGGGCATCTACTATGTTTGACGTAGTGAAGAAGGGGGGGGGGGGATTGACAAAGATCACCAACATCATTCAATAAAAATATATAATATCAATCATGTTGGCAATATTTTACATTGTTTCAGCAGTCAGCACGATCATTTAAATTTGCTACCTAGACGCATTAAAATGTAATAACATTGTTAGTTTTAAATACTATAGTATTACCAGGTATTAATTTATTTTTATTTTTATATATTTGATTTGATATGATATGATTTATTTTCTCAGTCATTTGTCAACCATATGGCCTTATACTGTACAAAGATGTACCAGTAAAATATTAATTTTATTTGATATCATTTTATAATTATATATTATTTAATATTATAATTATATAATATAATATAAAGCAGTTTATCAACCTGTGTTTTACAATAGACAATAATATATAAACAACAATTATTAACAACAACAGAGAATGTCCCAACGAAAAATAAGCAAGGACTGCGATTTCGACATTATCATTTTATAATATAAATAGGTTGCGGAATATGAGTAGAAAAAAATATTGCCTCATCTAATCATCTTGTCAAGGTGCTTTAAAAATGTTAGGCCCTTCCTTGAGCCGCATATAGGTGTATCAGTGTAAGGCCTAAAAATGGTTTGATTGGCCTAACAAAAAACAAATAGAGTAGGTCGGTCAGGATTTTTTTTTGGTTTCGTTGTTGTTTTGAAATCACCTGCTTTGGGGACCGAAAATGAAAGCAAACAGTCAGAAACTTAAATACTTTATTCAATTTATATATATATTTCTTTTTTTCCTCCCTCAAAATAATAAGAAATATTCAGGGTCTGCGATGTATTTAGGGTTGGTCGGGTTAGGCCAATCAAAATTCTTTTTTTTTTAGGCCTTAGCTGGCATAATGATGAAAGGATGAACGATCCCAATAAGATTTCAGTCTCGATAGTATTCCCTCAGTATCATCATTTAGTGGAGAATTTTTGAGCAAAACACAGTAATTTATACTTGAACATTAAATAATCACTGTGCATTCTTACTACAATTTTTGGAGCCTGATTTTGTTTTTGTTTTTTGAGATGACCCAAACATTTTAAGAAAATAAATAATGCAAAGAGATGAAGCACTCACATTTTAGGAGCAGGAAATCACACCTGAAAAAAACTCCACCTCAATTTATAATCTGTCTAGCTGCTGATGCAAAAAACAAAAAAAATTAAATCACAAAGATGATTATTTTGAATAAGCATTGCTGGATCGTCATAATAATTTGATCAGTCTGATCTCCATTTACTTTACAATTCTAAAACCTAAAACTAAGCAGTAATTATTTTGACAACCAATAGTCCAACACTATTGATAATCCCTTCAACAATCATGCCACTTTTAAAAGCTCTCTAACTGCTCAGAGGAAAACAGATCAATGCCCTTCCAATATAGCCCCCTTATGTTTTGCCTTTGTTTCCTTTGTTATTTTAATGAGATTTCGACAAATGGTGCTGTTGGTGCTTTTAGCTAGGGTGTTTAAGTACTCAGTGGTACTCCAGCTGCAGGGCAATTCTATTATTATAGTGTGGCTTTTAACAAGAAAGGGTAGTAAGTAAATTAAATACAAGTTTACTTAAAAGTTAAAACACCTCCTTGAAATGGCTATGTTTGTATACATAGTGTTTTGGGAGGCACTTAACTTACTCTCCTCTTTTTTTGGGGGGGGGGGGGGGTATGGAGGTGATAGGATGGGGAAGAGCGTACATCTAGAGCTATCCCCGAGCACGTTAAAAGGTCACAGACTACTTCGTAAAGAGTAGGGGATCATCCCGGTCTGTGTCTGTACACACATTTAGGTTAGTTTAGTTGTCGGGAGTGGATCGTGACGGACTATTGAGTTTATTACTCTAATTGTCAAAGCGCAACTTGAGCGTATACAGGTCAAGACCTGGAAAGCAATAGTTGCGAGCGCAATGGCAACATAGCCGGAAAGCGTAGACGACGAAACTGATCAGCTGTAAAAGTAATATTTTCTACACCAAGATTTTTTTCAATAATTAGTCATTTTCAAAGAACTCATCAACCAATCACATCAACGAATGTTGATACATTATCTATTTCTTTTCTCTTTTTTTGAAAAATTGTATTCAACATTTTGTGCTGTAACTTATTTGCAGCTATCACAATGGGTGACCTAATGTTTTTAAAGAGTCAAAGTGTTAACGTGAGAGTAATGTTCAAGTTCCTTGAATCAAAACACTATTGTTGGCACGAACATATCCTGTTCGAAAAAGTTGAGTGAAATTCTCAGCTGGGGGTAGCGTCTTACATATATTTGACCCTAGAGGTTTAAGTTCAGGCATGTGTAAAATTATATACAATGTCTGGACATGGTCTGGAGCTGGAGGATATTGGTGTTGAACTGAAATGTGGTTTGTATCATTAAATGATCAAATCAAGGCATGAATCTTTGGGAATGTGGCATTAGCAAATTGAGATGGAAAATGGAAAAAGACAAATTGTTAAAAAAGTGTTGGAACAGAAGAAAAGAATATTTGGAAATGCCCATAAACTGATGAAAAAAAGAAGGAAAAAAATGTTTTTCACACGTTCTGTTATTTAAAACAACATTAATTTATCCTTTATACATGTATGACAGACACTTCAGCATAATTATACAAGCATGGTATTGGGAGAAATGTACAATACAATTCCAAATCTTCCAACCCTAACCTTTGTGGGATATATCAAAATTGTTCGCTCTTGTGTAATTTCATCATGCCAAAAGGTTCCATAACCCTAACACTGCCAAATCGAACAGAATCCAACGAGCCAGTCTGTTTGCATAACCTGGCATGGAAGTTTTTCAAAGAAATTCTTGACCCCGCCTATATACTTGGCGCAGGGGGTGGGGGGGGGGGGTTGTGGCGATGGGGTTGTGGCGATAATTTGGGTCACTTTTCGTCCAAAAAGTAAAGTAGGCATATCACCCCCCCCCCCCCCCCTACCACACACACTTACACCCATCAAACCTCCTTAACCTTTAGTCTTTGTTTTTTTCTCTCATTATTTTAACATTGTGCATACAGCTAAAACTGCAGCCAAAGATTTCAAATGTATAGGATTCTGACAAATGCAATTAGACATAAATGATATGAACAAACATCTTGAACTTAGTTATAACTTTTCACCGATATAACTTTTATGTTTGATTTATTTGTGTATTTTATAGGAAATGAGCGCCCTGATTTCTCTATTGGATCCTACTCACACAGGTCGCATCAGCTTCCAGTCATTCTGCCAAGGAATCGCCATGGCAATGCCGAGAGGAGACGCCAAAGGTCAGTTATTTTAAGCTTTTTGATATTGAATTGTTTTTATTGGGAAGTAAACCTGGAGAGTATTCATCATAAAGTTTATGCAAACATCCCTGTTTTATTAATATTAGTGTTAACATCCACCATAAAAATTGTCATAGTCATAATACAACTATTCAACAGATGATCTGCAAACATTGCAAAGCAGCATTTGAACTAATTATAGATGTTTTACAGTACTGTAAAAGTGGTTATAAAAGCCAATATTTTCACGTACAGATATTTTCGCTCATTTTGATATCATAGACATTTCGCGAATTGTTTTTTTCGCGGACAGCCTTCTGGATGCACTGTATGAATGTTGAAAACAATATCTTCGCGTGTTATAATTTTTCGCGGACAAATATTTTCCACGTAAAGCGTGAAAATAAAACCGCCGCGGAAATGTCAGCTTTTAATTTATGCATGATTACATTTTCGTGCTTTGCTAATTTTCAGCCATTTCCCGCTTGTTTCTAAATTCACGATTTGAAAGTCCATTACATAGGTTTATACCCAAAATAAATATATTTGTGTGTTTTTATTTTCGTGGTAGCTGCTTGGAGCGCGAAAATTGTGAAAATGAATGTAGCGCTAACATTTCATCGTTAACAGTACTTGTTGCCTACATAAATACAAATCCTAAAAGGAATGGAAACATTGTTGATCCAGGCTTAGCTACCTGCTGATTTGCAACGTATTCTGTGACACGTGCTGTTAAGACAAATAAAAATACAGGGTGTCACAAATGTTTTGATACTTTTTTAAAACTTTATATCTATAGTAAAATATTTCACAGTATAAACTGAAAACATACAGATAGAGAAAACTTGTAGAATTATTTTGATACCAAATTTGCCAATTTCTTCCATAAGGGTGTATGGATTTCAAATAAAATAGCCCATCATCAGAATGGATTCCATCACTGAAGTACAAATAGATATTATTTTGTACCTTCTTCAAATGAACATTTGCAGGTGCGCTATTTGTTAACTTTTATTATGATCAATAATGCAGCATTGTGGCAATAGCTAAGTAATTGTAAATTGCACACAATATGCCACACTTCTATTCCTTTCGTTACCATGGTGACAACTGATAATTCACGCTCTCCATTTGCAGTCTATGGCAAGCTGTCACACCTATCTTGCATAAGCCTTATGTAAAAGCAAGGTCATCAAAATAAACAAACAAAACCCTGAAGTACAGTAGATAGTGGATTTTGATAAATCCCCAAGGCCACGGAAGAAAACCCCCTGTTCTATGGGCAAATGGATCTCCCAGGTAGGGTCAGTCGGTCAGGCATTTTTTGTTTTTTCCCAAAAAATGTTAGGAAATGTCCCGCCAAATCAGAAATTCGAGAGCGGAGGGGGGGGGGGGGGGGCTTTAAAAATGAGAGGGGGTCCGTAAAATAATTATTTGGGGAGGGGAGCTTTGGTAGCGTTTGCAAAACTGGCGCACACACAAAAATCAAGTAATTGTTTTAATTTGGTTATTTTTGTAGCAATTTTCAAATATTTCATAAATTTTACACAATTTCAAAATTATCTATAAAGATTGCTGATTTTATCCAATTGTACATACAGTAGTAGCCTCAGTTGAGATGTATTTGTTGTTGTAAATCATTGTCGTTTCTGTGTTGGATGCATGAGTTTGTTGATTAAAAATTAATTATAATTTTCAAGTACATCAACCAGATATTATGAACATGCCATGACACAGCTTGTACACCCAGAAAGGGGAGGGGGAGGGGGGTCTTGGATTGTGTTAGGATGGGATGAGGCTCCAGGGTTGATTGAAACCCTTACTCATTTCTAAAGGGTAATTTTACCAGAAAATTGACTCTTTTGGGTGGCACATCCCTGTATGTTGTATGTATGTGAAATATATGTGAGTACCAAATATAATATATTTGTACTATAACAAAAATAAAACAATACATTATAAATATTGTATTAGAATCGATACGTCAGGTCCTCTTATATTTATTACATTTACTTACACAGGCTATTTTTGTGGATAAGCAGTTTGCATTCAGCTTTTACATAATATAGTATAAAGATAAATAACTGTAAATGTTTGTTTGTTATATCACGATCGTATTCGTAAAAAAACACTCGTTTTTCACAGAAGGTAATGTACATTACGCTGATGTATTGCTTAAGAGTCTCAAAAAGTAATGGAGCTTTCATTGGAATGGAATAAGGTATTTTATTTGTTTCATAAAGATTGAGGCGCCGTATCAAATTCTTTCTGAAAATGTATGCCGTAACACATCCTGACCGGTCATTGTCTCCCTCGCTAATGTCAAAGTATTGTCGCAATCATCACCAAATGAGCGTAAATTAAAACAGACATATTAATCAAATAGCAATTTGAAAGGCAATGGGCCAATGAAAGTGAACATTGTGTAACAGGAGGTTGTAGCTATTTGGTTGACCAACGAATGAATACTGGAAACGGAAACTAGCGCGATCTATCTGATTTATTAAACTTTGATGACTACACCAGTCAATGTTGTTACGCTATTCAATGTATGGTTACATATTAAATAACAAGCATTTCAAGTATGTACAGACATAATAAGGAGGTGTACAACGCATCTTTTGAAACTTTGAGTCAATACATTTCTTGAGCAGCAAAATCATCTCACTCATGAGTCAACTCTCATTCTAATGTTAATTGAGTCATTTACATTGAACATAAGATAGCATTTCAATTCTAAGGCTATGCACTCAATCACGCAATGTTGCTGTGACATTTTTGGACTAGCGGCTAGAGGACTAGTTGTTTAAGGACAGAAACATGATACATTTCTCCCAATTTCTTAACTGATTCGCAGGATTGAGGGCGCACATAGCAGCCATCGAGGACGAAGAATCGAGGCATCCGGAAGAAATCAACTTGAAATCTGTGGATGACGACACACATAGTAACGGGGTAAGATATTACAATAGTAAATACTACATACATCTAATGTTAGCTTTTTGTGTGTTTAATGACAGTGAAAATGTGTGAAATTTATACAAGCCATACCTCGAAATACGATAGATTGATGGAAATAAACAAATTTCACGAAGGTATATAGAGTTTCCAGTGCATTGGGTGATGGGAAACGAATACGATATAGCAATATGCATTCAAGTATAAGGCTTTTTGTCAATGTCCCATAAATATTAGAGCTGGCTAGATTTAATAGGGAATTGTCAATGTGGATCCATTTCAAACAACTAGAGTCAGTGGCGCTACAGGGGGCAAGGGGGGGGGGGGCATTTGCACCCCTCCCCCTCAAAAAAATATTATTCCCCCTCCCCACTTCCCCCCCCCCCCCAAAAAAAAATGTTTGTTAAAATTAGAAACAAATTGACAATTTTAGCATAAAAAGGCAAACATTTTCTGCTCTTCTCGCATATTTTCTTACCAAATTAGGTTAAACTAGACGAAATGTTGCCAATTTTAGCATATAACAGCTACATTTTCATACCAAATTAGTTCGCATTAGACAAAATTTGACAATTTTAGAGTAAAATGGCACAACATTTTGCCCACTTCGTGCATCATGTGGCTGGCGCCGCCACTGACTATAGTTACTTTATGTACAGGGTGTCCCAACAGTTTCGATACCTTTATACAACCTTAACTATACACTTGTAAATGAACACACCCCTACGGAATGCTTTATGGTGAAAATTGAACAAATATGTTGAAAAATTCCTTAAATTGGAAGCAGATTTCCATTATGATTTAGTAATGTGCTGTGATGGAGGTTTTCTATGGAAAATACAGTCAAAATATATTTATGACTTCAGGAAAGTATTTCATGATGGTCAAACTTCTTTATAAGTAGGGGGGTCAAAGGAAAATTTCAAAATGCTTTTTGGGGCCTCATTCTGTTTTCTTTGGTTAAAACTTGTGCAGAAATGAAAAATACTGTTTAAATCGTCAAAATCGGAGCATTATTTCTTGCGTTGTGACCAAAAATGTGTTTCGGAAAATGACCCAATTTCTTGCGAAAAAGGGCCAATTTTGGCAGTTTTGCAGATTTTGATTTTTAAAAATGTCATAAAATCAAGTCTTGGTACCCTACAAGTCTGAAAATAACTTATTTTAGGAGTATAACTTGGATATTCTACATTTCTGCTTACATGAAAGGTTGAAATTACAGTGTTTTTGTGTGAGAGCATGTCAAAAAAGCCCCAAAATGTCCGAAAATGCCTCTGTCAACCAACATTCCTCCAATAAATTTGAATAAGTCCAGCTCATTAAATATGCGAAGGCTATATTTCATACAAAATCAGGGAATTGAAACATATCCCTGACCCATATAAGGTTTTTTTGGGTGTAGAATTCATTTTTAAGGTCAAAATAGTGCTTATTCTTCGGTAAATGCACCTTTCAGATTTTCGCATATTTAATTAGCCTAATTTGCATAATGAAATAGTAAAAGCCTTATAATGGCGATAGTAAACAGATTTGAGCTGTGTAAATTACCCTTTTAATGTGTTTTTTTACGTAGAATTCATTTTTAGGTCGTCCGTAGGAAGAGACCTTATGGCAGCATCCTTCGTGTGTAGTCTGTGTGTGTGTGGGGTGTGTGTGTAGTGTGTGTCAACAATTTGGTATACACTTTTTTCAACAATTTGGTATACACTTTTTGTTTTGTCCATTTCTTTTCCATACAATGTCCAATTGCAATCAAACTTCGGTCATAGATGCAACATGGAAACCTTCATATGTTAATGAGGTCAAAGGTCACATACCAAGGTCAAAGGTCATCCGAGGTCAAGATGTATGTAAAAGTGGCTGCATATGTAAAATTGATTACATTTGTCCATTTCTTTTCCATACAATGACCAATTGTAACCAAACTTTGGTCATAGATACAACATGGAAACCTTCATATGTTAATGAGGTCAAAGGTCACATACCAAGGTCAAAGGTCATCTGAGGTCAATATGTAAATGTAGAAATGGCTGCATATGTAAAATTGATTACATTTTTCCATTTCTTTTCCATACAATGTCCAATTGCAATCAAACTTCGGTCATAGATGCAACATGGGAACCTTCATATGTTAATGAGGTCAAAGGTCACATACCAAGGTCAAAGGTCATCCGTGGTCAAGCTGCATATGTAAAATTGATTACATTTGTCCATTTCTTTTCCATACAATGACCAATTGTAACCTAACTTTGGTCATAGATACAACATGGAAACCTTCATATGTTAATGAGGTCAAAGGTCACATACCAAGGTCAAAGGTCATCTGAGGTCAAGATGTACATGTAGAAATGGCTGCATATGTAAAATTGATTACATTTTTCCATTTCTTTTCCATACAATGACCAATTGCAACCAAACTTCAGTCATAGATACAACATGGAAACCCGCATATGTTAATGAGGTCAAAGGTCGCATAGAAAGGTCAAAGGTCATCTGAGGTCAAGATGTAAAATTTAGTACACTTTTTTGTTGTCTCTTGTTCATATTTTTGTTGTCTCTTGTTCATTTTTCCATACAATGACCAATTGCAACCAAACTTGGGTCACGGATGCAACATGGAAACATTCATATGTTAATTAGGTCAAAGGTCACATACCAAGGTCAAAGGTCATATGAAGTCAAGATGTAAAATTAGCTGCATATGTAAAATTAATTACATTTAAACAGGTGAAGTACAATTGCAACCAAACTCCAGGATGTTTATTTTATTTTTTATATCCTGGATCCGCTAGTGGTCTAACCTCTTTCTTTCTAGATGCCTGTGGTTTGAGATCCACCTTGTTTTTAATCTACCCATATAAACGGACGACCTATTTGGGACCGCTGTCCCTATTTTTTCAATCAAAATTCAGATGGGTCTGTGGCAAATACCAGTTTATAGTAAAATTGAATAATTTTGCATTATATTTGCATATTTCTGGCATGTAGCCTTTACAATTAGGTGATTTTTTTTGTTTCCAATACAATGGTAATATATCAAGCTTCGAAATTATACAAATCTGCCAAACTTGGTATCTTCAAAACATTGATATTAAGTGAGTTAAAACTTTAATTTTAGCATAACCTTGTTATAAAGGAGTGTGACCCCCTGGAGATAAATCTCAAAATATAGATCTGCTTTGTACAAACACTTTTCATATTGACAACAAAGTCCCAAATAGTAGTGCTATGGGCCTTAAATCAATTTGAAGAAGGCTGTTTATAGACATTACATTGACAATATTGGTATAGTAATTGTGTACAGTAACTTGCAAGAATGTAAAGAGCAATGTTGTGACCCCCCTATTATAAGAGAGAGAAAAAATGTGTAAAAATTTGAAAAAGATCACATAATATTGCTTTAATAATGTGTAAGCCCAGAGAAAAAAACTTTGCTAAAAGGTTTTCTGTAGTTCAATTGATGTACATTGTTCATTTGTTAGCGTTCATAATAAGGATTGTTTTAATCTTACATTTGAAACTCAGATAATCACAATGGAAACCTTTTTCTTCACCCTGGCTGGCTTTCATAGTTCTATAGTGAATGTGCATTTTTTACTTTCTTCTGTACTTTGTCAACACATATAATTGTAAGTTTGGTATCAAAATAATTTGACATGATTTCTCTATCCATATATGTATTCAGTTTTATACTGCAAATTATTTTACTGGAGATATAAAGCTTTATAATAATAATAATAATAATAAAATACATTTATTAAGAGCTAAAACAGAAGTCACTATAAATCAATAAGCACACATAAAACCAGGAAATACATACTATAAAAGATAGGACATATGTTGATCAGGCAGTTAAAAAGATTTAAAAAGTTGAAAATGTACAAAACCACCAGGGTTTTCGATAAAAAAACAATTTTACAACGCAAGGCATAACAAATATTTATATACATATATATATATAAGGTATCAAAACTTTTGAATCTCGTTTCAATCAGCCTGGTGCTACATGTAAGCATAGATGAAAGGAACCGACAATTTGGAACCCGGTAGTATATTTTAACGGAATAAATTGTATTGGAAACTGGAAACCAATGCTTAGCACCAGGCTGTCGGAAACAGGATTCAAAACTTTTGGGACACCCTGTATTTACATATAAAATGCAGGCAATTTCAACGTATTAGACGTAGCTTGATAAAAGATTAATTCTTTGAAATATGCCCAATGCCCACCATATAAGGACACTGAATGCAATTGCCTGCCTCATCAATAATTTTAATGCATGATCTCAATAATTAGGATTAATTATTCAGCATGCATGTAGGCGCTCGCTGCAAGCGTAGGGGACGGGGGATAGGTGACATGTTTTTTAATGCCATATGGGACCATTTTAATGTGATATTTGTGCGATTCGTGCAAAGTAGTTTCAATGTTTCATGAATTTAAGCTTGAATAAGCCCAATTAGTCACACAAAATGGCTTCAGGAACATTTTTCTGGACATTTTTAGTTTAAAAAAATGTGTTTTGTACACCAACATGTCCAGATGCTCACAATATTTGTTTTAATTTATTTTGACACGAGGCAGTATGGTAATGATTATGGTGAATGGGTTATCTTCATGCAATAAAGAAAATATACCTTTATTATTGCATTTAATATGAAAATATCCCACAAGATTCAACTTCCGAACTTCGCACATAATTTTGCAATGTGTTTGAATATCACACTCAATGTATAGCACAATGTTTTATTCAATTGTAACATTTGCTATAGAATGTCAGGAATTAGTTATTTCATTTATTTCATTATTTCATTTATGTGTGTTACATTTTCCGGCTATTTGTATAGTTTTATATTCATAATTCATACAAGATTAACAATATCATTTCACGGATAAATCGTGTTACAATTTCCGGCTATTTTGTACAGTTTAATATTAATAATTCATACAAGATTAACGATATCATTTCACAGATAGGCACAATAACCACATTTTTGAATTTAGAACACAAGAAATAAGGCAAATAATTAATGAACCTCGATAATGGCAGCGGACAAGATGAAATGAAATAATTGATTGCCGATACTTTGGAACCCGGTAGTATATTTTAACGGATAGATCGTATTGAAATCGTATTGCTAAAAGCATGTTTTTAACAAAGCTATTCATTATAATAAATATACCCAGACAATTGATTAATTCAAAGAACATCAATTTGCTAAAAATGACAAAACTGTAATGTACAAGTAAATTCCAATACTTATTTACTTAAATAGGTGAACCTCATTATATGAAATATTTGATAAAAACTTCATGGGGCGATTTTCTGATTTATTAGTATTTTTAAGCCACATCCATGACCAATGTTGATACAAGACGATGTTCACCAACCCAGAGTGTGCTCTCCCAGCGGACTTATTATAAGAAATTCTCCCTGCTGTATGTATGTAAACAAGCAAGAGCGATATCTATGGTTGTCATGGTAACCAAGAGATTGTGCAAGCATCACAAGTCTCATTTCACCATGAACTCTGAGCGTGATGTTGCAAGATAGACAACTACTTTACTATAGTTGCCTTGAAAAAATGCAATTATTAGATGTCTAATTATGCAATGTATGGCTACTGACGCTATTCAGTATAGTTGTTGACTGGTAAAAAGGTTGCCGTTAGAAAAACAGGATGGTTAATTCATCATGATTAGGATCATAATTTTTTTAATAATTGTGCAAGTCTATTGACGTATATTCAGCACCTATCCCTCAAGGCACTTTTGCCTACACAGCTTTTCAGTTTTAATGAGATACGTGTTCGAGTATATTTGTACATAAAAGAAGGGTGATATTCATTTGAGTCAATGGCAGTATCCTGTTCTTTATTCTATGGAGTCTCGATACTTGAATTTAATTAGGATGAATTACTGGAGCTTCTCAACTAGGATTAGGTATCCCCTCATACCAAGGTTTTTTGGACAAATACGGAATAATCCTATATAGTTCAGTCAGTTCCAAATTGGCAAACCTGATTCCAGCAACGAATGAATTCAAAAGTGTGTTGGCGCTCAAAACGTTCGCATGATGCAACATGGCGCAGTGTGAACCGTATGCGTGATGCTTGTGTATGCCAACTAGCGTGCGTACGTACGCTTGGATTACTTTTGCACACGGAGAGATAAACAATGCATATTTCTCGCCAATTTGGAACTGATTAAATAAAATAAGCAACGTTCATACCTACCTTCACTTTGATTTTTTTTTTATCCGTAGAAAAACAAAACCAATGTAGAAAAATCTAAAGATTTCTTGTAAAATATTTAATCTGAGAGTACAATATGATTGATATCCATAAGAAACTTGACTTTTGACTTTTTCAAATTGATTGATAGCAAGATTGTTGTTTAGGGCTGGCATCGACATGGACGATATCGACATTATGTCGATATCGGCTATTATCCCGACATGTCGATATCAACTTTGGTATGTCGATATAATTGACATTATATCGTCAGTAATGATTTAAGAAAAAAGTAATCGTTTGACATTGTTTCAAAATGATTTTGTAATAAACGAATGTAGAGAATCGGCGAATATGATCGTATTCAGGTATATACACTAAAGGTTTCTTAAATTGTGTACATTGAATTAGCGATATTCTCGATCTGCGGTGATATTCTATAATATAGCGGACCTTAATTTGCGGGGACGATCGGCTTGGTATTTGGATCATAATATGTCGACATCATGTCGATATCGAGATTCTAAAATAGCAACATGTCGACATGAAAAAAAGATCTCGATAACAGCACTATTGTTGTTGATATTACAACAATAGCTGCTTCCTTAGCAGATGTTGGACTTAGTCAATTATCATGCTAGATTTGATAAACTGTAAACAAGACACTTTTTGTGCCTCAAAAGTGTTACATAATTTGCTGTAATTTTTGTGTTATGTATGTTTTTGTTTGTGGGTTGGGGTGTGTGTGTTGGTTAAAATGATTATTTGGGTGTTTTTTTTGTTTATTTTTTTAATTATTATTTATTTTGTTATTTTGTTGTTGTTGTTATGTTATGTTTTATTTACAATTTTATTTCTATTCTTTCAAAAATGGGGAGCAATACTGATTAAGTAGACAGCAAATGTTAAATGAGCAAAAATTATTACTTGAATATTTGGAACCTTTAATTTTATGAGTTGTGAGGATCTACAGACTTTATTTGAAGAATAAAATTGTATACAAATAAAATTTCCACACAATATAATTATTATACTGACATAAAATGATTATCAGATTTTTATTATGTGTATGGTAATTATGGTACGTATTAAAAATTGCACCTGGAAATGGATGGTTAAACTCTGTCAGTATTTATAATAATTGCATGTACATTGTATAGTGATGTTCATCAGACCATCAAACCATCAGATGGTTTGTTTCAAGTAAATACAAAATATTTTACTTCTATTGTTACAATATTAACGATAAACCAACTAACGTATTATACTGTGTTTACAATGTTTACATTCAGTTTCAAAGTGTAAAATGGGTGGCAAATGAGTCTGACTCAACATTGAACTCCCACAGATCATGATACGCAGCGAAAGGCCAATACGTGTGATTGGCTCATTCCTCTGTCTTTACTATAGAACATGATGGGCGTAGTGTTAATACACAGCTGATCTCACAAAGTAATCAATATTATTTGATTGATTTTACAAGGCTGTGTCTGTTATTGATAAACCAGGTTTACTCATACATGTATCCGGGTTATGATCAGTAAAATCACAATTTTTTTATCAGTAGCATCATTTTTTACATGTTCTAGATTTAAAATCTCAAGAGTGATTTTTAAATTCCATCGATGTGAAGCAGAATAGTTGTTACTCATGTCAAAATCTTCTTTAGCCTTAACGCCGAGGAGGAAAACGGAGAAGAAATGCAAAATATTCGGGGAAAAATTGACTCCAATAGCACCGGGATTAGAACCTGAGTCCTCCTACATAGGAGTCTGTGCCAGGGGTTCATGTTCCCAAAAAACCTTTTGCGCCCACATATATACAGTAAAACACTATAATTTCACAGGTTCTTTATTTTGCGAATTGAAAATTACTGTTATTTAAGCGTGCATTTAATTTCGCGAATTTGAAAATGTTATGGTTACTTTCAATTCAAAATCGCAGGTATTTCATTTCGGAAATTTACATCCATCGCGAAATTTGCAAAATTATATCCCTCACGAAATTAAGTGGTTTTACAGTATCTCCCTGTCTGGATCGCACAAGAAGACATTGCAGGAAGGTGTGCTACTACGTTTATTTTTCAGGTGTTCAGGATTTTAATTTTGTATTGAATATATTGTGTCTACTTTTTTTTAATCCTTGTTTCGTTGCTTGTGTTGTAGATTTGGGTTGAGCCAGGCTTTTTCTATGTGGACCTATCATCATGCAATATTTAATTTAGAAATATTATTGCCTAATAAGCTAATTTGGACAGTGTCAGCTTGAATGAAAATAACAAAATATTTGGACCAGTCCTAAATGTCACAAATATTGAGGACTTTTTTGTCATGTCATTATGAGTATCATTGTCTGCTTTTAGACATTTGGGAGCATCAGACTTTGATCTCACTCTATTAAATGATCATTGGAATTGTCTGAACCACACCCACATTGCCATTTAACCTTCTGTAATTGCCCGTCTATGGAAGTCAAAGACAAAATCAGTTTTCTGAATGGATCAGATCATACATGCATATAATAAAGTTTTGATTTGGCTATTAAACATCGATCCTCTGTTAAACTGTGGAACTTATTTCAAACCTATCCACTTTTGACCGGATGACCACTATGTAGAGCCCCATTGGCGAAGCCCTTACCAGTGGCTCTTTATATTATTAGTCTTAATGCCTGACCTAACGTACCACAGATCCTCCTCGGTTGGAGAATCTTTGATAATCATACACAAGTAGCAATTTTATCATAGCATTTTTTATCAGCAGGGTATTGTGATATTTGACCAAATCATTGTATAATATTGGTATAATATAATACATTTGTCTGTACTTGTCATGTCATAATGGTCCATTGATATGTGACAATTTTTGACCCTTGGTATGGAGCCTATTAAATACTACTACAAGAAGTAGTAACTCTTTCTTAGTGTTAAAATGTTGCTGCTGCTTCAGCTAACTTCAGCTAAGGCCAACAAAAAAGAAGGTTTGTTTGCCCTAACATGGAAAAAAGTGGTTCGGTCGGTCGGTCGATGACATTTTTGTGGGTTCTTTTTTGTTATTGGTAGAGACACTTTGCAGTGCTATTCTAAAGCTTACCTGACACATTTAGAGAAGAAAAAGACTATACAATTAGTGTTTTTAATTACTTTCAAGTTCTTTAGACGTTTTTTAGCACCATTCCAAAAAATGTGAAAAGTCTAAAATCTTGGTGAAAATGCATGTGTGTGTTGAATGCAAGATCGACAGGTTTGCAGCAGTAGTACAAACCCTAGCATCTTGAATTTGCACCTCCTTGGTGTTTACAAGGTAAGATATGGGTATAAATATAGTCTGGGACAGTTTGTTTATCTATTTCGCAACTTCAGATAAAAATATAATTTAAAACATACGTTTTTCACCATAAAATATATCTTTAAATAAAAATTCCTTTAAAAAGGAAAAGAGGCGGTCATATAAATTTAAAGAAACAGACAGCAGAGTGTGATATAGGTAACAAAAAGAGTGGTTATGTCATACGTTTTATTTATCAATATAACATGAATGGAAATCACTAACTAATGTTGATAATACTATAAAAAGTCAGGACAATGTTGATGAGTAAAAACATCAAGGCTTTTGGAATCAAGTATGTTACATCTTATTCTTAGAGCTGGTTTATCACGTTGGCATTTTACCACAGATAAATTGGTCATAACCTGTTACTTGGTGACTGACAGTCTAATGGAGAAATTGTAACTTTGTCAATTCCCCAAGAGAACTGGGTATGGCTAGAAACCCAAAGTGGTAGCTTGCCTTTAAAAGGTACTTTACAGGGTGACCCAATAAAAGTTTACCCAAAATGAAAGTGATATTTTTCCACTTCCTGTAAAAAAGGGGGAAAGCAGGGATTTTATGGGTCAGTCGTGTTTGGGCAAATAAACCTTTCTTCTTTTTTGTTGCCTAACTTTGCTTGAGTTTATTTGATAACATTTTAAAGCTTGCATCATTTATTTTTTCTTCATTACTCATAAATCTTCCACCTTATCACATGAGGGACCAATGCTCTCCCTGAACCACACCCCATATTATAAGTATTGAAAATGAAATCAATATTAATAAAAGGCCACAAAACCAATATCCCAATACTTTTTACAATACCGGTTTGATCTGAAATCCAAGGCAAATATACTTTACGTGTAAATATCACAATTTTATTGATTTTGCCTATTGTGATTGCTATTTTTAACAAATTATCCAAAATATACCAATCATATCATAACACAGAATTTTTAACATCAAATGATGATGTGACTAGGGTTAGTGTATATATTGGGCATTCAGAATTTGTATTGAACTCATTCCACAAGTCATTCACAAGTAGGTCTCATGTCAAAATCTTCTTTTGTCTTAACGCCCGAGATGACATTGGAGAAGAAATGGGCAAAATGGTTGGGGACAAATTGACTCAACCAGCCCCGTGTTTAGAACCTGAGTCCTCCTACATTGGAGTCTGTGCCTTACTGGGACAGGGAGCAACTTTCCTTAACCCCTGAGAACTACCGGCCGATTGGTTAAAAAGATGGATACATCATTTATTGCACCAATGAGAGACATTGTTAGAATAATTGTATCCCTGATAAAGATGGGAGTGAAACATTTTACAAGCTGCATTTGAATTGGCTACTGATATGAGTACATCTTGTAATAAACCAATCAGAACAACTTTAAGATAGACAGGTAGACCCCAGGGGGTTAAAGAATAAAGCTCCAGATAAATATGACCACATTTGCATAAAATAACACCACATTTTGTAGGCCTCTTATGCATCTGGTATAATGAATGGTTGCATCTAGGAATAAAAAAAAATCTCTCCCAATTAGTTTGGTCTCAGCTGGGATATCCCTCTCTCATTTAACGCTATTGAATCTTTTGGACACATTCTAAATAATGTTGCAAGATTAAAAATCTGAATAATGAGAGTGTGGTGTGGTATTAGAACCTTTCATGGTGAGTACATGTTGGGCTATTGTATCAAAGTGTTACATATTTGATTAACAAACATGAAACATATTACAGAAAGCAAATTGTGGACCTTGTCAATAATTGCAATTTCTGTCTTGAAAAAGTGGAACTGAGAAGCTCTTTTCCAGGAAAATTAGGCATTTGGAATGAAAATTTATCATTTGGCAATCAGGAGGGATCTGTAGCAGTTTTTGACATGAAAATATGAATGAAATTGTGAGAAATATGTATGAGTTGGTTCCCTGGAAACGAACATTTTATTTAGCCCTAGATCTCCCCCACCCCTCCCCTAGCCCCTTCCTTAGCTACAGGCCTTACGGTGGTGAGATCAATCACTCTCACTCTCTCTTCTCACAAGACCAGGTTACCAGGTATGTTTAACCATGGTTTAACAAAAAACTAGTAGCAGCTTCAAATTGCAATTGATTTTTAGATATAGATGGCTTCTCCTTATTTTCGATCAACAAGAATAAAATCACCTATCAAAAGTGCAAACGAATTAACACCAATTCCAGGTTTTGTTTGAATGGGACGACACATTGTCCAAAATCTAAATTACCATCATCAAAAATCAGGATAATCCTACCGCCAGACAATTAATATTTCACACACATCTATTGGGCTATTCCAGATAATAATGAACCACCCCCTATAGAGGACATTGGAATTCCAGACTTTTTTTCCCTCCAATTTTTCATTGGAATTCCAGACTTTTTTGGCACATGTGCTTCGCTCCCTATAGAGGACATCGGAATTCCAGACCTTTTCTCCCTCCAATTTTTCAATGGAATTCCAGACTTTTTTGGCACATGTGCTTGGAATTCCAGACTTTTTTCACAATTTAGACCGCTCCCCTATAGAGGACATCGGAATTCCAGACTTTTTTTCCCACCAATTTTTCAATGGAATTCCAGACTTTTTTGGCACATGTGCTTGGAATTCCAGACTTTTTTCACAATTTAGACCGCTCCCCTATAGAGGACATCGGAATTCCAGACTTTTTTTTCTCCCACCAGTTTTTCAATGGAATTCCAGACTTTTTTGGCACATGTGCTTGGAATTCCAGACTTTTCACAATTTAAGACCGCAGGTTTTTTGAAATTCAGACACTTTTATCCTTTTCTGAACGTCATACTAAAGAAATGTATAGAGATATAATAGATTGGAATTCCAGACACTTTCGTCATGTTCGTAATGCTATCCCTGTAAATTTTAGACTTTTTTCTTCTGGTTCACCAATGAAGGGCAAGCTCAAGCTACAGTGGTGGCACCATTTATTTATTTATTTATTTGGGGGGGGGGAGGGCGAGGGGGCGCATTGAGTGGGCAAATTGTGTTTCGGGGGGGGGCAAAATTGAACTGTTTTCCCTTTTTGGTCTCACTGGGGGGTGGGGGGGGGGGGGGGCAAGTGGGGGAGGGGTAGGGGGAAAGTTGTCTGAATTTCCAAGGCCTTGAAATTCCAAAAACGTCTGGATTTCCAAGCGTTAATAATAGTATGGGAAAGGGGAATAGTGATGATGAAAAGTTGTCTGGATTTCCAGACGGGCAATACGTCACAGCGCAGTGGCGTAACCAGTGGGGGGGGGGGGGGGGGGGGGGGCTGGAGCCCCCATTATGACCCCCCCCCCATTTCAAGTCACTGCCCCTTTCCCCCCACCCCCCACCCAATGAAAAAGTCTAGTTACGCCACTGTTGTTTGCACTAGGCCCAAGTGGGGGCACATCCCCCCACAGACTCCCCCGTTCGAGCTTTTAAATCATCTATACTTAAATCAAAAATATATCAGTATAATATGCTCAACTTCTTCCGTGCATTGATAAAAAACTAAATATTTATTGGAAATGAAAAGGTGACTTTTCGATAAAATGTTGGTCACTAGTATACACCAGATCGTACCAAATGAGTTCGAAAATTGAAAAAATTTCTACTTCTGAGGGGGGCACATTATTTTCACTTATTTTCTAGCAAGGTCACGTCATGGAAATATTGCAATTGGGACTCTAAGTATAGTGTTAAATAAGGCCACCCAGAACCGTCAAATACCCTTGGTTTCATTTGCTGACAAATGTCACCCTCACTATACATGCTATTTCATACTTGACCGGAAACTCTCAGAGGATCAGCCGACGCAATTTCCAAATTTATGCTACCGATCCAAAACCGAACCCTAGTTGGAAAATTCCTTTTTCATGGGCAGCGCCGTATTAAGTTATGTTAGTTCAACATCAGTGTATCAAAATCAGTTAAATCAGCCGAAACAATTTCCAAATTTATGCATAGATCTAATAATATCGCGTATCCCGGTTTTATATTGGTTGATGTACGTCCAATAGTGTTTTATACCCAATAGAAATGATTTGCCAACCGAACCAAAACCGAACCATAGTTGGGAAATTCCTTTTTCATAGGCAGCACCGCTTTGACGCGTGGTGTCTTTGGCTGAATCAGTCAAACTTTCAGTCGGGTTTCACCCAAATCTATGCGTAGGTTTCTGATCTGTAGTTTAATTTTTCGCAATAGGCCCACATTGTCAGGTTTTACAAAGACAGGGGGCAGCGCGGTATTAAGTTAGGCCTATGTTAGTTCAACATTAGTATCAGTGTATCAAAATCAGTTAAATCAGCCGAAACAATTTCCAAATTTATGCTTTAGATCTAATAATATCGCGTATCCAGGTTTTATATTGGTTGATGTAGGTTCAATAGTGTTTTATACCCAATAGAAATGATTTGCCAACCAAACCAAAACTGAACCATTGGGAAATTCCTTTTTCATAGGCAGGGCAGTTTTGGCGTGGTGTCTTTGGCTGAATTAGTCAAACTTTCAGTTGGGTTTCACCCAAATCTATGCGAAGGTTTCCGATCTGTAGTTTATTTTTTCGCAAGGCCCAAATTGTCGGGTTTTACAAAGACAGGGGGTTGGGGTAGGCCTATATAGTGATCTGTTACGTTGCGGATCGACATTGGCTGAATTTGTCAAACTTCCATGGCGAATCAAATCGTGTCAAGTAACCATGAATTGGACACTCGTCACATGCCACATGCTCATCTTTTCTTCCACAGACAAAAATGAGTGTAATTCAACGAGTGGATAGTATTGTCGAGTTTGACAAGGGCGAGGAAGGGGCGATATGCTTTGCATGTTATAAATAAAAGTCGGGTTTTACCCAAATCTATGCGTGGGTTTCAGATCTGTAGTTTATTTTTTCGCAATAGGCCCAAATTGTCGGATTTTACAAAGACAGAGGGTATAGTGGTTGCGGACAGTTTATAATTTACTCCTATATGTAAAAAGGAATTGCCTCCTTTTGGCTGGTCCAGAATTTAGCAAATTGCGCAGGTTCAAATGGAGTTAGTAACTCCATTTGAACCTGCGTAATTTACCCATGCAGGTAACCCCATTTAAAATCGATACTCCTTGTGTTGAAGATTAAGGTCATGTCTAGTATCGATTTATTCGGTTTATATCACTGGATATTAATTACACGTGGGCGCTCTATGTCAAAAAGGAATTTCCTCACTCTGGACGGCAGGTTTGTTCGGCGGTCGACGGGGGGAGGGTGTTTGTTTGTGTAAACAAGGGATTTTGAAAGCTGCAAAGAGTGTCTATTTTGACTTGGAAAAAGTTTGGTTTTAACAGCGCATTGTTGGCGCTCCTATAATATTTAAAGAATTACCCTCTTTTGGTTGGTCTAGAATTTAGCAAATTAGTCCCCCAGTTTTGATCTATTTTAAATAATTCCAAGGGAAATTATAAAGCGTGATTTTGGCATACACCAGAATTGCGCATTCTGTACGACATAAAACAATAAGTAAAACTTATGCTTCAGTTCAGAATCCATGTTTAAAGTTCAAGTAATATGACCACATTGGTTGAACACCTGTTTCTATTTCCAAGCAATTACCTTGAATTTCGCCCTATTCCCGCTACAGTAAAACTATATATACAATGGACTGTCTATACAAAATGTAATGTTATATGCTCCATTTCGTGTACAATAATAAGTGACGTAGCTAGCGATCTACTGGTATGCCCCCACCGAAAAAAGCCCTTTGTGTCCCATCCTCAGTTTAATATTTATGCCTGCCCCAGTCTCCGAAGTGTAGCTTATAATATTATTAGGCATTCATGACAATTTAAAAATAAAAGGACAATTTTTCGCGCCCCCC
>CM069441.1:96752800-96828271 GCA_035610835.1 Ophiura sarsii | reverse complement strand
AAAAAAGCTTCTATATTATTTCTATTGCCATATTTTAGTCAACAAAATGTAAATAATATACTTAAGTAAAATGTTGTTTCTTTACGAATAAATCATATTTTTACACACACACACAAACGTCCTAAAATGTCATGTTTTGGACTTGGGAACAAATATGAGCGGCGGTCGAGCTATTTTTATTTTTAAAACTAATTAGCCAGCTATTCTGTAAGAAAACGCTACCACTTCAGGAATTTCACAAGCATCACCCACCGCCCCCCCCCCCCCCCCCCCCCCACCCACCACTTCCACACACACACACGGGACACACACACCCCCACCCATGGAATTCCCACTTTTTGTTTAGTATAGAAGGTATCACATTCTAAATTCAAATTTGACAATCGTGTCGCCCACTGGCTGGTCTGGTAGTGGTAGCAAGGCAAATCAGATAGATGTGAGCCACCAACGATTGACAAAGGGTCATTCCCGGGATTTGAATGCGTCAAAAGGTTTCTCATGTAGGCAAGGGGAACAAGGGGCTAATAACGTCACAACTTTGACAATGCAAACTTAAGTGACAGTGATACAAAAGCCTCGTATAAGTAACATATGCTATAAGCGTTATTAAGAAAGAAATGAACAAAAAAAGCCAAGCATTTTAATTGTTTTCACTTTTAATATACGAAGCAGACGCTCGAGCAGACGCCGTTTTCGGTTACCGTTAAATCATACTTGCGCCCTCAATCAATCAATTATGGCCTTATTACCTCGCGTAGTTATTTTCGAAATATGACAGTTGTTTGTATTTTAATTATAAACGGTAATTTAAGATTTTTGGATAAGAATTTCAATTTTGTATTTCAATATGCAGTCAAATATGTGTATATTATAATTTTGTTATTCATAAATACACGAAATCTGCGTTGTATAAGGGATTGTTTTTCACGCGCTTCCACAATATGAAACAATCAGGTAGTGATCAGGCTCCGATGTCAACATCATAACATTGACCAGATGAAAATGAATGAACAGATGTGTAGACGGACTATGAAAGTAAAATCGTTTCTAAAATGGATCATACTCACGAATTATCAGGTTTTGACGCCTTAATATAGTATATTTTATCAATTTTCACCTTGTCTTAATACATCATGGAACCAGTCACAACATTTTCCGAACAGTTACGCGTTGTTTTTGACGCTATGGATTTTGAAAAACGAGGGTCTGTGCCAGTGGAGAGGTTCGCCGATCTCGCCAAGGAGCACTTCGTAGGATCCGCTGGGAGAGTTGAGGCAAGTGTACATTTTTGTAAAATTAAAAGCTTGATGTGTTTACGAAGGTCGAGGTTATTACAATGAAAAACCACTTGAAATTGACTGACTATCTATGCTTTTACGAAATGCAAATGGTGATGTGCAGGGCTTGAAATAAGGAATAATAAAGTCTAAAGAACCAAAAAAGGAGCTACAGTTGGCAGTAGTACCACTGTTTACACAAATTTACCCCTCCTGGGTCCTGGAGGTTCACAATCACATATTTAGCTTCAAAACCAGAGGCAATTTGTCACATACCAGAGGGGCTGATAAAATTCAAAGTGTAAAAAATATGTCACCCTGAAGATGAGTTCAGCAAATAACCAGGGGAAATTTGCTCTCTCAGCTCCCGCTTATTTCAAGCCCTGGTGATGTGCAATCAAACCGACCGACACCGTGGTACTGGTAGTAGGGAGGGTGGTAGAGGTGGTGTGTTGGGGGAGGGGCACTGATCAATTATTGAAACTCATCATCTTTTCCCTCATTTGAATGATAGGGAAGGAGTTGCCAGTTGGGATGGGGACACTCAAGTGTATCGACGATTCGGATTCCATGAAAACGAGACTCAACAAAAATAAATAAAAAAATCCTCCTAGGGATTTATTTTTACCCTTGTTTCAAGCACATCAACTTCTTTTATTTCGAGAATGGTAACATGCATTGCAGAAACAGCACTTTTCAAAATATATTTCCTAAATAATTTGGTTTTAATTGATGCCACTTATTATTTTAATCCTACAAGTCCCTATGTTAAAATAGTAAAAGAAAAATCAACCTTTCTACTAGTAAAAGACCCTTTCACAATGAGCCATCAAAATAGCGTAATGCGTGTTACCAAAATCAAAGTTAGGAAAACGTGCTAAAACCTCAATTTTGTAAGTGTTATCACTGTTTATGGTTAATGTTAGTTAAATTGTCAAAGTCAAGATTTCTTTTAATTTAAAATTAAAAAAAAAGTATTAATGCTAGTATATTATGGATGGACAAAGTGTAACATGTGTTACATGTTACCGAGTATTTTGTGATAAATTTACAAAGCAGACCTTGAATTTTTGTAACTACATTAGTACCGTACAGAGAATAAAGAATGCCGGACTTAAACGTAAAGCGAGTTACTGGGAAATCGCCCATCATGCAGCATGGACTTCGTAAGGATTCGTGAATAGCAGTTTTATACTATGCATTTCAATGTAAAGTTTATCATTTTTAAGGAACGGTTGGAATTTGACAACAATTTGCTCAAACTCAAATCTTTTCACATAATCGATCACTGGAACTTGTTTATTTTGATTAAAATAGTCCTTGTAATGTAAATATAGAAAAAGGCTTCCCCTCACCCTACCAAATATCAACATGTGTGTATGACACCATAATATGCAGGCATGAGTAGGCCAGATATTAATAACGATATACAATTATCTTATTTATCTACCTCTAAAATCAATAGTTTTACTAATGACTCGATGATAATTAATGCTATCCATTTTGGATTGTTGTTATGCTTACCCGGCATTGCATTACAACACTGTGCCTAGATATTACTGACGAACTAGATCTAAATTAATATTTAGAGCGGCACCGGGAACAGCTTGTAGGAAAGAACATCGATACAAAAGAGTGATAGCCTGATCAGATCAGAATTAAAATAATGATTAAATAATAATTTGTGGCCCCTAGATTGGTTTTGTCATAAAAAACATATGCCTGGTTATGGATCATAATGTTTGGTGTTTTGTTGTATTTTATTACCTTGATTTTTTCAAAAATCCAGGTACTCTATCTCTGCCGTTTCTTTCTTCTGCATCATCATCTGCTTCTGGCAATATATCTACAAAATGCTTCTTCTCCTACAGTTTACATGCTACAATCACCATATTTGGTCAGTAGGACCCCCTACCAGACCTTCATTACAGGACCTCACAGTTTCGGGTCAAAGGTCACAGGGGGGTCACTAGGGGTCAAAACGTGATTTTCACTTAAAACGCATTTCCAATTTAGTGAAATGACCTAGGATCGTCAAAATCAGTCAACATATTCCTTATGACCGTACGCATATATAATAGTTCGGTTTTTACAATCAACAAATATTTAGGGTCACTAGGGGTCAAAATGTTGATTTTGTAACCATATCACTTAAAATGCTTCTTGTCTCAGAGGAAATGGCTCATGAATGTCAGAATTGGTCAAAAGATTCCTTGGGTCCATGCACATACAGCGATCTCAGCGAATAAAATTGACGTGTCATGCGGGGTCACTAGAGGTCATTGACCTATACAGTGGTAAAACGTGAGATATGCTCCGATTGGGACCGGGTTTGTTGCATCTTGTTTGGATTGATGAGCCAATAAAATAAGTCAATCATATTGACCAGGTTAAAGGTCAAGAAGGGGCCAATAGGGGTAATTGAACTTTACAAGGGTAAAAGTTAAGACATGATCCGATTTGGACCAGGTTTGTTGCATCTTGTTTGGTTTGATGAGCCAAGAAAATAAGTCAATCATATTGACCAGGTCAAAGGTCAAGAAGGGGTCAAAAGGGGTCATTGAACTTTACAGGGGTAAAAGTTAAGATATGATCCGATTTGGACCGGGTTTGTTGCATCTTGTTTGGTTTGATAAGCCAAGAAAATAAGTCAATATATTGACCAGGTCAAAGGTCAAGAAGGGGTCAATAGGGGTCATTGAACTTTACAGGGGTAAAAGTTAAGACATGATCCGATCAATACCGGGTTTGTTGCATCTTGCTAAGATTGATGAGTTAAGAAAATATGTTAATTATATTGACCAGGTCAAAGGTCAAGAAGGGGTCAATAGGGGTCATTGAACTTTACAGGGGTAAAAGTTAAGACATCCGATTTGGACCGGATTTGTTGCATCTTGTTTGAATTGATGCGCCAAGAAAATAAGTCAATCATTTTAATCAGGTCAAAGGTCAAGAAGGGGTCACTAGGAGTCAAAACGTCGATTTTCAATCCGATCACCTAAAATGCTTCTCGTCTCAGAGGAAATGACTGCCCAGCTAACAATTGTACGTGTTTAAAACGTTCTTAAAACGTACCAATTACGTGGTTTGGACGTTTTCTAAAAACGTTTTATAAACGTTTATTTGTGGAAGGTTTCAGACGACGTAAAAACGTTTTATGGGACGTTTGCAAAACCTTTTATGAACGTAATTTGTACGTGTTTTAAACGTTCTTAAAACGTACTATGTAGGTGGTTTGGACGTTTTCTAAAAACGTTTTATAAACGTTTATTTGTGGAAGGTTTCAGACGCCGTAAAAACGTTTTATGGGACGTTTGTAAAACCTTTAATGAACGTAATTTGTAAGTGTTTTAAACGTTCTTAAAACGTACTATGTAGGTGGTTTGGACGCTTTCTAAAAACGTTTTATTAACGTTTATTTGTGGAAGGTTTCAGACGTTTTAAAAACGTTTTATTTGACGTTTGTAAAACCTTTTATGGGGGTAGGGTGGGGGGGGGGGGGGGGGGGGGGGAAAGGGTGCAAGGGCATTGACTCTTGGATGTTTATGTTCTTGCACAATGTATATGCATTTGTTTAGTGAGCAATCACCTTACTCAAAACCAGTGCGAACATAGGCACTTACACTTGTACATCAATATACATTCCATGGTGTTAAAATTAATGCATCGACTTAATTCAAATAAAATAATAGGTTTAAATGAATAAAAGGTGTAAATTAGCTCATTAGCATAATTGAAATGGTACAAATGAGCACCGGAACTAATTTTTGTACCATTGCAATTATGCTAATGAGCGATTTGCACAATTTACTCAGTTAATATAAGGCCAAGTAAAATATGCAAATTAGCTCGAGACTAATTTTTGATTCAACAACGACGTCTAATAACGTTTTTAAAACGTCTATAAAGACGAAGACCTACAGAACCTATAGTACCTAACAAAAACGTTTTAAAAACGTTTTCAAAAACACGTTTTAAATGTGTCGCACAAAATACGTCCAAGTAAAACGTTTTATATACGTCACAAAAAGACGTTTGTTATATTAGTATATTTAATAACGTCTAAAACACGTTACTACAACGTCCTAAAAAAAGTATTCCAGACTAGCTGATTTAAGTCTGAAAACGACGTCTTATAACGTTTTTAACACGTCTATAAAGACGAAGACCTACAGAATCTATAGAACCTAACGAAATTCCAAATCACGTTTTAAATATGTCGCACAAAATACGTCCAAGTAAAACGTTTTCTATACGTCGCAAAAAGACGTTTGTTACATTCAAGGGCGCAGATCCCGGGGGGACGGGGGGACACGTCCCCCCACTTCCTGACACAATATCAAATGTCCCCCCCCCCCCTACTTTTTGTGGTGATACATCAATCAAAAGGTTGGCGATCTAGTGAAAAAATGGCAATGTCCCCCCCCCCCCCCCCACTTTCAAAATTGGATCTGCGCACTTGTTACATTGGTATATTAATAACGTCTAAAACACGTTACTACAACGTCCTTAAAAAACGTATACCAGACTAGCTGATTTAAATCTGAAAACAACGTCTCATAACGTTTTTAACACGTCTATAAAGACGAAGACCTACAGAACCTATAGAACCTAACGAAAACGTTTTAAAAACGTTTCCAAAACACGTTTTAAATATGTCGCACAAAATACGTCCAAGTAAAACGTTTTCTATACGTCGCAAAAAGACGTTTGTTACATTGGTATATTAATAACGTCCAGAACACGTTACTACGACGTCCTTAAAAAACGTATTCCAGACTAGCTGATTTAAGTCTGAACAATGACGTCTTATAAACGTTTTCAAAACGTCTATAAAGACGAAGACCTACAGGACCTAAATAGCACCTACCGAAAACGTTTTTAAAACGTTTTGTGTTTGCTGGGTGATGTGCATTAGAATTGGTAAAAATATTCCTTAGGTCCATGCCAATACCAGTATTTCAGCGATTAAAATTGACATGTCGTGTGGGGTCACTAGGGGTCATTGACCTACATGTATACAGGGGTAAAAGTTAAAACATGTTCCGATTTGCAAAACATGCTCCGAATTAGATCGGACCTGTTTTATCTTGTTTGGTTCAATCAGGCAAGTCAATCATCATAACCAGGTCAAAGGTCAAGAAGAGGTCGCTAGGGATCATTTTCTCATAAAAATCAAGGTGCCCTGGTCTCAGACCAGAACTAGATCTAGTTTGTTTTTGTTTTGTTATTGAAACATTTTCTAAATTATTTTTTTGCATTTCTAAAATGAATTTAAAACATTTCTGAAATGAATTTTAAACATTTCTGAAATGAATTTTAAACATTTCTGAAATGAATTTTAAACATTTCTGAAATGAATTTTAAACATTTCTGAAATGAATTTTAAACATTTCTGAAATGAATTTTAAACATTTCTGAAATGAATTTTAAACATTTCTGATAAGAATTTTTAAACATATCTGATAAGAATTTTAAACATTTCGGAAATTACATATTCTTAAATGAATTTTTAACAATTCTATAGTCTAAGTTTAGTTATAGTCTTGTTGGAGGAGGGGGCAGAGGTAAACATTTCTGATAACAATTTTTAAACATTTCTGAAATGAATTTTAAACATGATTTCTGAATTGAATTTTAAACATTTCTTAAATGAATTTTAAACATTTCTGATGTTTTTTCTTCAACATTTCTATAGTCTAAGTTTAGTTATAGTCTTATTGGAGGAGGGGCAGAGGTGCAAACAGCATAGGGCATCTACTAATGTATGTTTGACGTAGTGAAGAAGGGGGGGGGGGGAATTGACAAAGATCACCAACATCGTTCAATAAAAATATATAATATCAATCATGTTGGCAATATTTTACATTGTTTCAGCAGTCAGCACGATCATTTAAATTTGCTACCTAGACGCATTAAAATGTAATAACATTGTTAGTTTTAAATACTATAGTATTACCAGGTATTAATTTTGTATTATTTTAATTTAATTGATTTGATATGATATGATTTATTTTCTCAGTCATTTGTCAACCATATGGCCTTTACTGTACAAAGATGTACCAGTAAAATATTAATTTTATTTGATATCATTTTATAATTATATATTATTTAATATTATAATTATATAATTTAATATAAAGCAGTTTATCAACCTACGGTGTTTTACAATTTTAGACAATATAAACAACAACGGAGAATGTCCCAACGAAAAATAAGCAAGGACTGCGATTTCGACATTATCATTTTATAATATAAACAGGTTGCGGACTATGAGTAGAAAAAAATATTGCCTCATCTTGTCAAGGTGCTTTAAAAATGTTAGGCCCTTCCTTGAGCAGCATATAGGTGTATCGATGTATATTGTAAGGCCTAAAAAATGGTTTGATTGGCCTAACATGACAAAAACAAATAGGGTAGGTCGGTCGGGATTTTTGGGGGGGTTTCGTTGTTGTTTTGAAATCACCTGCTTTGGGGACCGAAAATGAAAGCAAACAGTCAGAAACTTAAATACTTTATTCAATTTTTATATATATATAATATTTTCTTTCCTCCCTCAAAATAATTTTAAAAATATTCAGGGTCTGCAATGTATTTAGGGTTGGTCGGGTTAGGCCAATCAAACCTCTTTTTTTTTAGGCCTTAGCTGGCATATCATGATGAAAGGATGAACGATCCAAATAAGATTTCAGTCTCGATAGTATTCCCTCAGTATCATCATTAATAGTGGAGAATTTTTGAGCAAACCACAGTCATTTATACTTTAAAATTAAATAATCACTGTACATTCTTACTACAATTTTTGGAGCCTGATTTTTTTGTTTGTTTTTGAGATGACCCAAACATTTAAAGAAAATAAATAATGCAAAGAGATGAAGCGCTCACATTTTAGGAGCAGGAAATCACACCTGAAAAAAACTCCACCTCAATTTATAATCTATCTAGCTGCTGATGCAAAAAAAAAAAAAGAGTTAAATCACAAAGATGATAATTTTGAATAAGCATTGCTGGATCGTCATAATAATTTGATCAGTCTGATCTCCATTTACTTTACAATTCCTAACTAAGCAGTAATTATTTTGACAACCAATAGTCCAACACTATTGATTAATCCCTTCAACAATCATGCCACTTTTAAAAGCTCTCTAACTGCTCAGAGGAAAACAGATCAATGCCCTTCCAATATTGCCCCCTTATGTTTTGCCTTTGTTTCCTTTGTTATTTTAATGAGATTTCATCAAATGGTGCTGTTGGTGCTTTTAGCTAGGGTGTTTAAGTACTCAGTGGTGGTACTCCAGCTGCAGGGCAGTTCTATTATTATAGTGTGGCTTTTAACAGGCTTTTGAAGAAAGAAAGGGTAGTAAGTAAATTAAATACAAGTTTACTTAAAAGTTAAAACACCTCCTTGAAATGGCTATGTTTGTATACATACATGTATTATAGTGTTTTGGGAGGCACTTAACTTAGGGACGCACCATTAGATACTCAGGGGGGGGGGATGAAAGTTTTTAAAAATAAAAAACTTTGCCCACTATCCAGGAGAAAAAAAAACTTTGCCCACCAACCAGGAAGAAGAAAAAAAATGACCCACTGCTGAGTAAAAAAAAAAAAAGATGACTCACCCAAAAGGCCCAACTCAATGTAAAGAAAACCATTAAAACCTAAAAAAAAAAAAACTTTGCCGGATTTGCTATTAAAAAAAAAAACTTGCCGCCTTCGGCGGCAAAAAAAAAAAAATCCACCTACTTCGGTGGCGAAAATTTTTTTTTCGCACGACCCCAACTTCCATGCCCCCCCCCCCCCCCCTGAAAATCAAATGGTGCGTCCCTTACTCTCCTCTTCTTTTTTTTTTTGGGGGGGGGTATGGAGGGATAGGATGGGGAAGAACATACATCTATAATTATAGAAGAGTGAAACTGATCAGCTGTGAAAGTAATATTTTCTACACCAAGATTGTTTTCAATAATGGTCATTTTCAAAGAACTCATCAACCAATCACATCAACTAATGTTGATACATTTTCTATTTCTTTTCTCTTTTTTTGAAAAATTGTATTCAACATTTTGTGCTGTAACTTATTTGCAGCTATCACAATGGGTGACCTAATGTTTTTAAAGAGTCATAGTGTTAACCCGGGGGGGCACTCAACTTTTCTTTTGGTAGGGGTGTGCCGCCCAGGGTCTCAAAAAGGGGGGCTAAAGAACTGAACTGAGTGGATTTTATGACTAAAAATAGGGTCTTAGGAACTGATTTTTTTCCAAAAAATAGGTCTTGAGAACTGGCCTATAGTTCAATTTTCGATTTATTTTGGTTTAAGAATGCATAATTTTCGAAAAATTGGGGAATTGGAACACAAAATTGGTGCTTTGGAACGCAAAATTTTCAATAAAAATGGGGTCTTAAGAACTGATGCAGGCTCAAAAGGGGGTCATAAGAACTAGCAGCAGAGGGTGAAAAAGGGGGTCTTCAGCGCGGCACATACCTATACCCTTTTCAAATGTCAGTGCCCCCCCGGGAGTGTTAACGTGAGAGTAATGTTCAAGTTCCTTGAATCAAAACACTATTGTTGGCATGAACATATCCTGTTCAAAAATGCTTTTAAAAAGTTAAGTGAAATTCTCAGCTGGGGGTAGCGTCTTACATATATTTGACCCTAGAGGTTTAAGTTCAGGCATGTGTAAAATTATATACAATGTCTGGAGCTGGAGGACATTGGTGTTGAACTGAAATGTGGTTTGTATCATTAAATGATCAAATCAAGGCATGAATCTTTGGGAATGTGGCATTAGCAAATTGAGATGGAAAATGGAAAAAGACAAATTGTTAAAAAAGTGTTGGAACAGAAGAAGAGAATATTTGGAAATGCCCATAAACTGATGAAAAAAAGAAGGGAAAAAAAGTTTTTCACACGTTCTGTTATTTAAAACAACATTAATTTATCCTTTATACATGTATGACAGACACGCATGGTATAATTGGGAGAAATGTACAATACAATTCCAAATCTTCCAACCCTAACCTTTGTGGGATATATCAAAATTGTTCGCTCTTGTGTAATTTCATCATGCCAAAAGGTTCCATAACCCTAACACTGCCAAATCTAACAGAATCCAACGAGCCAGTCTGTTTGTATAACCTGGCATGGAAGTTTTTCGAAGAAATTCTTGACCCCGCCTATATACTTGGCGCAGGGGGGAGGGGGGGGGGGGGTTGTGGCGATGGGGTTGTGGCGATAATTTGGGTCACTTTTCGTCCAAAAATTAAGTAGGCATATCACCCCCCCCCCCCCCCCCCCCCCCTACCACACACACACACACCCATCAAACCTCCTTAACCTTTAGTCTTTGTTTTTTTTCTTCATTATTTTGTAAACATTGTGCATACAAATATGTAGGCTTCTACCTAAAACTGATACAAATGTATAGGATTTCTGACAAATGCAATTAGACATTTAAATAAATGATATGAATAAACATCTTGAACTTTAGTTAGGTTCGTCTCAAAGCTGTTCGTCTCAAAGCTTGCGCGCGCATTGGTTTTGAAATGCCAAAATACCGCGTCTGAAATGCAGGAAATTGTCAAATCAATTTTTTTTTTCCCTACAAATTTTTATTTCAAGTTTTTATTCAAAATATCGGCAGATTTTCCTTTTCTCAAACTTTTACATGACTCAGTTCTTCAAAAAACGCTGCACAATTGTTCTTATACACAAGTACATCACAACATTCATTTCAAATGTAAAAACAAATATCAGAAAGTGTCAACGGTTGCAAATAGTAAGAGTAAAAATTGCCACACAAATAAAAAAAATGTAAAAAAAAAAAAAAATGGAAGACAAAAAACAGCGCGCGTCGCCCGATTTTGAAGCCTTCGCAAGCTTTGAGACAAACTTTTTTTTTTGTTTGGCCTTTATAACTTTTATGTTTGATTTATTTGTGTATTTTATAGGAAATGAGCGCCCTGATTTCTCTATTGGATCCTACTCACACAGGTCGCATCAGCTTCCAGTCATTCTGCCAAGGAATCGCCATGGCAATGCCGAGAGGAGATGCCAAAGGTCAGTTATTTTTAAAAGCTTTTATTGAATTGTTTTTATTGGGAAGTATTAAAACCAGGGGAGTATTCACAAAGTTTATGCTAACATCCCTGTTTTACTAGTGTTAACACCAATGATAAAAATTGTCATATTCATATAATTATTAAACAGATGATATATTTTGATAATTTACTAACATTGCCAACTAAATAGTATTAGTAATAATAATATAGGCCTAGATGTTTTTCAGAAATGTAAAAATTGCAATTTTCGCGCGATCACATTTTTTGCGCTTTGCTAATTTCAGCCATTTAGCTTGTTTCTAAATTCCCGATTTAAAAGTCCATTTCATAGGTTTATACACAAAATAAATATATTTGTGCATTTTTATTTTTGCGGTAGCTGCTTGGAGCACGAAGATTGCAAATATTAATGTAGCGCGAACATTTCGTTGCCTACATATACAAATCCTAAAAGGAATGGAAACATTGTTGATCCAGGTTTAGCTACCTGCTGATTTGCAACGTATTCTGTGACATGTGCTGTCAGGACAAATAAAAATACAGGGTGTCACAAATGTTTTGATACTTTTTTAACACTTTATATCTATAGTAAAATAATTCACAGTATAAACTGAAAACATACGGATAGAGAAAACTTGTAGAATTATTTTGATACCAAACTTGCTAATGTCTTCCATAAGGGTGTACGGATTTCAAATAAAATAGCCCATCATCAGAATGGATTCCGTCACTGTTGTACAAATAGATATTATTTTGTACCTTCTTCAAATGAACATTTGCAGGTGCGCTATTTGTTAACTTTTATTATGATCAATAATGCAGCATCGTGGCAATAGCCAAGTAATTGTAAATTGCCCACAATACTAGTATGCCACACTTCTATTCCTTTCGTTACCATGGTGACAACTGATAATTCACGCTTTCCATTTGCAGTCTATGGCAAGCTGTCACACCTATCTTGCATAAGCCTTATGTAAAAGCAAGGTCATCAAAATAAACAAACAAAACCCTGAAGTACAGAGATGGTGGATATAGATAAATCCCCAAGGCCACGGAAGAAAAAACCCTGTTCTATGGGCAAATGGATCTCCCAGGTAGGGTCAGTCGGTCAGGCATTTTTTGTTTTTTCCCCAAAAATGTTAGGAAATGTCCCGCCAAATCAGAAATTTGAGAAGGGATGGGCTCTAAAATGAGAGGGGGTCCGTACAATATTTGCGGAGGGGAGTTGGTAGCGTTTGCAAAACTAGCGCACACAAATAATCAAGTTATTGTTTTAATTTGGTTATTTTTGTAGCAATTTTCAAATATTTCCCAAATTTTACTCAATTTACAAATTATCTATAAAAATTGCTGATTTTAATTTTATCCAATTGTACATACATTGTACAGTAGTTACCTCAGTTGAGACAATTTGTTGTTGTAACTCATTGCCCGTTTCTGTGTTGGATGCATGAGTTTGTTGATTAAAAATTAATTATAATTTTCAAGTACATCACCCAGATATTATGAACATGCCATTACACAGCTTGTAATGTACACCCAGAAAGGGGAGGGGGTTCTTGGATTGTGTTAGGATGGGGTGAGGCTCCAGGGTTGATTGAAACCCTTACTCATTTCTAAAGGGTCATTTTACCAGAAAATTGACTCTTTTGGGTGGCACATCCCTGTAAGTTGTATGTGAAATATACGCGAGTACCAAATATAATATGTACTAAAACAAAAATAAAACATTATATTATAAATATTGTGTTAGAATCGATACCTCAGGTCCTCTTATATTTATTACATTTACTTACACAGGCTATTTTTGTGGATAAGCAGTTTGCATTCAGCTTTTACATAATATATTATAAAGATAGATAACTGTACTTTTGTTTGTTATATCACAATCGTATTCGTAAAAAAGCACTCGTTTTTCACAGAAGGTAATGTACATTATGCTGATGTATTGCTTTTATAGAGTCTCAAAAAGTATGGGAGCTTTCATTGGAAGGAATAAGGGTTTTTTGTTTTTTTTCCATAAAGATTGAGGCGCCGTATCAAATTATTTCTGAAAATGTATGCCGTAACACATCCTGACCGGTCATTGTCTCCCTCGCTAATGTCAAAGTATTGTCGCAATCATCACCAAATGAGCGTAAATTAAAACAGACATATTAATCAAATAGCAATTTGAAAGGCAATGGGCCAATGAAAGTGAACATTGTGTAACAGGAGGTTGTAGCTATTTGGTTGACCGACGAATGAATGCTGGAAACGGAAACTAGCGCGATCTATCTGATTTATTAAACTTTGATGACTACACCAGTCAATGTTGTTACGCTATTTATGGATTCAATGTACGGTTACATATTTATTAACAAGCATTTCGATTGAAGTACAGACATAATAAGGAGGTTTACTACGCATCTTTTGAGAAATAATGATGCGTCTTTGGTCGTGTGCCTTGAGTTGGGACCCCTTTGTGTGACATATGGTAAAAATGGAAAAATCACATGGATTTTGCTTAAAACATTGTTAGCATTAAAACTATACATGTGAGTATAAGGAAAGTATACATTTCCTGAAAGCATACAAATTTCCGAATCTCACAATGACAATATCAAGGTCATTATATAGGGTGGGTATATAATATATAGGGTGCAAACATCAAGAAATGCACTAAAAATACAAAATTTTCACTGGTCATTTACATACCTTGGAGATAAGATTATAATTTATTAAGCTGCATAAATCAAAAGTATACACTAGTAGTACAAAGAAAAATGTTGCCACCTTTGTCTTTAGTTATAAAGGATACCTTATACAGGGTGGTCAAAATTTGTAACAATTTAAGTATGTGAAAACGTATTTCTGAAATAAAGTTAACCGTTATCATAATTTAGTGTCATAATAAATTTTAAATTGACGTTTTGTAATAATATTGCACCAAACACAAACATATGACCAATAATTACCATGTTATACAGGGTGTAACAAGCGAAATGCACATGTATGATCGAGTGCTCAATCCACGAGTTTCTTCACTTTTTGATTTTATTTTGATGAAAGCAATGATAATGAAATGAAATAAAACACACATGAAATGATCATGTTACAATTAGAAATGTTGTCTAGATACATACTAAATTTAATATGGCCAATAACATTATATACAGGGTGTTACAAAATAAAGCACATGCGATCTAACGGAGTGCTTATTTGTGAACTGCCATAACAGATTTTGAGCATGGGTAAAATAAATTAGTATTCGGAAATTGTGCAAGATGCAATGTAAGTTCGTTTGTCAGACAAAAATCAACAGACTATTAACAATGACACCATGGACTCAAAGCCCCACCCCTTCCCATATCTCGCTAAGCGCCGTAAATCTTTCAAAATTGATAAAGATGTCACAAATTCTAGACAAATTTCAAGATTGCGCGCATGCAATATGCACACCGCATAGTATCGCTTGGGACATTTAACCACGAGATGTACACGCGAGCTTTTTGAACTCACTCGGCATGCATGCAGTAGAGCGGTCATTTGTCTGGTTATAGCAAAGTAAACATACCACACGTACATAATGTTAAGGGGCTAGTATCGCAATAATAGTTATACTGTTTTATTCCATGAAGTGGTTAATTTATGTTGAGCTATAATGCACAAGTGTATGAATTGTTATCAGTATAAATAAACCAATCGGTATACTTCTAATCGGTACAACAGCCAATCTCCCTGACATTCTATTTAGCATGTATCGTCAATGAGCGATGTAATGAAGTATTTCATTGCGTGTCTGTGAGATCAGCTCCTCACTGCGATTCCTCCTCCTCCTCCTCCCCAATACTTCTGTTTACTCCTCAACGGTACACATCAGCCCGATCTGAAATTCCACTTAGCATGTATATTGATAATCAATAAGTGAAGTGAATGAAGTATTTCATAGCTTGTCTAGAGATTGGCGCTGTGTGTGTGTATGGGAATGGCTCCTCAATTATCCTCCTCCGGTTCCTCCCCCTCCTCCCCAAGCACCCGTTGATCAATTATTTGCTCCCAATTAAAACTGAAATAATTAAGACATTATTTTGTGGATGGTATGGAAAGAATATTTATTGTGCTTTGTAATGACACCAAATTGGTTATTTTATGACGAGAAATATAGAAACGGTGATAATATAAACATCATTAACAGTGTATAAATGTCACACCTCCTCAAAATACGGGGTTCCAATTCGTGGCACACGACCCTTTATGAGGTTGTAGTTTGAGTCAAGAAACTTAGAATCAATACATTTCTGAGCAGCAAAATCATCTCACTCATGAGTAAACTGTAATTCTAATGTTACTTGAGTCATTTACATTGAACATAAGATATAACTGTTTAAGGCATTTCAATTTTAAGGCTATATGCTGATATGCATTATGCACTCAATCACACAATGTTGCTGTGACATTTTGGACTAGCGGTTGGAAGACTAGTTGTTTAAGGACAGAAAAATGATACTCTTCTCCCAATTTCTTAACTGATTCGCAGGATTGAGGGCGCACATAGCAGCCATCGAAGACGAAGAATCGAGGCATCCGGAAGAAATCAACTTGAAATCTGTGGATGACGACACACATAGTAACGGGGTAAGATAGATATTACAACAGTAAAACTAAACACCAACTACATACATCTAATGTTAGCTTTGTTGTGTGTTTAATGTCAGTGAAAATGTGTGAAATTTATACAAGCCATACCTCGAAATACGATAGATTGATGGAAATAAACACATTTCACGGCGGTATATAGAGTTTCCAGTGCATCGGGTGATGGGAAACGAATCTGATATAGCAATATGCATTCAAGTATAAGGCTTTTTGTCAATGTCCCGTAAATATTAGAGCTGGCTAGATTTAATAGGGAATTGTCAATGTGGATCCATTTCAGGCAACTATAGTTACTTAATGTACAGGGTTTCCCCAAAAGTTTCGATACCTGTAAAAGCATATTTAAAAAATTGCATAGCTGTTAAAGGTATATCATGTGATCTTTTCCATGGGACGCCCTCTATCTGTGTTTTTTCCTAGAAATGCAATTATTTGTTGTCGAATTACATTTATAACTATGACACTAAAATATCTTGTAAGTTGCAGAGCAATATGTTTCCTAATTACTTCAAAATCAGATTTTGAAATAAGTTGTCCTGGTACCACGACAGTTTATTTTCTGAGTGTATTTTTCATTCGTAAATAGAATTCCATGGTTTCCCACCGTTTACAGTGTTTCCGGTAACAACCGTAACTGTACACAAGTGAACACACCCCAACGGATTGCTTTATGGTGAAAATCAAACAAATATGTTGAAAAATTCCTTAAATTGGAAGCAGATTTCCATTATGATTTAGTGATGGTTTAACACATATAATTGTGAGTTTGGTATCAAAATAATTTGACACGATTTCTCTATCCAAATATGTATTCAGTTTTATACTGCAAATTATTTTACTGAAGAAATAAAGCTTTAAAAGGTATCAACACTTTTGGTACACCCTGTATTTACATATAACGTGCAGGCAATTTCATTTCAACGTACTATTAGACATAGTTTGCTAAAAGATAAATTAATTCCTTGAAATTGCCCAATGCCCACCATATAAGGACACTGAGTGCAATTGCCTGCCTCATCAATAATTTTAATGCATGATCTCAATAATTAGGATTAATTATTCAGCATGCATGTAGGCGCTCGCTGCAAGCGTAGGGGACGGGGGATAGGTGACATGTTTTTAATGCCATATGGGACCATTGTAATATTATTTGTGTGCGATTCGTGCGAAGTAGTTTCAATGTTTCATGAATTTAAGCTTGAATAAGCTCAATTAGTCACACAAAATGGCTTCAGGAACGTTTTTCTGAACATTTTTAGTTAAAAAAATGAAAAAGTTTTAGCACCCGCCACCACTGTTATTCAGCCTATAGAGCTAAACAAAAAAAACATGTGTTTTGTACACCAACATGTCCAGATGCTCACAATATTTGTTCACAAAATTTATTTTGACACTAGGCATATGGTCGTAACGATTATGGTGAATGGGTTATCTTTATGCAATAAATTTACCTTTATTATTGCATTTAATATGAAAATATCCTCAAGATTCAACTTCCGAACTTCGCACACAATTTTGCAATGTGTTTGAATTATCATACTCAAAATCCACTCAATATAGCACAACGTTTTATTCAATTGTAACATTTGCTATAAAATGTCAGGAATTAGTTATTTCATTTTTTTTCTCATTATTTCATTTATGTGTGTTACATTTTCCGGCTATATGTAGTATGTACAGTTTAATTATTCATAATTCATACAAGATTAACGATATCATTTCACGGATAAATCGTGTTACAATTTCCGGCTATTTTGTACAGTTTAATATTAATAATTCATACAAGATTACGATATCATTTCACTGATAAATTGATTTCTTGGGATTTTAGTGACGTATACGAAAACATAATATAAATCATTTGACAGGTAGGCACAATAACCACATTTTTGAATTTAGAACACAAGAAATAAGGCAAATAATTGATGAACCTCGATAATGGCAGCAGACAAGATGAAAGGAAATAATTGATTGCCGATAATTTGGAACCCGGTAGTATATTTTAACGGAATAAATCGGATCAAAATCGTATTGCTAAAAGCATGTTTTTAACAAAGCTATTCATCATAATAAATATACCCAGACAATGGATTAATTCAAAGAACATCAATTTGCTAAAAATGACAAAACTGTAATACAAGAAAATTCCAATACTTGTTTACATAAATAGGTGAACCTCATTATATGAAATATTTGAAAAAAACTTCAATATGCGCTTTCTTCTGATTTATTAGTATTTTTAAGCGTCATCCATGACCAATGTTGATGCAAGACAATGTTCACCAACCCAGAGTATGCTCTCCCAGCGGACTTATTATAAGAAATTCTCCCTGCTGTATGTATGTAAACAAGCAAGAGCGATATCTATGGTTGTCATGGTAACCAAGAGATTGTGTAAGCATCACAAGTCTCATTTCACCATGAACTCTGAGCATGACGTTGCAAGATAGACATACTATAGTTGCCTTGAAAAAATGCAATTATTAGATGTCTAATTATGCAATGTATGGCTACTGACGCTATTCAGTATAGTTGTTGACTGGTAAAAGGGTTGCCGTTAGAAAAACAGGATGGTTAATTCATCATGATTAGGATCATAATTTTTTTAATAATTGTGCAAGTCTATTGACGTATATTCAGCACCTATCCCTCAAGGCACTTTTGCCTACACAGCTTTTCAGTTTTAATGAGATACGTGTTCGAGTATATTTGTACATAAAAGAAGGGTGATATTCATTTGAGTCAATGGCAGTATCCTGTTCTTTTATTCTACGGAGTCTCGATACTTGAATTTAATTAGGATGAATTACTGGAGCTTCTCAACTAGGATTAGGTATCCCCTCATACCTCATATCAGTCAGTTCCAAATTGGCGAACCTGCTTCCAGCAACTAATGAATTCAGAATAGTGTGGGCACGCAAAACGCTTGCATGGCACAACATGGCGTAGTGTGAATCATATGCGTGTTGCTTGTGTATGCCAATGCAGCGTACGTATGCTTGGATTACTTTTGCGCACAGAGAGATAAAAAACACAGATTTCTCGCCAATTTGGAACTGATTGAAATAAGCAATGTTCATACCTACCTTCACTTTGATTTTTTTTATCCGTAGAAAAACAAAACCAATGTGGAAAAATCTTAGGATTTCTTGTAAAATATATAATTTGAGAGTACAATATGATTGATATCCATATGAAACTTGACTTTTGACTTTTTCAAATTGATTGATAGCAAGGTTGTAGTTGATATTACAACAATAGCTGCTTCCTTTGCAGATGTTAGACTTCATCAATTATCATGCTAGAATTGATATACTGTAAACAAGACACTTTTTGTGCCTCAAAAGTGTTACATAATTTGCTGTAATTTGTGTGTTGTGTATGTTTTTGTTGGTATGCTTTTAAGTTTTTGTGTGTTTTTTGAATTAGTATTTGGTAGGATTTTTTATTCATTCACTTGTATTTGTTTATTTTTATTTTTGTTATATTATGTTTTATTTACAATTTTATTTCTATTCTTTCAAAAATGGAGAGCAATACTGATTAAATAGACAGCAAATGTTAAATGAGCAAAAATTATTACTTGAATATTTGGAACCTTTAATTTTATGAGTTGTGAGGATCTACAGACTTTATTTGAAGAATAAAATGTATAGACAAATAAAATTTCCACACAATATAATTATTATACTGACATAAAATGATTATCAGATTTTTATTATGTGTATGGTAATTATGGTACGTATTAAAAATTGCACCTGGAAATGGATGGTTAAACTCTGTCAGTATTTATAATAATTGCATGTACATTGTATAGTGATGTTCATCAGACCATCAAACCATCAGATGATTTGTTTCAAGTAGATACAAAATATTTTACTTCTATTGTTACAATATTAACTATATACCAACTAACATAATTATACTGTGTTTACAATGTTTACATTCAGTTTCAAAGTGTAAAATGGGTAGCAAATGAGTCTGACTCAACATTGAACTCGCACAGATCATGATACGCAGCGAAAGACCAATACGTGTGATTGGCTCATTCCTCTGTCTTTGCTATAGAACATGCTGGGCGTAGTGTTAATACACAGCTGATCTCACTAAGTAATCAATATTATTTGATTGATTTTACAAGGCTGTGTCTGTTATTGATAAACCAGGTTTACTCATACATGTATCCAGGCTATGATCAGTAAAATCACAATTTTTTATCAGTAGCATCATTTTTTACATGTTCTAGATTTAAAATCTCAAGACTAATTTTTAAATTCCATCGATGTGAAGCAGAGTAGTTGTTACTCATGTCAAAATCTTCTTTAGCCTTAACGCCGAGGAGGAAAATGGAGAAGAAATGCAAAATATTCGGGGGAAAATTGACTCCAATAGCACCGGGATTAGAACCTGAGTCCTCCTACATAGGAGTATGTGCCAGGGGTTCATGTTCCCAAAAAACCTTTTGCGCCCATATACAGGGTGTATCAAAAAAAACGCAACACTTTTTGTCGCGAGCTCTCCGATTACGGCAAATCACAAATCACTCTGAAATTTATATATTCTGTTAGGTCTACTTATTGGCTGTCACATAGTCAAATTACAACGATATAGATTATTGATTCGCTGAGATATCAACAATACACGTAGACAAGTGCAAAACACGTTTTACATCGTTTATCCTGTATGCCTGATTTTCTTGTCAGGTGAATATTAGCAAGATACTTTAATAACTCATTGTACTTAAATAATTGGAATCAAACTCATCATTCTGAGAAGAAAATATCATGTTAAAGGTATCAAATGTCTAGCTATTACAGTATCATATCAATATTAATTAAATCTCCCAATAAATTAGTTGATAGTTAATGACACAACTTAAAAATCCAGATTACAAAGTCCGTTTACAAATCCTCTCTCTTTTTCTCTCGTTAATGTCATAAATAAAACAGTATGGCACATTATTCATAAGATAAACAAATGGAATAGTCCAGTGAAGGTAGTAATTGTCTGGTATGAATCAGTCATTGTTAGTCTGTTGGGAATGGGACATTATGGTGCTGCTCGGCCCTCAAAATGCTGTCCTTGTTTTAAGATGCATCGATTATGAACTTTAATTTATGAAAGAACGTACCATAGACATTATGTGGCGATCATGGCAATCGGTGGTTCAGAACTTATAAAGGGGTGATTGACGTATTCAAATGGTGGAATGATTATCAGATTACACGATTCAATGATTTTATGTACCACCTTACTCAAACAAAGGAAATTAAGATAAACCACTCCAGACATTAAGGTTACATTGTTATTAAACTGTTAACCCATAACACTAATCGGACAGGAAAATCCAAGTTTTTAGAACGAACGATGTAAAACGTGTTTTGCACTTCTCTACTTATACCTTTAATATCTCAGCGAATAAATAATCGATATCGTTGTAATTTGACTATGTGATAGCCAATAAGTAGACCTAACAGAATATATAAGTTTTAGAGTGGTTTATTTTTTACTGTAACCGTACAGCTCTCGACAAAAAGTGTTGCGTTCTTTTTGATACACGCTGTATATACATTAAAACACTATAATTTCACAGGTACTTTATTTTGCGAATTGAAAACTACTGTTATTTAAGCGTGCATTTAATTTCGCGAATCTGAAAATGTTATGGTTACTTTCAATTCAAAATCGCAGGTATTTCATTTCGGAAATTTACATCCGTCACGAAATTTGCCAAAATTGAATCCCTCACAAAATTAAGTGGTTTAAAGTATCTTCCCACCTGGATCGTGTAGTTTTCAGGTGTTTAGGATTTTAATATCGCATTACATAAATTGTGTCTACTTTTTTCAAATCTTTGTTTCGTTGCTAGTGTTGTAGATTAGGGTTAAGCCAGGCTTTTTCTATGTGGAACTATCATCATGCAATATTTAATTAAAATATTATTGCCTAATAATAAGCTAATTTGTGTCAGCTTGAATGAAAATAACAACATATTTGGACCAGTCCTAAATGTCACAAATATTGAGGGGAAAATAGGCATTTACTTGTTTCATGTCATTATGAGTACCATTGTCTGCTTTTAGACATTTGGGAGTATCACTATCAGACTTTGAAATCACTCTATTAAGGTTGTTCCTATGGCTAATTTTTTATTTGATATTTTAATAGAGCTTGCTGAGCTCCACAGTAATCTGAAGTTTGAGATTGATCGGAGGTACGGTTTTCTAGATATGGCAATTTTATTGTCAAAAATGAAGCAAAATTAAAGCGTTCATTTCTTTTGTTTCTTATCGTTTTTTTGACCCCTAGCTGGCCTAGCAAAATAATTAATATATGCAAAAATGTCTAATTAATTTTTTCAAGAAAAGTATAAATGCTACAAAGCTGAGATTTTGGGAGCTTGTTAATTATAGTTTTTAGAAAGTTTCCCGTGCTGCGGGAGGCTGTAAGACATCTGCATAATTAATTATACTTAATTATCTAAAAATAAAAAATAAATAAAACATTAGGCTAATTAATACACTTAATTAATTTTTTCGAGTTCATGCCCTTTACTAAATGTAATGCCACTTGGTGTATATGTTGGTTATACTACTCTCTTTATTTCCTGTGCTGCGGGAGTCTACAGGAGTTTTCAAAAAAAAATAGAGCAAAAACAAAAAACATTTTTATAGAAATTCTACCTAGGGAGTCAAATAACAATATAAAACAAAAGAAAATAGACTGCCCTCTGTTGGCCAAAAAACAATACAAAACAAAAGAATTCAAAATGACTTGAAATGGATTTTGGACAATAAAATTGTCATATCTAGAAAACCGTACCTCCGATCAATCTCAAATTTCAGATTATTGTGGAGCACAGCAAGCTGTATCAAAATATCAAATAAAAAATTAGCCATAGGAACAACCTTAACCCTATCCCAACCCCCAATTTTTTCAGACATTTTTTAGCCCCATTGGTAAAGCCTTTACCAGTAGCTCTTTATATCAGTCTTAATGCCTGACCTATTGTATCACAGATCCTCCTTAGAGAATCTGTAAGTAGCAATTTTATCATTGCATTTTTAATCAGCAGGGTATTATGATATTTGACCCAATATCATTGTATAATATACATTTGTCTGTTATGTACTTGTGGATGTCATAATGGTCCATTGATATGTGACAAATTTTGATCCTTGGTATGGAGCCTATTAAAATTACTACAAGAAGTAGTGCTTCTCTTTCTCAGTGTTGCAATGTTGCGGCTCTTTCAGCTAACTTCAACTAAGGCCCAAAAAAAGAAGGTTTGTTTGCCCAAACAAGGAAAAAAAGTTGTTCGGTCGGTCGATGACCTTTTTTTTTTTGGTTCTTTTTTGTTGTTGATGGAGACACTTTCGAGTGCTATTCTGAAGCTTACCTGACACTTTTAGAGAAGAAAAAGACTATACAATTAGTGTTTTAATTACTTTCAAGTTCTTTATACATTGTTTTATATAGCACCATACCAACAAAGTCTAGGACAGTTTTTATCTATTTGGCAACTTCAGATAAAAATATCATTTAAAACATACATTTTTCACCATAAAATAGATCTTTAAAAAAAAGGGGGAAAGCAGGGGGATTTTATGGGTCGGTTGTATTTGAGCAAATAAACATTTCTTCTTCTTTTTTTGCCTAACTTTGCTTGAGTTTATTTGGCAACAGTTTAAAGTTTGTTTCATTTTTTTCTTTCTTCATTGGGCTATTCCAGATAAAATCCGCACCCCCCCTATAGAGGAATAATATTTTGTTTCAAAAAACGTCTGGAATTCCAAGCGTTAATAGTATGGGAAAGGGGTATAGAGGAATAGTGATAATGAAAAGTTGTCTGAATTTCCAGGGCCTGACTATTGAAAAATGTCTGGAATTCCAAGCGTTAATAGTATGGGAAATGGGTATAGAGGAATAGTGATAATGAAAAGTTGTCTGAATTTCCAGGCCTTGACTATTGAAAAATGTTTGAAATTCCAAAAACATCTGGAATTCCAAGCGTTAATAGTATGGAAAATGGGTATAGAGGAATAGCGATAATGAAAAATTGTCTGAATTTCCAGGGCCTTGACTATTGAAAAATGTTTGAAATTCCAAAAACGTCTGGAATTCCAAGCGTTATTAGTATGGGAAAGGGGTATAGAGGAATAGTGATAATGAAAAGTTGTCTGAATTTCCAGGGCCTGACTATTGAAAAATGTCTGGAATTCCAAGCGTTAATAGTATGGGAAATGGGTATAGAGGAATAGTGATAATTAAAAGTTGTCTGGATTTCCAAGGCCTTGACTATTGAAAAATGTTTGGAATTCCAAAAATATGTTTGGAATATCAAAAAACGTCTGGAATTCCAAAAGTTATGCTACCGATCCAAAACCGAACCATAGTTGGGAAATTCCTTTTTCATGGGCAGCGCCGTATTGACGCGTGGTGTCTTTGGGCTGAATTAGTCAAACTTTCAGTCGGGTTTCACCCAAATCTATGCGTAGGTTTCAGATCTGTAGTTTATTTTTTCGCAATAGGCCCAAATTGTCGGTTTTACACAAAAAATGGGGTGTGGGGGGGGGGGGGGGGGAGGGTAAATGTTGCGGACAGTTTATACTTGACTCCTATATGTAAAAAGGAATTGCCTCCTTTTGGTTGGTCCAGATTGCGCATTACGGTTCAAATTTTGCAATAAGTCCAAATTGTCGGGTTTTACTAAGACCGGGGGGGGGGGGGGGGGGGGGGGGGGGGTGGTATAGTGATCTGTTGCGGACATTTTATACTTGACTCTGGAAACTCTCAGAGGACACCGCCTGTTGACTTATTTAATTTATGCTAGTTCTATATTATCAAATTTTATACTTGACCGGAAACTCTCAGAGGATCAGCCGACGCAATTTCCAAATTTATGCTACCGATCCAAAACCGAACCATAGTTGGGAAATTCCTTTTTCATGGGCAGCGCCGTATTGACGTGTGGTGTCTTAGGCTGAATTAGTCAAACTTTCAGCCGGGTTTCACCCACATCTATGCGTAGGTTTCAGATCTGTAGTTTAGTTTTTCGCAATAGGCCCAAATTGTCGGGTTTTACAAAGACAGAGGGGGGGGGGGGGGGGGGGGGGGGGGTATAGTGATTTGTTGCGGAGTGCGGACATTTTATACTTGACTGGAAACTCTCAGAGAGGATCAGCCGATCCGACGCAATTTCCAAATTTATGCTACCGATCCAAACCGAACCATAGTTGGGAAATTCCTTTTTTCATGGGCAGCGCCGTTTGACGTGTAGTATCTTTGGCTGAATTAGTCAGACTTTCAGTCGGGTTTCACCCACATCTATGCGTAGGTTTCAGATCCGATTAGTTAGTTTTTCGCAATAGGCCCAAATTGTCGGGTTTTACAAAGACAGAGGGGGGGGGGGGGGGGGGGGTATAGTGATTTGTTGCGGAAATGCGGACATTTTATACTTGACTGGAAACTCTCAGAGAGGATCAGCCGATCCGACGCAATTTCCAAATTTATGCTACCGATCCAAAACCGAACCATAGTTGGGAAATTCCTTTTTCATGGGCAGCGCCGTTTTGACGTGTAGTATCTTTGGCTGAATTAGTCAGACTTTCAGTCGGGTTTCACCCAAATCTATGCGTAGGTTTTAGATCTGTAGTTTATTTTTGCAATAGGCCCAAATTGTCGGGTTTTACAAAGACGTACATGTACAGTGATCTGTTGCGGACATTTTATACTTGACCGGAAACTCTCAGAGGATCAGCCGACGTAATTTCCAAATTTATGCTACCGATCCAAAACCGAACCATAGTTGGGAAATTCCTTTTTCATGGCAGCGCCGTTTTGACGCGTAGTGTCTTTGGCTGAATTAGTCAGACTTTCAGTCCGGGGTTTCACCCAAATCTATGCGTACGGTTTCGCAATAGGCCCAAATTGCCGGTTTTACAAAGACAGGGGGTATAGTGATCTGTTGCGGACAATTTATAATTGACTCCTATATGTAAAAAGGAATTGCCTCCTTTTGGTTGGTCCCGAATTTAGCAAATTGCTCAGGTTCAAATGGAGTTATGCAGGTAACCCCATTTGAAATCGATACTCCCTGGTTGAAGATTAAGGTCATGCAGGGGCGTAACAGAGGTTGGTTGTCAGGGGGGGCACAGCCAAACAAAAAGTCCTTGTTAGAATAATTCCGTCACGGAATTTTTCGTAAAAGGTTGCCCCAAATTTTTTTCCCAGTCAGTCACCTCACGTAAGGGGGGGGGGGGGGGGGGGGGGGGGGGGGGGGGTGTAGGGTCAACAAAATTCGCACGGTCACAACATTTCGCACACAACAGTCAACAATTTAACATATCACACATTTTCATGCCAATTGGGGTGTTTTTAAATTGTATTGTATTTAATATTCAACGTAACAATAATATTTGGGGATTTTAAGCAGGGATTTGTTTGTGTCTGAATTACCTAGAGAATGTGACAACTCAAGAGTACGTTAAATATTGTAGTTGTTGATGCAATAACCTAGTTATTGTTCACATTTGATCCTTGTTTATATTTCCAGGAGGGTTAGAAATTAAAGTTAAATTTATTATAATTAAAATGCAACAACAATTGTTTTCTAGACAAATTTCACACAAACTAGTTCCTCATGTAAGCAATATATTTCATTGAAGTCTATTTTGACTTGGAAACAGTTTGGTTTTAACAGCGCGTTGTTGGCGCTCCTATAATACGTAAAAAGGAATTGCCTTCTTTTGGTTGGTCCAGAATTTAGCAAATTGCGCAGGTTCAAATGGAGCTAGTTTCCCATGCAGGTAACCCCATTTAAAATCGATACTCCTTGTGTTGAAGATTAAGGTCATGTCTAATATGGATTTATTCGATTTATATTACTGGATATTTTGAGAGCAAACCTTTTATTTAGTTAATTACACGTGGGCGCTCCTATGTCAAAAAGGAATGTCCTCCTTCTGGACGGCAGGTTTGTTCGGCGGTCGGCGGGGAAGGGTATTTGTTTGTGTAAACAAGGGATTTTGAAAGCTGCAAAGAGTGTCTATTTTGACCTTTGAAAAAGTTTGGTTTTAACAGCGCATTGTTGGCGCTCCTATAATATTTAAAGAATTGCCCTCTTTTGGTTGGTCCAGAATTTAGCAAATAGTCCCCCAGTTTTGATCTATTATAAATAATTCCAAGGGAAATTAAAAAGCGTGATTTTGGCATACGCCAGAATTGCGCATAAAATGACACTGCGCGACATAAAACAATATAATAAGTATAACTTATACTTCATATCAGTTCAGAATCCATGTTTAAAGTTCAAGTAATATGACCACATTGGTTGAACACTATTTCCAAGCAATTGTTGCCCGCAATTGTGCCTTGAATTTCGCCCTATTCCCGCTACAGTAAAACTATACAATGGACTGTCTATACAAAATGTAATGTTATGCTTCATTTCGTGTAAAATAATAAGTGACGTAGCTTACCGATCTACTGGTATGCCCCCACCGAAAAAAGCCCTGTGTCCCAGCCTCAGCCTAATATTTATGCCCGCCCCAGTCCTCCGAAGTGTATAGCTTAGGCATTTATGACAATTTAGAAGGACCATTTTTCGCGGGCGTTTGGTGTACAACATACCCTTACCGCCAGTGGCGTAACCAGCGGGTGGGGGAGGGGGGGGGGGGGGGGCAGTGATTTGAAATGGGGGGTGGGGGTGGGGGCTGGAACCCTTGCCCCCCAATAAAGTCAATCGGTGTGGGTATGGAATGGAGCCCCCCCAACCCCCCCCACCACCCCCATTTCAAGTCACTGCCCCCCCCCCCCCCCCCCCCCCCCCCCAAATGAAAAAGTCTAGTTACGCCACTGGTCACAGGTCATTTATTGAAAATAAAAGTTTCCATAGCTAGACATGTTAACTGTTGGTAAGTATAACTCGCCCCACGGACATGTTGGTAAAACTATAGCTCGCCAAACAGACATGTTGGCAAAACTATAAGGCTATATTAGAAAAAAAAGTCTTTTGTCTTAAAGATCTCGAGTTTTTCAAATGCGGAATGCGGTGGTTTTTTTAAATCTTTTTTTTATAAATATAAAATATTGAAATCCTTGTAAAAGTGACCTTTTGTATTTAACATGATGTGATCAATGGAAATCTGTGATTTTATTTGATTATTTTTTAATATAATAATAATAATATTTTAATATCCTTTCAAGGGCCCTGCATAGGCTTACAGTAACAGTTAATTATTCTTTTTGCTTGAATTTAATATGATGAGTAATAAATGCCCGTCATGTGATGCTTTGTTTCTATTTGGCTACGAGTTTTGAGGATTATTTGAAGGCTAGGTAAAAAGTGGTCTTAGGTGAGCAGTGGATTAGATAATTCGTTTTTTTACATATCTGGGAGAAAAATTCAGTTTTTTGACATAACTAGGGCCTATCATTTTGAAATCATGAGAATCTAAATATTGAGAAAAATATCCCGAAAAACAAAATGGACAAACTCGGTAAGCATTTAGATATTCCATTACTTTTTCAACTCACAGAGTCACCAAATACCATTTCATTATCTAAACGCTTGTAAAATAGAAACAAAGCATCACGATCTGAAACAAGTCATAAAATGACTCAAGCATGCCGAACACTGTTTACTTTTAAAATTAATAAAGATACAGAATGACGAGTTATATGAAAACCCATAACTAATGACAGGTAGACAGAAAAGAACAAAAGGCTATAGAATGATAGATGAGGGGATGTCTTTGTTAATTTCAAACAGTTTTAACACACTCGGGTTTTTTCTAGCAATTTGTCGAAATGGTAAAATCACCATCCCTACACAATAGGATGTATCTTCTATTTTAAGTCCGATTTTCGTGATCTAAAATTGCAATGAAAGGTAACAATATATTTAAAGTTGATTAAAACACAACGAATATGATATCATTGATATTTATGGTTAAAAAAAGTAATGGAATTTGGGCATCGTTGGCGGGTACTAATCATTTTGGGACACCCTGTATCAATAGGGTTTGTCAGTATGTCCAAGCAATATTGACAGCAAAAGAATCATTCAATAAAATCACAGATGGTAGAAACACTGTAGCACGAAATGTTTACGGCAATACAATTTCACGAATCACTGACATGACTGACTTCTGCCTTTTTCGCGTTATAAAAATGTCGTGAATGCCCACTTTATATTATTTGGTTACAGGCCGATAAAAAGCAAAACATGCCAAATTTCGCGAATCAGCTGCACTCACGAAATGTTGCTGCACGCGAACATAGGTCTATCATGATTACGTAGCTTCAAACTTGTAACGACACATTTTAATACTGTAAAACAGTTTTAATTGCTAGCGAAATTAAGTTGTTTTACTGGTGACAGAACAAACAATGTTCTTCAGGCATATCATGAAAGTAAGGGACGCACCATTAGATACTCAGGGGGGCGGGTGGGAGGGGGGTGGCATGGAAGTTTTAAAAAAACTTTGCCCACTATCCAGGAAAAAAACACTTTGCCCACCAACCAGAAGAAAAAAAAGATGACCCACTGCTGAGTAAAAAAAAAGAAAAGATGGACTCACCCAAAAGGCCCAACTCTATGTAAAGAAAAACAGTAAAACCTAAAAAACAACAACTTGCCTTTGCCTAAAAATTAAAAAAACTTGCCGACGAAGGCGGCAAAAAAAAGGTCGCCTACTTCGGTGGCGAAAAAAAAATCCGCCCGACCCCAACTTCCATGCCCCCCCCCCCCCTAACTTACTCTTTATAGTCTTTACTCTTTAATATGGGCAATCGCTGAGGTGAGTGTCTGCAGTTGTCGCCGTCGGTCAGGTTGGTTTTTTTGGTGGTGGTGGTGGGGGGCGGGGGGGGGGGGGAATGCATGAATTTGTAACCGTGTTTGAAGCTTTCCAAAATTTCAACAACAACAAAAAAACTACTAAAAAACCAACAGACGGCTCACAAGCAAAACGCTCGGCCAGGTTTAAAAAGCCTATAGGCCTATATAAGCATGCTGGTAGAATAAAATGAAAGTTAGAAAAGATGGAAGAAAAGCCTGAAGTAAAAAGAGCCACTTCCAACAAATAAAGTTAACCACAGGCTAGTGAAATTAAATTGCCACAAAAAGTTGACTAAGTGCTAAATCACTATTAAGAGTAGCTGTGAAATAAGTTGTTTTACAGTGATTTGTTCACGCATCAGAAAATTTCACATTATAATCAATCCATGTTATCCATCCATTAATATCATTTCAATATTCTAGATATATTCGCAATAATAATTTAGTAGGCCTACGAAAACATGCGTTAAATACGGCAAAACAACGTTGTTGAAATTTGTAAAGTATTTCATGTGAATATTTTAAGAAACAAACAATCAGATTCCAGATCAGATTTAAAATTGTCAAGTCTCACCATATAAAATTCAACGCTAAGGACTATGGTGCATGTACAGCCCCAGTGTACAGCACACATACCCACACACCACGCTTCTTGTATATGTATGCATAGTACAATTCACTTGTATAGCAGCAGTGTAAACATGCATTGTGTAATCAGAGAGATGTTATGTAATACCTCCAAGTAAACAGCATGATCACGATGATAGAACTGTCATATGGGGGGGGGGGGGGGGGGGGGGGGGGGGGATGGGGGGGGGGGGGCGGTACATCATAGCACAGATGATCATGCAGGGTTGAATTTAAAACTTTACAATACCACAATTGACAATACCATCTGTTTTATACTTCCATGATAATACTAAGCATGCTAAGTGGTGATTTTTATTAGTATCAAAACTCTTATAATTCCTATACATAAGTAATCGTGAAGAATTTCACGCTGTTTGGCCGTTGAATTGTTCTTCTCAAAACTATGATAAAACTATAACTTCAACAGGCATGAAGGCAAGAATAAGGCAAGCGGCTGTTAGAAAAATCCCGGGGTACATAATTATACCAGGGAGGTGTCAATACCCACCAAAGTCAAATTTTCCATAGTTTCGAAATTGGGTGCAGCTTGGCTGAACTGACCACGGTGGGGTGTACCCGGGGGGGGGGGGGGTGCAGTCACTGGATGAAAAATGGAAGCATTATAGTGATATAAATAAAAAAAATAAAAAAATGAATAAATATATATATAAATAAATATTTATTGACAACCGTATTAACGGCAGAGCTTATAAAAATTCAGAGGTATAGATGACCTTCCGGAATATAGCACTACTCTGAGTTCGCCTGAGTAGCGATATATTCCAAAAGGTCTATACCTCTGAATTTTTATATAAATAAATAAATAAATAAATACATAAAGTATACATACTACCATGACTACTACCGTTCCAAATGGTTTAACTTATATTTCGCTCTGCCTCGCATTGAGCACTCTGCAAGAATATTGCTTAGTATTACATACATAAATAAATCAATAGGCCTACAAAGCTTGACTAATTTTGAATCCGTGACAAACATTTCTGACCATCCTTTAAAAACAGTCTGAATTTCCGGTTCCTCAATGGGATGGCTGACTAATTTTGAGACGAAATTCCAGACCATCCTTTGAAAAAAGTCTGGAATTCCGAATTCCTCTATGGGTGCTGACCATGGGCTGATTAATTTCGAGGCGAATTTCCAAATCATCCTTTAAAAAAAGTCTGGATTTCCGAGTTCCTCTATAGGGTGCTGACCATGGGCTGACTAATTTTGAGACGAAATTCCAGACCATCCTTTGAAAAAAGTCTGGAAATCCGAATTCCTCTATAGGGTGCTGACCATGGGCTGACTAATTCCGAGACGAAATTCCAGACCATCCTTTGAAAAATGTCTGGAAATCCAAATTCCTCTATAGGGTGCTGACCATGGGCTGACTAATTTTGAGACGAAATTCCAGACCAACCTTTGAAAAAAGTCTGGAAATCCGAATTCCTCTATAGAGTGCTGACTATGGGCTGACTAATTTTGAGACGAAATTCCAGACCATCCTTTGAAAAAAGTCTGGAATTCCAAGGCCCCGACAATCAAAAAAAAGTTTGGAAATCCTAATTCCTCTATAGGGGGGGTGCGGATTTTATCTGGAATAGCCCATTACTCATAAATCTTCCACCTTATCACATGAGGGACCAATGCTCTCCCTGAACCACACCCCATATTATAATAATTGAAAATGAAATCAATATTAAAGGCCACAAAACCAATATCCCAATACTTTTTACAATACTGGTTTCATCTGAAATCCAAGGCAAACATACTTTACGTGTAAATATCACAATTTTATTGATTTTGCCTATTGTGATCGCTATTTTTAGAAATTATCCAAAAGATACCAATCATATCATAACTCAGAATTGTTTAACATATCAAATGATGATGTGACTAGGGTTAGTGTATATATTGGGCATTCAGAATTTGTATTGAACTCATTCCACAAGTCATTCACAAGTAGGTCTCATGTCAAAATCTTCTTTAGTTTTAACACCCGAGATGACATTGGAGAAGAAATGGGCAAAATGGTTGGGGAACAAATTGGACTCCACCAGCGCCGTGCTTAGAACCTGAGTCCTCCTACATAGGAGTCTGTGCTTTATTCTACTGGGACAGGGAGTAACATTCTTAAAGAATAAAGCTCCAGATAAATATGACCAAATTTGCATAAAATAAACCCAAATTTTGAGGCTTCTTATGCATCTAGTATAATGGTTGCATCTAGAAATAAATAAAAAACTCTCCCAATTAGTTGGGTCTCAGCTGGGATCCCTCTCCCATTTAACGCTATTGAATCTTTTGGACACATTCTAAATAATTTTGCAAGATTAAAAATCTGAATAATGAGAGAGTGTGGTGTGGTATTAGAGCCTTTCATGGTGAGTATACATGTTGGGCTATTGTATCAAAGTGTTACATATTTTATCAGTAGCGTAGCCAGGGTCACTTGTCAGGGGGGGCAAAGATTTTTTTTCTTCTTTCCGGTGAACACCAGTTCGACCCGGTGGCGTAGCCAGGTTTTTCATGTAACTTTTTGCTTTGCCGTCGAGTAAGAAAATGACGGGGGGGGGGGGGGGTAGAAGTGTTGTGTCCCCATACCGGCGTGAAAAATTGCAATTTCCAACTAATTTCCCTGTCTTCCTTTCTCCTTTCTGTCCGTTTCCTTTCCCTTTTCCCTTTCCTTCCCCTTTTGTCTCCTCTTCCCCTTCCTTTGCCTTCCCGATTTCCCGGTCATTTTTTTTCGGGGGGGGGGGGGGGGGCACTTAGCCCCCACAGAAAGCAAATTGTGAACCTTGTCAATATTTGCAATTTCTGTCTTGAAAAAGAGAAACTGGGAAGCACTTTTCCAGGAAAATTAGGCATTTGAAATGAAAATTTATCATTTGGCAATCAGGAGGGATTTGAAGCAGTTTTTGACATGAAAATATGAACGAAATTGTGAGAAATATGTATGAGTTGGTTCCCTGGAAACAAGCATTTTAATTAGCCCTAGATCTCCCCACCCCCTCCCCTAGCCCCTTCCTTAGCTACAGGCCTTACGGTGGTGAGATCAATCACTCTCACTCTCTCTTCTCACAAGACCAGGTATGTTTAACCATGGTTTAACAAAAACTAGTAGCAGCTTCAAATTGCAATTGATTTTTAGATCAAGATGGCTTCTCCTTATTTTCGATCAACAAGAATCACCTATCAAAAGTGCAAACGAATTAACACCAATTCCAGGTTTTGTTAGAGTGGGACGACACATTGTCCAAAATCTAAACTACCATCATCAAAAATCAGGATAATCCTACCGCCAGACAATTAATATTTCACACACATCTATTATGTATGCCATTAAGCATGTTCAAATGGAAGGCTGATATTTGGTGTTTCTCTCCTTGGAGTGAAAGCTTGGTGGTAGAGTGAAATTATGTGGTGTCTACATTCCAAGTCACTATAGAGGCCCAATCCAATCCAGAGTGATAGCCCTAGATATATCTTAGTGGCACATGTGTATCTTACCATGTCCCGGGGGAGGGGGTACTCGTATTTGGTTGGGTGGGGGTGTCCCGCTGGAGATTCAAACCCCTACCCATTTCTAAGGGTGATTTTGGAAAAACGGTACCCATTTCTATGGATTTTGCTTCATTATAGACCCAATTTTCGCAAATAATCGGGAAAATAGACCAAATGTTCGCGAAAATAGACCCATTTGTAAAAAGTGACCCTATTATTAGGGATTTTCCAGCACAAATCAGACCCCCCGGGTACCATGTGTTCCGAAGTTTGATGGTTGAAAATTAACAAAAGATCATCACATCATTTGCAACATAACTGGGTGTATATAAAGGGCCTAATTGTAGCAGTAGACTTCTTGGTCATTGCCAGTGTTTCAGTGCCAAATCATACTAATTACAGCACTGTAATTGTTAGCCAACTTGGTGTGTGTGTGTTAATAGTAGATGATTGTCTAAGTCTGGGTGAGTGAGAGGTGTCCTACTGTGAAAGTGGTGTGTATCTGGTGTGTAGGGTAGAGCTCTGCCACATAAATCATCACTAAAGTAGTCACTGTCGATGAGTGCTATTAATTCCTTATAGCACTCGGCACGCTGCCTCGTGCTATAAGTCATACTAAGAAGAGCCTCATAGTCTCTTATTAGGGTAGTTTACATACATTGTTTTTGTTTTGTTTTTCTGGCTCGAAATAAGGACATTTCCCCGAGCCTTGTCCCACTAACATTGCCTGCTGCAACTGTTTATGCCTTGTTTTGCATTTGAAATGTGTATGAGTTATAATACTTCAGGTTTTTCAACATTGCAGGCATGATGTCTTCGTCGGTTAGTCTAGGTTTCAGCACATTGTGGACTTCTCTGTACTTTTGTGGACTTCTCTGTACTTTTGTGGACTTCTCTGTACTTTTGTGGACTTCTCTGTACTTTTGTGGACTTCTCTGTACTTTTGTGGACTTCTCTGTACTTTTGTGGACTTCTCTGTACTTTTGTGGACTTCTCTGTACTTTTGTGGACTTCTCTGTACTTTTGTGGACTTCTCTGTACTTTTGTGGACTTCTCTGTACTTTTGTGGACTTCTCTGTACTTTTGTGGACTTCTCTGTACTTTTGTACTCACGGAGGAAGCAGAAATTAATTTGCTGATATTACACTCTGAGTTTCATTCAACCCCTTCCAAGACCAACGACCATGTGAACACATCTGATTTATTGAAAATCATTTTGACTGTCCTACCAGAGATTAATTGATATCCTTATGATCAATATATGACAAATGATGCTCTCTGTATCAACAGAGATTAATTGAATGTTTTCAATTTTTTTGATCAATATATCAAAAATAATCTTGCGTATTGAAGATTAATTGATTTTAGTTTGATCCATGTTCCTAGAAATAGAAAATATCATATACCACTAGTTATGATTACCGAAGAGGACAACGAGTATTGAGTACCTGCATGAAAAGATAATGAAGCTGTCCAAAGACCAGACAGTATTGTATTTTATTTATGAAATTAATTGTGATAAATTAATACCTCACCAATCCATAGATTATGGTACATGAGAATAGAGTGATATGAGGTTACTAGAGGTTGGGCACATGGATATGAAATGAACAGACACCCAAGCCCACCATATAATTCATAGTGGTTTCACACCACTAAATAACGTCTGGCCCTACCCCCTTTGAGGCAAAAGTCCAAAACCGTCCCGTTTCTATGCCGAAACGGGAGACCTATTGTAAATTACAGTTTAAAATTAGGGTATTTACTACATGTTATGGCGAAATTAATATAGTGTGAATTTTGACAGACACATCAGCGTTCTCCAGGTCCAAAAAAATTGATGCAATGATGATTTTTTAATATTTTAACAGAGACATTTGTGTTCAGGTCATTTCCGGTATCTGACGCAATAATCTTAATCAACAATTGCGTGTGACCAGGAAAACTCAACTCATACTTTTTGAAAAGGCTCTAGCTCAAAATTATGCCGGTTACCCCCCATATATGAGTTGTTGAGTTAGTAGTCATGGCTTTCATCTTCAAGTTGAAACCAAATTTCAAGTTACCAGTTTCTTATAACGTCGAGAAATATCCATTTTAAAAGTGTGCATTTCATGTGTAACCCTATGGGAGATGTATTTGGTGGTGTGCAACCTAGTGCATCCTCTGCTCTCATTTGCTCAGTCAGACTGGTAAAAAGCCACTGTGAAAAGAGCCATAGTTCCCCTGGAGCTATAGTCCGGTGTCCATAGACACGGAATAAAGCGTGACATATGTATTGCATGTGGAAATGAGTGCCCCAGTAGCGTAGCCAGACGGGGGCACTCACTCAAAAAATTTGACAGGAAAATCGGGAAGAGAAAGTAAGGGAGAAGAGGAGACAAAAAGGGAAGGAAAGGGAAAGGGAACGGACAGAAAGTAGAAAGGAAGACAGACAAATTAGTTGGAAATTGCAGTTTTTCACGCCTGTATGGGGACGCAACACCTCTAGTGACCCTGTGACCCTGGCTACACTACTGGCTGCCCTATACTTTACTGTACAGGCCAGACTATAGCTCCAAGGGACCATATCTCCTTCTACACCACCCTTGTAAAATTGTACAGCTGTACGCATTTACGCATTTACGCAAGTGAGTATGGCATTGGCCCAAACATGAGAAAGTTAACAAGGTGAATGATAACCAATTCTATTTTCATTTAACTGTGAAATTTGATTAGCAGGAATGCTTGTTTTTGTTTATCTTTATTAGCATTCATCATGTGTAATTGGGCATGAATAACATGAATGACACAAATTATGTGTACATTTCAAGGGTCATTTATAACCCCAACATGTGTGGGACGGAAATGTTGAAAAAACTATCCAGGGGGTGGAAATGGGTGACATTTAGTGGGAAAAATCAGACTTCCCGGTGACGGTTTTCGCACCCGGGTCCTCCAGCATGGAATACTCTTGTCTAAGTTCGCTCAGCGAGGGGTCACGTGCCTGTAATTAACAATTTCATGCACATTTATCACCTCACGACGAGATAGACTGAGGCGACACATGCTACCAGCATGGTTTTCAAATGGGATTCACTTTGGGTCTTGTGTGACTTGGAACTATGTTATCATAAATTAGATAATCGATTGATAAATAATTAGTAACACTTGAATAGATTTACATAGGGAACCTTCTGCAAGGAAGATGACATCTGAGATTTTGGGCTACTTAAAATAGGCAGCGACTGTTTCACTGTCACTCAAACGGTGTTTTGAATGTTAACAAAAATATTTTCCAATCATAAATATTTCCTTTCATAATCCTAAGTGCAACAAGTGAAATCATCAACATTGGGCCCTGACATTGCGAAATTTCCATTAAGCGAAGAAAAAAACCCTGTTGTACAGGCAAACGGACCTCTCAGGTCGGGTCTGTCTGGCTTTTTTTCCCTTCCTTACTTTCCATTGAAAATGACCGTAACAAATTTGTAAAAATCCGTTAACATTTTGCACTTTTTTGACAACCAAAAAAAGATTGGGTATTCATTTGCATGTGAACATTTTTCACCAATTTCTAAAAAAAATGGGTCGTTGGGCCCGTACAGAAGGGTTTCTTTTATTCGTCGCCTTATATCCCTAATAATTTATGATTAAAATAGATATGTTGGTGAAAGTAAATTAGAAGAACGTGGTTTCCAGAGGGGGTGAGACCTACTTCGAGGCGCTATAGCCATTATTATTACGCTGCATTAGGAAATTGTTACAATCAGTTCGTTTCGCCTATATAGCAACTGGCTAGGTGCACAACCATATCAGCACATAGATTGTAATATCACCCTTAACAGCTACCCAATCTCGCTTGGGTCAATGAAGCCATTGAGACAAGTATCTTGCCAAAGGACACGAAACAAGTTTGGCCACAGTGGGGCTAAAACTTACCACCTCATGATTATGAGTCCCGCGCTGTTCTGCTGCCCGCTGGACCACACATAGTATTGCCAGCTATCATGACTGAAGCACAACACTGTCTGACTGTACAGCATTTTGTCAGAAACAAACTGTCATACTGCCCTCTGTTTTTCTATAGTTGAGTGAGCGATCCAGGCAAGTAGAGGCATGAATGTCAATGCATACAGGGTTGGTTTTATTATTTTATACAATGTATTTATAAATTATACTACTAAAGCAAAGCTCAAAACGTGATTGCCGTGCAACTTGTTGAATCCCTTATTATGCTATATACAGGGTGTCCCAAAAGTCTATGCACGTTTTTGAAGAGTCATATCTCATAAAATATAAATCATATAGTATAAATTTAACCATATTTTGATAGACGAGATTTGGGAAATCATTTTGATACCAAACACAACCCTATTGGTGAACCCACAACATTATAAAACTGGTTGAATGTTTTTGGCCGTGTGAGACCCACCCATACCAAGAACCACACATTATTGCTAAAACAGATGCGCATTAATTAACGGTATGAAAGCAACGTTGTGCATTAGTCACAGTTCACCGCTTACCTTGCAACATTAATGTTATTACCAAACTCTGTCACTCACAATATAAATAGGCAACATTGCACAGCAAAAGTCTTCATTCAAGATGGTATACAGAATAGATAAGCGAATACAAATTGTATGGTTCTACGCTGAAACAAATTCACTTCAACTTACTCAACAAAAGTTCAGAAAACATTGTTAAAGTGAAACGCGCAACAGGAAGAATATCCATTCTTAAGTTGGTGGATACATTTTTGAACACAAGAAATGTGCATGATTTGTCTCGATGTGGTAGAAAAAAGACTGGTAGATCAACAAGTCACATTGATGTCATAAGAAATGCAGTAGCCAAAAGTCCAAAGAGATCTATTCGCTGTGTGATGTGTGTGTTCACTTTTCTGTTACGTTAATCAACTTTTTAGGTCTGTGTTTGCATTTGCACACGTCTCTGTATAAATGGAAAACATTTAAACCAGATTTGACTATAGAAACAAAACTATGTGTGATAAAGTTTTTTATTATGATGGGATCACTGTAATGTAAATTTTTAAATATTACAATTGACGGATCACTTTCCGTGTAACCAACTCTACCAGTCTTTTTGTTAATCTCAATAGGTATGGATTTATGAACTTTATTCCTCCGAAGTATAAAATTACATTTTTGCTGTAATACATATTTTACTTCTAGGATGGCATTACAAACAGATGTTACTCCAATGTTTGGTATCAAAATTATTTCCCACATCTCCTCTTACTAAATATGTATTCATATTTTCTTTACAACTTATATTTTGTGAAATACAAAGCTTCAAAGTCGTGCATAGACTTTTGGGACACCCTGTATATTAATGGTTTCAGGGTGCTTTAATATATTGTATAAATATATTTTTTTAAAGTTTGTGAAAGTCTAAACATTTTCCTGTGACAAAAGAAATCTACGGGCAAATAGTCCTTTGAAAATGGGTTGGTCAGGCATTTTATTAGTCCTTTCTTTCCTTCAAAATGTGTGTACATATTCAAATATGTTTGTGTGTGTTAGGGGAGACAGTGTCAAATTGTTATCATATTTTTAGGGTAGTTTCCATCCAAAAATATGTGTCCATCTTAGACAGTCATCCCATGGTTATTTTTGTATGAGTCTACTTCAAAAGCTACTGTAAAACGGGGTGAATAGGGACGTGGGGTGACATAGGGACAAAATTGAAACAGTTTTTTAAATGTCACCCGGTCAGTTTGTGTACCGTAAAACAGGGTGAATAGGGACATGGGGCCCCATGTCCCTATTCACCCCGTTTACGGTACATGTTTATTTAGGTCAGATATCAAATCCGATAAGCTGATCACTTTGTGATTGCAGATTACCTATTAAAAAAAGAGATATTGTCACTATTATACGTTCAATTTAAAATATGGTACACACTCAGCAATTATTATTCTGAAATCCAGAAGTGGAGGCACACACACGTTTGCCTACAACAAACTTTTATGAGGTTGAACTTGAATGAATCAATATACACATGGGTAAGCGATGTACCCCTGGACTCTTACCAAAGTTTAGTATTCTTTACCTGCTGATTTTTCTTCGGTTTAACTATAACTGACCAATTCTGCGACAGCATGATTTTATGGTCTAAAGTTCATGCTATCTTTGCCCAGAAACAACCCAGTATATTATTCACTGCTTAAAGAGTTCATGCAGATTCAGACTTATTTCACCGTCTCGAAGTATCGATGAGAAAGCAAGATAAAAAGGTGTTATCAAAATTGAAGAATCCATTAGCTATCAATGTTTTATGCTTGCACGTCAGGCTTATCATCTTGTATCTGTGAATATTAAGTAGTAAAAAAAACACATGAAAATTAGTAGTCGTGACTCGAGCTGCACACAATTTGTTTAAAAGAAGCAATCCATGTCCGTTTGTCAGTCAGTACGCTGGCAGATATCTATTGAGCCATGTCGTATTAGCTGCATCGATAATAGCTCTTGTTTGAATGCGTCTCTGCATATTGTTGGCAGAGGAACTATCACCACCTGCCTCACTGGCTAATGAGCTGTAGATTTCTAAGCACAGTTTCTTCGTCTATTTCTCCCTGAACCGTACAGCAGTTTCGTCTTCGTGTGACAGGCCAGTGCTGTGAAACACTGGAGTAAGCTTTCTGGTTTGTTAGCTTTTGGTCAAAGTGGTGGTGTGTGTTTGGAACGCACAGTAAATTGTATTGACTCAATTGGATTTTTTCTACTTGATTACATCAAACAGGCGTGTGTGACTGGTGATGCTTTGAAGATGCACAATTAACACCCTGGATACTGGACTAAAAGTAACCAAATTCAGCATACAAACGACAGATGGTTTCAAAAGATTCTGAGCCTGGACTTTATCAATATCCCTGATAGAGAGCTATGCATGTTTGCACTTACTTGAAAGTATATTCATGCTGACTATAATCATGTTTGTTTTTATTAATTTGAAAATTTGTTTTGCAAATTGAACGAGCCAACAAACACCCCATGCAGAGAGTTACACAATAGGTTTATTTGATTTGAACAAGCTTCTTCAATACTGACAGCGTGCAATGAAAAAGTGGTGAATGTTTATGATTAAATTTCACATCTATTTGTATCCATGTAGCGGCAATGGACTAGCATCAATATTCTCCTCTCCGCTTCACCATCATCATCATCATTTGCAATGGAATGAATTAAGCTCAAATATATAACAATAACCAGGTTGCTGCCATTAACAATTGTGCTGTGAACCGTTTCAATTACAGTATGGATGTGACTCCTGATGTAGTTACGCTACAGTAAGAGAACTGACGCTAAATAACAAATGCGCTGGAAATAACTCTTGTGCTGATTGTGAGAGCGACGCGTGACGCTCCACTTCCTGAATGCAATTATATTATTTGCCAGACTGAAATGATGGTAGGAGCTGATGAGCTATCATTTGCATGAAACCAGTCAAGAATAAGTTCTGAAATAGATGCATGTCCATCACCTGAAACTGAAAACTAGATTAGAGTGCAACCATATGTCACATTGCAAAGCATATGCAAACACACAGCCACCTTTGATTATATCCTCCTTCATCTTTGTTCATGGCCGATCCGCAGGATGATTTGTTTTGGCATGTGATATTCCCAAAGATATTGCTTATTTTTGGGTTTATTACGTGGCTTCTCACCGCGGGACTATGGGGAGTTCTATTCAAAGAATCGGCAAAAAAATTGACGTGGACACGAGTTGTGTCTGAAAAGTGTGATAAGGTAAGTCCTTGCCGCTTTTAATGGTCAGAAATGTACATTCCCTTATTAATTATATTGCATTTGTTGCTAGATTTATAGATAAGAAGGTACATTAAGGGATTTTGAAACATTTATATTTTCAAATTTCCTCCAAAAGCATAGAATACACTAAGAAATTGATCAAACCTATTATTTTCTTTCAAAAAAGTTGTAACCAGATTCAACTTTTTTTTGGCTCACCAACCATAACATGAGTGCCTTAAATGCGATTTTGTCTACTGTGTCGCTTTTATATACAAGATGAAAATGAAAGAGGGGCTACCATTTCTCGCTTTGTTCCGGAAGGAAGCAAATCTGTTCTTCTCCCTTGAAAAATATATCGCCATAAAAAAACGGGAACATTGCGAGTTTTAACAAAAAATGGAATTGCCAATATGGGATGTGTAGTACATATATCATCAAAGGACCGTGTAATAACCTTTGTTTAATGCTCATTATCATCTGTAATGTACTAGTAATATTATGAAGAAATGTGATCTGTATAATACATTGTGGTAAACATAATTATGAGGCAACTGTGAAAAAAGAGGGGAAGAAAAGAAAGAAAAAAAGTTGTAAATAAGGGAAATCACTAACTTTTCACAGTTTTAAAAATTCAGGAAAATATGTATTGATGGTGTTCAGTTTCAGTTTTATTTACCAACAATACATATATAAAGTTGCAAGCCCCCTTGGGATTGTAACGTCCTCAATAATCAAACATTCCTAGCGTGCAATATCACAAATTAAAGAGGAGAAATTTCTCAACAACTTTATGATTTAATATGTTTATGTAGAAGTTATACTTTTAGAGTTATCAGCACATGCATTATCTGTGTTGACTGTATAGGAAAGCATTACAAAACGCACTGTAAATATCCAGTTGGTGAGAAAAAAATGAGAGTGCTTGTCTATGCCAAATGACCGAGTTGTGCAGGCTAGGTATAGGGAATTTGCACTTTTTAATTTTAAAAGCACTAATGTGAGCACTGAGCTGCTTGATTTTAGAAAAAGTGGAGCAAACAGTGGTGTGTGTTTTAGGCAAAGCATGCTTTTTTGCACAAAATAAGTCATGCATTAAAAATAAACCCAAATGTGTGGCTATGTTGCGATTTTCCATGTTTACACATTTCTTATTTAATTTTCAAAATCATTTTTTCATTCATAACTAATTTTAAACTTCGATACCGGTCATAATTAGTTGGGACACCCTGGTAATAATTACACTTTAACATGTTCCCGTTTCCGCAAAATGTACACTATTGAAACATTTCTGTCTCTGACGGAAAGTTTGAAGCCTTTCCTCAACATGAATGACTCCCCCCACCCCACTGGGCAATGTTGACCCCTTTCAGTATCACGTTGAAAAATCATGTTTCAACATTGATACAAGGGAGAGGGAGAGTTTTTAAACACAGGTATAAAAGTGTCCCAACAATATTGTCTAGGATTGTAGGTCTAGAATAAACACTTCCACAGACAACTTCTGAAATGCTGCCCTCTATTGAATGTTGAGACTGATATTATGGATGGATGACTAGATTAACACTTTCCACGCAGCTATTATTTCTACCATACACACAACAGATTTTTCAAAAAACCTTTCACAATTTTTCAAAAAACCTTTCACAATTTTTCAAAAAACCTTTCACAATTTTCAAGTCCATCTCAATGATTACTGACCACTAGGCATGTTTATACTTATTTCAATGAATTTCTCATGGTGATTCTAAATATGGTAATGAAATTCAATAAAAAAAAATTGAAACATTTTGTGAAATTTTGGAATGTCGTCTGCAGCTGCATGCCGCGCGGTAAGTGTTAAGATTTGCCAGCATTTTTCAAAAATCAGTGAGGGAGGCCCGTATCATTTGTCATTATGTTATTTTTTTCCAAAATGGCCACATGTCTAAAGTAGCTTCTGTGATATTGCCTTAAAAATAAAGAGTATAGAATAGATGGATGTGTAGCAGTTTAAAAGGGTTTATCCTTGGTGTAAGACAGCACAGAATTAACCTAGCACAAAATTACAAATTGCAAATAGGTATGAAATAACAAAGAAATATACGGTGCAGCGGCAAAAAAACCGTAGAGGGCTCGGATGATATACTTATAATTATTTTTATTTTGCCTTAACAGTTATTGATATTGGTTGGTAGCTAGGTAGTCAACTGTGATTAGGACTAGGAGTGGCAAGTGGCGGTGTGGTTTTCGGAAAGTTGTTTTTGGCAACTAGTTGTAGGTCATATGTAATCCCTTAGTTCCACCGTCCTATGACCCCCTTGGCCTGGTTTATGTATTTCATTTTCCATAAACCAGAAAACCAGCTGTGAATGAACTTTTTTGTAATCTTTGGTTTGGGAATCATGCACTCATCAATTGCAGCCCCAGGGGACCCAGGACATGGCGGGGATGTACACAAATCGTTGCCAAGCTATTGGGGGGGGGGTGTGCACCGGGGACATACAGTGTGTAGCCCCACTAGTCGGGCATGTAGCCAGAACGTAGCAGGAACGTACATCACTGAGAAAATGAAATACATTTTATCCCGGCTAGGGGGGGAGGGGGGGGGGGGGGCGTGGTGCTGGAATGGTGATGTACACTTTGTCCGGGCTAAGGGGTCGGGACTGTAGCTGGGACGTACACAAAATGGACCCGTTGTGTGGGGACCGTACACACGACTGTACCGGGGACAACGTCCATTGGCAATTTGTACGTCCCGGACAAAATCCCCATTAGTCCCGGGGCCAGGGTTGCAATTGATAAGTTGCAATACATGAATGAAACAAACATTTGTATCTGACATAATTATGAAGGTGGCATCTACTTTAGCACTGCCCTGGCTGAACTGTATGGACTGCTTTTATTATCAGCAGACTTTTTGTCTTGGCAAGACACATCTCTCTTTGCAACATTACTGTACTGTGTAGGCCTATGTTGAGCTGCTGTAGCAGACTTTAGATCTATACATGTACCTTTGAACAAAACTAATCTGAATTACATTACAAGCAAGGATGTGCCACCAAGGATGAGGCATATTTATCGATTTTGATCGATTTAAGTCTAACCCGAACAGCCTGTTTTTCAACAAAAACAAGGACTTCGGAGATGTTTGAAAAAAGAAATCGCCGCTCCCCCACCGGGAATCGATCCATGTACCCTCTGCGCAACAACAAGTACCGGCCCGTAAAGGCAAGCCACTGCTATCAGCTTTACATTCGCGCAGTATCACTATATAGGCTTGGTCGATTACGTCATGGAAAACCGTCCACCCATGCGCTGGGAGATTATAAGGGCCAAAATTGTGGTATTTGGTCATCATGCAACCAGGAGAGAGTGAGGATTTTAAGTATATTACCATAATTTTTCACTATATTTTTTGGAACAGTCCAACTAATTTACCAATTATATTGACTTAAATGTGCCCTGTAGTTTTACAAAGGATTTTTACTTTTAAGCCGATCGATGAAGATGTGCAGGGCCTCTATATACACCTAACACAAACAGTTCCTGTCAAGGTATAATTGTTCTAAATGTTGCGGAAAAGGCAATTATTTTCTATCATTCGTGGACAAAAAAATCTGCAAATAAACACAATAGGGGTGTTTTATGTGATTAACATTTGTATTTTTTTAAATGGTATATTTTTCAAGAACTAATAACCATTCTTCTCTTTTGCTTTGGGTTATTTTCAATCTTTTTTATAACTTTCCAATCCTTGTTTTAACGTTCTGATAGGCTCTGATTTATTTTTGCCGACTGATATCTTTGATTTAAAAAGATGAAATAATTAAATGTCAGTTTTTATATATATAGCGCTTTTCAAATTATGCTCAAAGCGCGTACATTTAATCCACTGCTACTATAGGATACATCGGAATCAGTTCACTTCACTTAGGTTTTGCTGCATAGCATACAAATACTGATTATTGCGTGTATTCCTATCAGACGCTTAGATTGTGATTATTCCCAGACAGCTACCCATTGTTACACCTATAGGTGGAGAGAGGCAAGTGCGGTAAAGTGTTTTGCCCAAGAACACAACACGTTGGCCGCAGTGGGTTTTGAAAACTCGCATCACTCCAATTATGAGTGTGGTGCGGTGATTTTGTTTTCAAAAGGGTGACTAAATATTTTTTTAATGTCCCTCAAACCTGTTAAACCAGGGTATGTTAGTTCCCAAGCAGTGGCGTATATAAGGCTAGATTAAAAATATAAAAAATTGTCTCAAAGCTCCCGCGCGCGTTAGTTTATTGATGCGCATTAGAAAAACAAAAATCTTAATTTATTTTTTTTTCAAAAAAAAGAGAGAAAAATCCCAAAATGTCACCAATTTTTCAGATTTTCATTGATTACATCATTTTAAATACAAAAGGTCACTTTTACAAGGATTTCAATATTTTATATTTAAACAAATTTAAAAAAACCGCATTCTGCATTAGGTTTTGAAAAACTGAAGAGCTTTGAGACAAGAGATTTTTTTAATTTAGCCTAAAAGAGGGGGCAGGGGGCTTGACTATCATTCGGGGGAATTGCACCCAATAGGGGAATTTAAGGGATTTAACTTAATTTCTATCCATTTAAGGAACGACCCGTACACTTACACAGTGAGGAGTACAAATCTTTAGAATACCCTACCATTTCAAATGGTAGGGTATTCTAAAGCTTTACCCATAGGCAAAAAGAATCTTATGTTGTTTTACCCTGATGTTATTAACCATTCAATGTTTACGATCAAGAATTAAAATTGGGCTCCTTATCTCCACCAAATGTTTACTTGAGCCTTTTTTCTGGCAACACTACCCTTACATATTTAATTGTTCTGTGTCCTCAAAACCCAAACAAACTCATTCAAAAATCCAGACAATGAAGTAAAGTTAATAATTGAATAAACATTGTGAGCACCACAAAGAACACCAAACCAAATTGGTTGACTCATTCAGCCATTAAAAATATTGTCATTGGGCTGGCCCAATACTGGTAGTTGCTAGAACCAATAAAATATTAATTCATATGATAATGATAATGAATTCAATTCAATCAATCAAGCTGTTGTGGGGACAAGCATATTATTGATGCTTTTTCTGTGTAACAAAGGATAGCTTGATCCATCAGGAATCCATTTCAAAATAAATATGGGTAAAAAAACATTTTAACCATCCTTAAAATCTATTTTTTTAAGTACAGTGGATCTGGTGTACTTTGTAAAAATTTCAACTTTTCAACAAAAAAAGCTTCGTTTGATATCAGGACCTGTTGATTGGGTCACGTCAAAAGTCACAATAGTCATGAATATCATGAATATGCATGAATATTATATTGAACAATTCCACATAGACCTTGAAATAATCTGGTATAGTAAAGTAATTTTGAGGTATTAACATTTTAATTTTTTGTAACATTTACCATTCATACAATCATCATTGGTAAACTATTTTATTTTACACAATTATCGATTTGTGAACATTGCTCAAATATTGTTAATTTTTTTAAATGCACCCTCTAGTGAACAGGTGAAATTTAAGCCTATGTGAAAATTAAGCCTATGTGAAAATTCTCCAATATAATCATTACAGTCCTTAGAATCACTTTAGGTGCATGTGTGCACAATACAACAGACTGCACTCGGTGGTTGACTGTGTGAATAGTGTGTGTTTACGTCGTTTTGGGACTGCATGGTTTTGGTACACAGGCGGGCGATGGATGTTCCAGCGTGCAAGGTTCAATTGGTCATTTAATAAAGTCTGACTGATATGACATTCAGGAATTACACGAAGAGAAAAGTAAACACATTACGTTGTAAGCAATCGGGATATCTATATCTATTGGTTGTGGTGTGAGTGAGACGTCATCAGGTGTATTCAGAATCTTGTCTTCCTGTTGGCTGCATGTGTGTATGTGGTTGGACTAGTGGTATAAATAACCGGATCAGCTGATAAATGTCCTGTGTGTGCATTGGAATTAATCTGAAGTTACTCTATAGTTTATACCTACCTGTGGTAATATTTTAGTGGAGCGGACTAGTCCGGAGCAGAATGGACTTGTGATTGTCACGAGACACATGTGAATATAATATATTACTATATCTGTCATCTACTTATACGTCTACACGTACGACGACAAGGATGGTGAGTGCCTCCTATGTAGTAACGAGCCAACACACGATGTTGTCATCAATTTATGTATTGGGTGGAGTGTACATTTGCAGAAAAGTTATGGGGCACTGAATAGTGTTTATAAAAATAAAATGCTATCGCAAGTATCTGTAACAACAATTTCAATATCACTTTTATGCCTTAGCCTGACACTACATGTAGTGACAGCGATTTCTTTCTAAGTGATTTTTTTTTAAATTGTTTAAATGTAGTGGAATGACACAATCAGGTGTTGCACTTGAAGTAAACAAATAATTTTACACAATCTTTTAAAATCCTGCTTTATGATACCATCGAAGAGTATGATTCAAAGCGAATCTTGTCTGAATCTGTAAAGTAAACAAATTAAAAAAATAAAGACAGATATAAATAAACGAATGAATCCTTTTTTGTGCCTTTAAAAATTAGACTGTCTAATAGTAATACCAAAGCCTAATGGCATGTATGTACATTGTAGATGTAAATGCCAAAATATTGGTTGTTGTAAATAAGAGTCGCTTCTGATACCGCGTGGTGTGAAACAAAGATAGACAGAAAATCAATAAAATAATGGGCAATAATACATCACTGGGGTTCAATTGCAGTCTAATATTGACATCAATCCCGAGTAAACACCTGTTTTTATTCATTATGATGTATTGGACCTTACGGTATGATATTCCAAACAAAAGATCTGTAGATGCACAAATTTATAATAAATATTTTTGATAGTCCATTTTCTCCTAAAATGGCCCATGATCAAGACCAATTTTCTTATTGCTGTTGTAAATGCATGGCATTTATTCCTATTGAATGACTAACTAATTGTGATAAAATTCTCAAATTTCTTGAGCAGGTTGAACTTGTGATCATCTTCGTAGATGTAAACTATAAAATAGCGAATGGATGAAAACTTGTGAACAATCTTGAAAAGCGCCCTCATGGTCAATTTTGATGCAAAATGTCCAATTTTCATGTTACTTTAAAATTTAGGTACATGTAGTTTGAGCTCATTTCCATTAATTTAGACACCAAAACCACTCCTAGTGCAAAAAAGGTATGGGGACACAAGCGGGCGCCGCTGCACACTTTTTTCTCTGACCCCAGGCCTAAAATGTTGTCATTTCATGTTGAGATCGGTGAAATGGAATTCAAAAAACTGTTCCCTACGTAAAGTAATAACAAAAAACAACCAATTTTTGACCTCCGTATATCCCACTTCTATTGGTGGGAAAACAAAACAAAAGATGCATATTGCCTGCTAATGTACTGCTGAGCTGATAAGTTTGGGTTAAAAAAAATTGTGTTAAAAGTGACTGTTCAATATTATTTTTTGTTTTGAATTTCAAACTGTTCAAACAAAGTTAAAACCCAACAACACATTTCATTGTTGTATCAATATATATATATTTATTCTCACCATGTATTTTTATTTTGACACTGATTTGACCATTGTACCATGACAGCATTCAATGGGGCATACTGTATTTTGTTTCCAGAAGTTTTTCAGGAAGGAAATGACTAAATTCAGTGTTGATTTCAAATAATACGCACAGTTATCAGGATTATAAGCCTCTAGAAGAGTTTCTCAAGGGGATCATATGATATTGGACTTTAAAGGGGCACTGAGAGATAAGTATGGGAGTGCGCCCTTAATTTATCTGGAAATCAGGTTTTTTGCACCAACATATTATAAAACTACCATCTGAAACTGTTTACCTTAATTCGCTATCTATCATGTACAATTTCACAATTTGGTATTAAATTTCAATGTATATCACATCGAAATTATCAGCATCACTCACCACATAAATTGCTTCAACCAAATTTCAATCTAGCGTCATGCATCATTTAACCATTTTCCCATAAATCATTACACTTCTGGGTTTCTACGTACCTATTGAAACAATTCATATTTTTCTGAATTTCATTTTTTCTCAGCAATCACTCAATGCCCCTTTAAGTGTTGTTGAATAAATTACTTAGCAGATTAGACTTGACAATATTGATAGCGCTGTTGTGAAGGGAAGTTCCTCAAATATTACTGTAGCCAGTAGCATTATTGAACAAGGGAAAAGTTTACATTACATACATTTTGTGCGCTGGGGTTGTTGTTTGGAAGTGGTAAAAATTCCCTGAATTGTGTTATAAATCTATATATGATCCCTTGATACGGGACGTGATATCTACAATTCTCCGGGATCATATTTGGAAGAATAATGTTATATCCAGATGAGAAGTTAAAGGGTAATCTTTGTAATGTGAGAGATGCATGATAACTGAACCCTGGATATTGACTGTGTCACCCGTGTATAATAGGCCTACACAATTTGTTTCAGGCCAGAGGTTGCTTCAATGTAATCCCAGCATGCATTTGAAAAGCGACTGTGCACTGAGATAATTCAACGGCTGATTTCCTTTGAAACCAGGCCCGTAAGCAGGATTTTTTTAGGGGGGGGCGTATTTTCCGGAAAAGGTACATTGGTACCAAAAACCCAAACCCGTAAAAGGTTGCCCCCAATTTTTTTTAGTCATCTCAGACAATTTTCAATTTTGAGAGGGGGGGGGGGGGCACAATGGGAAATGGGCAATTTTTCGGAAAATTGGGAAAGTGGGGGGGGGGGGGGGCGTTGTCACACAAAAAAGGTACATTAGTAACAAAAAAAGGTACATTGGTACAAAAGAAGGGTACATTGGTACAAAAAAGGTACATTGGTACAAAAAAAAAGGATTTTTTTTTCAGATTGGGGGGGGGGGGGGGCGGATCCCCCCCCCCCCCCCCCCCCCCCTAAGTTACAGGCCTGTTTGAAACGTACAGAAATATCATGGTCCAATAGAGGGAACCAATAATTGAGACTTTTCATATCTGTATCAATATATGAATTGGGATTCTATTTCTCAAATGATACCAAACAAGTTGAAAAGTCTCAATGATTAGGCCAAAAAAAATTAATTGTTTGGTTGTCCTCGACCGCCCGCACGTAATTTCAGGGCCGCACGAATATGTTTTTTATTTTTAAAAAGTTTTTATTTCATTTTTTTGAACAATTTGACAGCCCAAATGTATCGTTTTAATATACAACCTAAGTATTCGAACAGACCAACTCCGTTTCATTGGCAATCTAAACACTGCAACATCATCTCAGTACGCAATTCCATGTAACCAGTGGTTACACGATGTTCATTGTATAACATCGCACGGGCGTCGGGACTATTAAAAGGACTATAAATACAAAAATTCGCTGAACTTAATGAATTTATTTTAAAAATTGTGTTATGAGAAAATATAAAAAAATGTTTTTGGGGGTATATTTGTACAAGAAAATTTCGCAAAACAGCTTTATTATTAATTTCAACACCGTATAAAACATTTTTGTTCTGCATTTAGTACGAAAAATATAGGTTTTATTAATATTTTCATGCGTAAATTGCTAAAGCTTGCACATCAACTCAACGTTCTTTTAGGCAAAACAAGACAAGAATTGTAATGGCGACCTACGCTGTGTCTACCCATCGCGACGCTCGTTTTAAAAATGTTACTTGAATGAGTTTGCAGTGTTGCAACTCATTCAACAATAGTGGAGGTTTACATAACCGACATTGAGAACGTGGGGAACTATGCAGAGCTTCACTACAACACTACAATACCTGGGACTGAGTTCCCATTTAATTTAAAAATAAGAATAAAAATTAAAATAAAATAAAAATCCGCCCGCCCGCACCTCAACTCTCAGCTGTGTGGAGGACAACCAAACAATTAATTTTTTTTGGCCTTAGTTCCTCTAATGGACCATTATGTTTCAGTACATTTCAATGCAAATCAGCTGTTGGACCAGTCTCCATCACAGTGCACAGTTATTTTCTACTGTATGCTGGGATTACATTGAAGCAATGGTGAACAATTGTCCAAATTTTAGGAGACAATTTGATTCATGAATCAAATATGATAAGTGTAAAATGTTTAGTATTGTAGAATAACCACAAATTATTCTCTTCTTTTTTATTCTTAATATCAACACAGACCTCGGAGAGTACATACAACGAATACGACGATAGTGCCTTAACAGACATGAGTGAAGACAATACCTCATCACCAAGTCCGCTCTTTTACGATGGAAATCTACCAGCCCTCGATGGGGATGATGGTGATAGTGCAATAGCAGGGAGTACCGGGCGTCTTAATGGCTTCTTACAGACCCTCTCAAGTGAGTAGTGGTGCATGTAGAAACAGACTGTATGGTGCAAGTAGATGAATGAATAACTTGAGATAAAGTTTCATGATGAAAGTAACAGAATGTGAAAACCATCAAGATGTTTGAAAGTGGTTGGAATTCAGTGGGGAAAATAACCCATGTCTACCATGGGGTGGAATTAGGGATAAAACCATCAGGGGGAAGGGATGAATGGAATGGTGGGTAAAATCCAGCTCTGCCAGAGGGCTAGATTCAAACCTGTGTCCCAGACATGGGAGTCTGTGCCTATGTCCATTGTGCCAGGAGCCCGGGGGGGGGGGGGGTGGGGGGGGGGGGGTTACTTTCGCTAAAATCATACGTGGATGTGCCTACCGGACTTCGAAATTGTGACTTTCCCTATACCTATTTTTTTGGCTAATTTCCCACCCATGTGATGAAAACCACCCCATCGCTATACCAATTTTTGCGAAACGGCACCCCAAAAGGTAGGCACATATACGTATACCATATCAATGTGAGAACCCACCCCCCCCCCCCCCCCCCCCCCCCGGGGCCAGGAGGTTGTGCTACAAAGAACACCCTTTTCTATATGCGTACATCACCTGTTGTAATCAGTCAGAAAAAAAGGTATGCATTATAAGTAAACTAATGAATCAATATTCATGTTGGTTGCCCAAGATGAACCTTATTTCTAACATTCGCCTCAGCCTCATCCCTAACCGCATCCCTTCGAATTAGACTTAGTCAGGATGGGGAAAACATAACCGCATCCCTTCGAATTAGAAGTCAGGGATGGGAAAACATTTAGGGGCACAAAAATGGTCGGGGCACAAAAATGGCCGGGCACAAAAATGTAGGTGGGGGGGCACAAAAATGGAGGAATTATGATCGGCACACCACCCCAGCCGTAAAAGATGTTGTAGTGCTGCCACTGGTTCAATAATGCCTGTAATGCAAGTACATATTACAGTACCTTACTTGGCTCTTAATAACTACATTACTGTTCGTGATACATCGGCTAATGCACCCTGTCAAATTTGATTAAGAATACTTGGATTAATGTATTTTCATTTAATATATGTGGGTACCGTACTAGCGGAAATGAAAGTATTATTTCAAGAGACTTGTACTCACACGGCGGTGATGGGTCATTCTTTATGTCATCAGTTATACTACTATGCATAATGTACCATGGCCATTTAAGAGCATAGTAATAGGTTGGGAGATGTACAAGACCACTCCTGATGAGTCTCCCCTTTTCCATTTATGCAGCACATCCAAAAGGGGTATTTTTCATATCAAGTCAGTTTTGTGTTAAGCATTCTCAATAGGCAAGAATAGTGTACTTTTAGGTCCCGACATGAATCATGTCTACATGTACATGTATGAGGGAATGAAGTACATTGTATAGTTAAAACAAGCATGTTATTGTATTGTGTAATTAATTGATGCATGCCTGGGACCATAATCCACATTTATATCTTGAAATGACACACATGTTCATAGCGTGTCTGCTAGATGGACAGTATTTGGAAGAGGGCATACCGCATACTTCAGTTAGAGGAAACCCCGGAAATACAAAGAGTGTGCTGTCATATGTGCAAAGTTTCCACACATGTACCTATAAAAGGCTTATTAAAAATTGTTTATATTTAATTTAATACTTAGGGTTCAAAGTTATTATTATTCTCTTTATTTTTTCCCGATCTATATTAATCACATCTCTCAATGTGATGTTGCATTACATTGAATTGTCAATGCATATGTGTCCTAATAGGATTAACAGCATTTTTAATATAATGTACATAATCATAACATTTCTAGCATTTATAAAAATAAATAACTAAATACCATTGTTTCCCCACCTCTCTCTTAATCACCAGACCCTCACACAATGGTGGTCGCCATGGTAGCAGCACAACAGCTTCATCTCTCGTCAGTGAAGGAGAGGAAAGATTTGAAGATTTCGGTGAGAATAATGAAGCCGCTGGTAACATTGAGATCGAAGTCCAACAAGTACCAAGCCTATCCGGATCAGCTGAGACGTTGCTGGATAGGCATACACCTACAAATGCTGTAAATAATAAGTAAGTAAGAACAATTTGAAAATTCAAATTTATCTTATCGTTACAAATTCTACTTTCAAAATGCTGAAGCTTTTTAAATATAATACGTGTATGCAAAATGGAATTCATATAGAAATGTCTTATTGTTGCAAATTCTGCTTCAATATTTCAATTAGTTATGAGTTTATATTCCAAACATATTTTTTTCACCCAACACTAACATTTACTGTACACATTACAATATCTAAAGTACTTAATGTTTCAGTACCATATAAAATAGTCATTTTCTGCCAAAGTGTATAACCCCTCTGTCATTTTTGTTCAACTCATGGTTGAAACTGACTACCATTACATGTAGGCATATTAGATTCTCATCAGTGTTTATGTATACAGATAACATACATGATGCCCTATAAGAGGAAACACTTGATGGGAATTTAATAGAGTTAGCTTCCTACATTTGTATGTCGGTCCTTGGTGAAAAGTAATAGGTTCACATTGGACCATTTGGAGAGGAATATTAAAGGAGATCATCGACTGTTGTTCATTCATACTTGTCGTAACTTTTCAGCTGAGTTCATCTTCTTTTTTCTTCTTTCGCTCCAATTAGCACATGTCAGTTTACAGCCAAATTTGAGATACCATTTCCCCAATTTCACAAAGTGTGTCAGCTTTTTTAGTCTTTTCAGCTTTCTAAAGGTCAGTTTGAGGACTGAATCTATGAATGACTGATCATGTATTCTGCATCACATTTCAATACTCTGTACCAACAACAAAAATTCCATTCTTTCAAATCAATTCGTTGCTGATTGTGTTGATACTGCATCTTAAAATCCTACATTTGAGAACCATAAAGCCTTATCATTGATGGGTTAACACTATCCACGCGGGTATTAGTTTTACCATACAAAACAGATATTTCAGAAACCTTTCCCAACTTTCAAAGTCTTATCTCATGAATTACTGAACCAAAATTAGGCATGTTTGTACTTATTGTAATGCATTTCTCATGGTGATTCCAAATACGGTTATGAAATTAAATAATTTTGACATTTTTGAATTATTTTGTGAAATTTTGGAACTTGTCGTCACGACTGCCGTGTGGAAAGTGTTAAAACATATGGCACACATCATGTAAAGAATATTTCTCTGTGTTTAAAACATTGAAATATTGACATTTTTTTCTCAATAATAAGCTTCATGACAAGTTGGACCATCTTGCGTCAGTGGACCATCTCACACAATGCGTGACATGTTACTTATAATATTTAATATGTACAACTCCATAGAATTGATTAAGCGCACAGCATATACTCAACAAGTATAGGGATGACACTCTCACTGCGAGATTACAATTCGTGCAATCGTTCACATTCTACTGTATATGCTATATACAAAAAATGTATGGCAGATTTTATTTAAGGGCGTGTTATTGTCAGTCACGTCCTCGTGATTTTACCCAAGTTGAAGATATTGATATCCTCCGAAAGCCCCTAGAATATGCATACACCCCTACAGGTTTCTTTTTCCCCTTTTTCATTTACTGTTTTTTAAAAATTAAGTAAGGAATCAGTCGCAAATAACCTCAGAGATTGCATACTAATAGTGTTCTCAGGGCTTACAATCCCTTAGGGTCATCAAATTTGAGTGAAGTACTTGAGACTTTACATAAGTACAATCACATTTTACCCTGCAATCATTTTATAACAACTCTGGATATGTTCGTGCCTTATCAATGCCAGTCTCAGTTTTGCTCTCCCTACGGGGCCTCCGCAAAATTTCCAATAGGAGAAAGCAGATATACCGCTCATATGAAATCATTGAACTTGGTTTATGGCCTGCGAGGATGTGCTTGCAGAGAAAAATTTCATATGATCATCACTTTGTATGGTTAAAAACAAGCTCCATGGTACATGCATTTCTGGAGCAAAATATTACTTTGACGACAAGGTCTAAACTGATCACATCTTCTTTCCTCACTTTTGGGTGTATTCAAATAAGTAGGTACTGTAATTACGAAGTCATCAACACATTGTCATGAGCCTTTCTCATATTTTTAATTGTGACTTATCGTGAAAATAAAACAACACAAAAAACACCATAATCCTATATATATGAAATGTCATTGGTTTACACAGTAGCATACAGGTGTTTTACACCTATTGCAAGCAGTTGACCGTGTAGTCTTTAAAAGCAAAAATGATCAAAATACAAAATTATTTTAAACATGTTGTCAAAGTCCAACAAAGTGAGTGTGAGAAAATCATCTTCATTGTATAGGCAAAATATGCCACTTACAATAAGATGTAATCAATCCAAATTCTAATCATCTCCAAGAGCGTGTTTCTACAGAGAGTATTAGCCGGTTGATCACGGGGGGTAGACGTCTAACAGCTCTGACAGAGAGTATTAGCCGGTTGATCACGGGGGGTAGACGTCTAACAGCTCTGTAGAAACAGGTCCTGACGCTGTTAGCCGGCTAATCTACCACGGGCAAATTATCCTAGAAAATCAAGGATAGTGGTGGTAGGTTAGCCTGCTAATTGCCCGCCAGAGCTCTGTAGAAACAGACCGCCGCCCGATTAGCCGTCTAACCGGAAATTGCTTTGTTTGTTTATTGCCAAGATATTTGTTTGTTGTGTTGTTATATAATTAATCCGTGGCATTTCGAAATCAGCCGTTCCTCTACGCACACACCCCACAAAGTGATTAGTCGTCTTTTACGTTGTCTGTAGAAACAGCCCAGTACTTGTACCACCGCCTTTTTAGCAGGCTAAGTTACCGCCGGCAAAAGGCGGAGGCTCTGTAGAAACACACTCCAAGTCATGCTCTTGTAACTAATATTACAAGCATACTTTCACAGATTTGTCTTTTGTAAGTAATAAGTTCAAGTATACTTTATTGCTCTTGTAATGAAAAAGAATGTCCAAGCGTAATTTGAATTTGGTTATTATAACCAACCCATAATTTTCCGCATCACATCTGAACATCTCAACATAACTTAAGTCAGCTTTTGCTACATGTATAAATTATGTAATTCATCGTCGTTAATTATTTCATCTTGACTGGAAACTGGGGAGAGGAGCAAATTGGAGGGTAGCATTTATGCAATACATTGCCAGTTGCTGTTTTTGCAAAGAAACTGTCGTCTCATAAATTGTGCTGAAGGAGACACGTATTGATAGGATAAGTTTCTCAGCATGATATTGTATTGAGGGTTAGCAATGGGTGTGTAGTCTTGCAGAATATGGTGAGCGGGTTAAATTAACCCAGTATAAATACATTTTGTAGTAATAAGGCTAAATTAAAAACATCATGTGTCTCAAAGCTCCCTCACGCGTTAGTTTATTGATGCGCATTAGAAGAAGAAAAATCTTTAAAAAATCTTTTTCTTTTATTTCTTCTTTTTTTTAAACAAAATTTAAAAATGTAACCGATTTTTCAGATTTTCATTGATCCCATCATTTTAAATACAAAAGGTCAGTTTTACAAGGATTTCAATATTTTATATTTCAAAACAAAAAAAAACCGCATCCCGCATTAGGTTTTGAAAACTGAAGAGCTTTGAGACAAAAGATTTTTTTAATATAGCATAAGTTTTTATAAAATAAGTTCACATATCAGAATTTGTAACATTTGTAAAACAACTAAACACTTTGTTCTTCAAACTTTGTGTCGTGACATCGTCATAGCATGTGAAATTAGACTCTGACGTGTCGCTACACATACCAGGGTGATTTTGATAAAATAAGTAATGTTAGTAGAATACGTTTGAATTTGATTCTTTAACACAATTGGTAGATTTTGGAAATTATATTGTACTGTAAAGGTGAACATTTTCGTGCTACATTTATTTTCGCGCTCGAGCAGCTGCCGCGAAAATAAAAACACACAAATATAATTCTTTTACGTATAGTTTCATGTGAGGAAGCTACAAATCCGAATTCAAAAACACTGAAAACAGTTAAAAATTGCCAAAGTGTGAAAAATTAATCGCGCGAAAATTACCACTTTTACAGTATTAGAATTGATGAGTTGTTGTTTTTAATATTGAACTATTTTGAAAGTCTTTTATTTAACTTCTAACACAACACCAAAAGTAAGTCCCCCCCCCCCCCCCCCCTCAAAATATCGTAAAAACATTGAAAGTAAAATATTTTACCAATAAACCTTAGTAAGAAATAATCCTATGACTGTTTCCTAAGTGTTGTGTGAAAATAAAAGATGTCCATGACTTCATGGCTGAATGAGCTCAAATGGAAGGTTAAAACTGCCCTACTCAAAAGACACAACTCACTGTGCTAATATCTGAGCCAAGAAGGGGATTTACATGGCTGAATGATCATGAATTGTTTACACATTACAGTAATATTCGCTCAACCCACAAGTGTTTTTCCATTAGTAAGAAGCAATTCATGAACTTTTGTGACTTTTGAGAAGGCCAGTTTTTATCTTCCATTGAGCTCATTCAGCCCTGAAGTCATGGACATCTTTCATTTTAAAACAACACTTAGGAAACAGTCATAGGACTATTTCTAACTAAGTTTTATTGGTAAAATGTTTTACCTTACGATGTTATGATGACATTTTGAGAGGGGGACTTACTTTTGGTGTTGTGTTTATAGATAATAATGTTAACTTCTATCCTAACAGTGAACTCTTTCCTGAACATCGCAAGACAGTTATGATGAAGAGAGACGTGTGGTCACAATTCCGCAGCATGAACTGGTACTTACATTTGATTATAAGTAGTCGATGAAGGTCATGTTGGTTTAAAATTGTTATATACTCAATACTGATGTAAACTTGAAGTTGCATTACTCCAATCTTTAACATGTTTTAGGGAGTTTTCACCATATTTACAACTTTTCTAGTTATTAAACTGCATGCTCTCAGACTATTTGGATAAAATTATTTCAAATATCAAAATTTGAGTTTTCTTGGATATATACAGAATTTGTGTCACCTGTGTGACAGTGTTTGGATATGAAGCAACTTTTAAAATACAAGAACTATAGTGTAACATCCTATTGTTTTTAGTGATAAATTATAATGGAGATGGGGCAATACAAACATACAACCGACTCCACCTTTAAACCTCAATTTTGTAAGAACCTTATAGTCCCTCTCATAATTCCTTGGACATAATTCGCGCTATTTCACGCGAGCGTATTTTGTTGTTGTTCGCGGAGCTGCATCCAAATGCATGAAAAGCGCGTACAAGTTTGTATGCATGCGCGTGTCAACTTCGCGATTGACCAATGAGGACGCGCGATCATTTTAAAATCGCCCGGTACGCACTACCGGGTTTACGCATGTACGCTAATACGAATGTACGCAAGCACGCACGTATTAGTTGAATTTTGTCCAAGGTATTATGACAGAGACTATAGCTACCACTCATATCACATTATATCAGATAGAGATGATTTCAATCACCCACCTTCAAACAGCTTTGTTGGATGCATCGCCATGGTTACTCAACACCTGTGCTGTGATCACAACTCAAGATATTTCTAGATTATCATCGGAAGAGAATCTTCACCATGTGTTTTATAGTCATATTGATTTGTTATCAATTATCATATCAGAGACGGTGTGGGTGCAAGAAGTTCTTTTTATAGTATCAAGTCTATTGCCCTGCAGCTACTCAAGAAGGGGTTGCACGACCATGCGTTTGGGGTGTCTCTGTCTGACCCTCTAAAAAGCCATGCAGACTCACACATATTGTACAGGGTGTCCAAAAAAAAAATGTGCACGTGTTTACCCAACTTATTGACCATGAAGTTCTAAAAGTTGGTATCACATTTTTATAGATATTGAAAGACCAACCGCTTAGCTTTCAGATGCCGTTTATTTCATCTGATTTGGTTTTGCCAATCCTGAGATATGATCAATTAACTAAAGTTACCTAAAATCGACATTGTGCCACTTTTACAGAAAGAATGCTTATAATGTGGCGTCAAACAGATACTAACTTGTTCTTCCTGGGCATCAATCCGTCTTGAAACATTTGGAGAGGGTGGAGGCATTCGGTCTGATTTTTAAAATATTCAGTTCTGTTTGGCTACACAGACACGGCATTCTATTATTTAAACCTATTAAATCGCAATACAAAAAAATTAGAATTGCATAACATTTGCTAAGACCACTCGAACAGGTGGAAGATTTGTATCTCCTGAGTAAAACTTTCTTTTTTCATTGCAAACTGTAAAGTGGCACAACGTCGATTTTAGGTAGCTTTAGTTAATTGGTCATATCTTGGGATTGAAATAAGATGAAATAAACGGCATCTAAAAGCCAACCGTTTGGTCTTTTAATATGTATAAAAATGTTACACAAACTTTTAGAACTTCATGGTCAATAAGTTGGGTAAACATGTACACGGGTTTCTTTTGGAACACCCTGTATCAGCGATTACTGAATGTGTCTATCATAAGGAAACCAAAATGATTGTCAAATGATCAAACAAATGCAAATATTACAAACATGTCATTGTTATTCTTGGATAATCTGTAAGCAAAGGAGTTTGTTTATAGTTTCTAGTTTGAGCACCACCCCTGGACTCGAGTATTAATTAGGAAAGAACGTTCAAAAGGGGGAAATTCTAGTTAACCCCATGTCGCTAACACCAACTTTCCATTGTGATTTGAAAAACTTGCCTGATATACCTGAGAATCTGAAACATTTGGCCAAATTTTGCAAAAAAAATCACTAAACACAGCATTTTTCACAAATCAAAGTTTCAAGATACTCTTAATTTAGACCTTTTGTTGTCAGTTCTCCGACATATTCTTTCCATATCGTATCACTCTAAAGAGTTCTTTATGAATTCAGATATATAACATTTCGGAAGTCTGCTGCGTGTATAAACCAATATCGTCTTATTTTATGTACATTGATTTCTATTTGGTTTCCAAGAACTGATTTCATTATGGTCGTTCCCACCTACGTGTTCATAGTTAATTGAAAGCTGATTTATTTGAGGATGTATGAAGCTTAAATTTCCCTAGGGTTATTCCAGCAGATACGTAGACTGCATGCAAGGTTCTTTTCCAATCAGAGGCGAAACGTTGAGCTTAGTTTTTAAATTGAAACAAAACGGGAGGTGTTTCCTTGTGTTGGTTGCTATGGTTTACTGACCATCATTTGACATAATACTGTGAAATTAAGATATACCTCAATCAATTCAGGTATAAACGCAACAAATAAATGCCATATTTTATACTTTTGTGACTGTTTATATACTTATTCGTGGCATTAGGGAGCCTATATAGATTTACACATAAAAAGATTAACGTAAAAATAGTATGGACATACAGTACACATTTCAAAAACATGACTGATGAATAATGCAATTTTCTTTAAATATTTTATCAATACATTTTCTCCACAGTGAACAATGTAGCTGCAGACTGTATCTTAGGTAACTGAATCCGGCAAGATGTACAATAAACATCCATAGTCTCATTTCTAAGGGCAAATGTCACATAGCAAATGTGTAAAATGAACTTTGCATCTAAGGATTATGTTAAACTTGATGTCCAACAGTTCATGTTGCATGTGTATTGACATTTGCCTTAGAAATTGAGAGAATGGATGTCATTTGTTGCCCAGTTTTCCAGAAAGAATTTTCATTTTTATTTTTATTTATAACCTGCATTAACATATTTATAAAATTCTATCTGTGTTAAACAATTTTGGCTCATTCTTACCCACATATATATATAGATAACATAGCCACAAAAGGCTTTTTTTAATTTATTTTTATTTAGAGAGTGAAAATGATGTCAACAGCAGGTTTATGATGGTTTATAGGCCAAAATCCTTTTTGTGTGTATTATTGCCCTCAAGTGCCAAAAATCTTGAAGTCGGGTCAGTTGTCGGTTGATTTCCTTTTTTCCCCCCTTTTTTCCTTTTTTAAATTTATTTGCTGACAAATATTGCTGACAGACCGTGATTCATGACAAGACAAAATTGGTAAAAAATGTCAATTTGACTAATGTTTCTAGTGTGATAATAGTTTAAAAGCAATCTATTCAATCAAACTTTTTCATTTCGAGCAGAAAATAGTAATATTTTGAGAAATTGGGTACAATTTAAATCTTTAAAAAAAAAATTAAAAATGTGCAACCCTGATTTTTGAAATTTTAGGGTCGGTCGCTGAGGGCAACACAAAAAAAATTGGCCTTACTCTAAATCCTCCCTTGAACATAACAGTCAAAGTTACATGTAAACATGTCATTTTTGCGTTTTGTGTAGATGTATGCTTTTTTTACAGCATGTACATTAAAATGTGTTTTTAAAATATAATTGTTTTAATATTTTCTGTTTAGTTTATCATGGCATGTGTTCACATTGACACCTTACCATTTAAGACTTTCCATGCGGCAGGCGTCTGCAGACGATATTCCAAAATTGCACAAAATGTGTCAAGATTATTGAATTTCATTACCATATTTGGAATCACCATGAGAAATGCATTCAAACAAGTACAAACATGCCTTCTATTGGTTCATTAATAGGTTTCTGAAAAATATGTTTTGTATAATATGGTAATAGCCGCATGGAAAGTCTTATTCATTCAGCTTGTTTATGTTACAGCATGTTTTACCAACGGAGATTGGGATTTAAACTAAATGATGAGAAATAGACGAAATACAGTGATATAGTGATGTGTTTTAGAAAAGTGTCACCTTTGAATTATTAACAACTTGCAGTTCAATGTGCAGTGTATAAATAGGATATGATTTATTTGACATTCTGTATATTACTTAACACCGTATGATTTTGTGCCCATAAGGTACATCAATATTAAGGAAACCTCATTTTTACGCAAATGCACCTAAAATTAGATGCTTTATGTTGCTTTATCTGTTTGCTAAAACAAATTGTGGTGTATGCTTGAATGATAATTTGACATGAATGTAATTGGAATGTTTGCAAATTCAAGCTTATTTTGTTCAGGTAGAAGCCATAAAAATTAACAGGGTTAGTAGATAATTATAAGATTCTTTTCCTAATACATGTTTAACACCCATGTAGGCTGTTAATTCAACGGCTTGCATAAGTGCACTATGGAGTTCTTTTATAAGGCTCTTTGTAAAGTGAACCAGAAATATTCTTGAGGTGTGTTTTTGGTCAAATTTCATGAAAGTATTATATCAGAATCTTAAACAAATACTTAATCACTACCGCAGCCTAATAAAATCTTGACACTTACATCTAACTTCGCCATTATTGAATCCTTACTAAATCAGAGCACTAACAGAGAGTCTTAACCCTAACCCCGGTTTAGAGTTTTTTTGACGGGATCACAATTTTCGAAGAAAAAACATCAACTAAATTGCCAGGAACCTGCAAGGGACTCCTGCCCTATACGTCCCACCCACTAAGCCATGGCCCTCAGCTACTCGTTCGCGCAGTATTATATAGACTCGGTTGACTACTTCATCGAAAACTGGCGTGGATGGTTTAGGATTAGCATTTTTTTAGCATTCAGGGGGGTTAAGGTTAATAACCTCACACAGAAAATGTTGTTAGCATTGAGTAGATGCTGTAATTAATGGATGTCACCTTTTGAAATATCACACATGAACCGATATATTTTGCTGAATACATGATGATGTACTGTTGGATTACATTAAATGAAATACCCCAGAATTATTCTGATTGTTATTTGAAGCATCAGAATACATTATGTATCAAATTGATATAACATGACAAGATTATAGCAAGTCTTGAGTTGTTTTTGCATAACAATTGAAGTAGTCTACTCCTTCCCGATGAATGATTGGTACATTTTGAGTGTACATTGGACTACCATGTGATAGATAGTGTCATTTCAGTTAAAATCTTAAGTGGGTGGTAAAATCCTGCACAGATCTGTTTTCAATTTATGATAAGGTGTTTTCTCCTGCGTGCATGTTTGAATAATTTCGGAAGTCTCTTTGCTGGATTCATATGAGACGCAAGCAAGAAATTATGGCCCTCTTTCTTGCTCCTGGACCAGATTTACGGAATATATATTGAGCTTTATTCATTTTGTGTTTAAACTAGTAGGCTATCCAATATGGGTTAAGCCTTGTTTTTTCCAACCTCCCCATCCACCAACTCCCCAGATTTCTTTAATTTAACAATTGAGCATATCCATTCTGTGGTGTCAACATTCTTACTGTAAATTTGGTCAAGGAGCATGAAAGAGGGCTAGAATCTCTTGCGTGCGATGTGAGACGTGAATGTCTAATACAGTAATCCTGTATTACTTTCACAGTCCGTGTTTGCATACATATGCCGGATTTATGACACGCTTTGCTTTATGCTTGTATAATATTCAGCCGAGTGTAGCTAATCAACCAATTATTTATAAGTGTTTGTCGTAAAAAGCTATCAATTTGTAATGATCACTGGATATAAATAGTTAATTTGGTTCAGTGCCAATGTTAATTTGATTTTGATTTTGCTTATTATGTTGATCACTAAATTTTTCATCTTAACACGTTTGATCATTGATGAATGGGTCGCTTTACATGTTCAAGACTGATGAGTTTTAGATCATAATTGTTCTGTTATAATGTTATGAAAATGTTTAGGATCATTACCTGTGTAGAATTTTGTGTTCCCCATAATTGTATTATACCCCTGCTCCTCTGGAGAAAAAAAACACAAAAATCTCCTCTAATTTGACTCATTGTATACATAATGGGTTGTATTCATTTTTTATTAACTAACGAACAATTGCAAAATAGCGTACTGAGTAACACTACATAATCCGTACAGACTCACTCTGTATGCTGTGTAAAGCCAAAACTACGCACAAGTCCTTGCGCTAGCGCTACATTGATTGCGTATCTTGTAGTTACGCATGTATACGCTAGTGAAAATGTGATCATTCAATAATAATAATACTGTAAAAGCATTAATCGACCTCCACAAAGACTTTAAGAGACAATTTGTACTTTGATCAGGATATTTGACCACACCGATGATCCGGCGATGATCATAAAGCGAACCAATTATCATCAGAGAATTAGTTCATCCACAAAATCAATATAATGGTCCGATTGGAATTAACCTTTGGAATTATGCATTTATAAATAGCAGGTAGCTAGAATATTGGGTCTGTTGGTTGGTCATTCACAAACATATGTCGGACTACCTTTACTATTATACCCTACCACTTCATGTCTTCACAATGAGGATTTTTAAAGAACGACCCATACACGTACACAGTGAGGAATAAGAATGGTAGGATATTCTAAATCTTAGCCCATATGTCAATGAAATTGAACTAAAAAGAGTTAATAACTGGTATGTAAATGACAACAGGTCTAATATTACCAATCCTGTTCAACAACCTATATAAATGGACATTATATGTAAATGGGCTGGGGAAGTGAAAGTAGACAAAAGCTAAGCATTGTCAATGAAATGAATGGACTGGGTTGATATTTTGAACATGACCTTTAGAACATCTTCCTTTGAACCAATCTCTGTATTGGACATGTTTCCCTTTTGCCCTAGCATATGTACTTGCACAGTCAAAGATGAATTGCAGTATTGGTGCATTTAGATGCTACCTCTATCACATAGAACACTTATTTGTTCATATTTTAAGGGAATGGAGTAAAGTGGATTGTTTTAAGGTATGATACAGCACTATTCCATTTATTGCCAAATGCAAGCTAACTGGCAACTTACCAACAGAAAGATATTCATTCTACAATTGAGAACTAGGTCTATGTCCCCTTTCTGGTTCCCTAAATGTTTAGTTGCTCTGCCCAGATCTACTTTCAAAACAAGCCGCAGGAACATTCTATAATGTCTTTTTCAATATATTTGAGTTCATGTGGGAAGATCTACCTTGCAACTCTTTGTCAACAGCAGTGCATAACCAAGAGAAGCAGGTGATGCAGAGTACAGCCCTGGAGAGGGGGGGGGGCACTCTACTATTTTGGACATGTATGTACAGCGCCATATAAAGTGGTGAATGTAGACCCTAGAGAGTGGCGGAAGTGTGAAAGTATACCCTAGGGATCTGAGAAAGAGGCCTTAAAGGAGGGGGTCATAAGCGCCACATATTTTCATATGGATTTTCAATGTGAGTGCCCCCCCCCCCCCCCCCCCGAGTACCGCCTTGTAATTTGTTTTCCTTCAAATAAAAGTATAAGGTTTTTAATGCCCAAGGGTATTTTCACATGTATTTTTGAATGCGGTTGACGTAGGTTGTGCCAATATTTAAGCATTGAACTTACATCGGCATTGGGCACAAAAGAGGGAGATTATTTCATTGCTATATAGTTGTTAAGATATTTTGCTTCCCGTATGACCCTAAAATGTAAACAAAATGCAAAATGTTAAATTTTTGTAGTAATAGGTACAGTGCATGCGCCATATGTCTAACTCGTAATCAGTTCTTGTCATGCAACACTGTATACACAGTCCCATATAGTATGGTAACTCATTGTATTCACGCATGCATGATATGCATATATTACTCCATATTACATTGTAACCTCCTCATGTATAGCGTTTCCTGCGAGACGTTATCCATCGTGAAAGTAATTAGCCTCGGTGCCATAACTGATTTTAAAAACGATATTATGTTTAGAAGCAGCCGAGTGTTGATCACGAAAGTGACATACGCGTGACTGATAGATGTTACCATTAGATGGAGTGTGTTTGTGGTTTGCTGTCGCCAAAGCAGTTATCTTGCAATTTCGTTTTAAAGCAAAGTCAAATAAAGTGCTGTATGTTGATATCCAAACTAGAAAGCATTGTATTGCTTACATGTAGCTAAGGCGAAGGCAAACAGACCTCACAGGATTGATCGGTCAGGTCCCCCCTCCCCATCTTTTTCTCCCTTCAAAATGACCATAAAAATCTGTTAAACATTTGTCGTTTTTTGACAAGCCAAAATAAAATTTGGGGTCGTTATATTCATTTGCACAGGGAAATACTTGTCATTAATTTCTATAAAAAATGATATAATTCTGTTCATTTAGTATCCACAGTGCATGTCAGGGAAAAAACAAGATAATTCATTAACCTTTTTATGTGTTTGTTAACCCTTACATGCAATTGGTTTGATTTGAAGAGAAGCGTGACCTGTTTCTGCTCTCTTCCTGATCAAGAATTGTTTAATCCCCCCTCCCCAATGAGTTTACTAATATTGGACTTCAACAACAGTCTCTTTGTTTGATTACCCGAGGGATGTGTACAAAAGTTTAAAATAACCGTTTGCTTATTTTCTGTTTCCTTTGCAGTCCCATTAGAAGAATAACGTCCAAAGAATTTGCAAAGTAAGTATTACGGGAAGTATTCACTCGGATTCGCCAAACAGTTATTTTTTTATTTGTAAAGCCTTGTCATTTGCATTATAAAGGTGAATGTTCTGTCTGATGAAGTTATTAGCTTTTTTCTTTTGCCCATAACTTTACATATTTAGATATCAGAAGAGACCCCATATTTTGTTCATCATTTCTGTACAATGTTTGGCGCAAGATAAGTCTCACTTAGATATATAATAGGTAGGGGTAGGGAAAATCTGTGATCACATTATTTCCCTAACCCTATATGGGTAGGGAAAATCCATGATCACGTTATTTTCTAACCCCTCCATAACATATAGGGGTAGGGAAAATCTGCTACCAAAGGTGATTAACCACCAGGCCAGTTTGTGTACTACTCAATGGGCAAATTGCACATCACCTTTTGCTTCTAAAATAAGAACTATTGAAGTTATGCAACTCAAACTTTAGAATACAACTATTTTCAAGATTACCCTTCATGTAGAATAGAAACATCAAGTTGAAAATCAAGCGAGCAATCGAAACACCTGACTTTAACAGTGTAAATTGCAGTTTTGGGGTTGTTGGTTTGTTGTTTTTATCCAAATAAGAAAGCAATCCATAATTGACCTGGGTTTATGTTTTATTTTAAATTTAATTTTGTATACTTCAAAAACTCAGCCTGGACACAATGTAACCAATGTTATACAATTTTACATTGTTTTCCAGGTACTATAGTTGTGCTCAAATTAAAATAAGCAAAAGTTTATATAAAAACCGACAAAATAGCAAATTTAACAGCATGCAAAATTGTTTAAGGCTAGCACTAGCAGTATGTACTGTAAAGCATGAAATATTCGCAGTATTCAAATTTCGTGAATTACTGACTTCAGCCTTTTTTGTGGCGTGAACATTTCGCGAATGTGTTGAGTAGTCATTACAGGCCTTTAAAAAGGAAAACATTCGTGTTCATTAACATTTTGGGAGTCAGCTGCACTCGCGAAATTTTGATGCACACAAACATTTCATGCTTTACAGCAAGGCCCCCCCCCCCCCCCCCCAAAAAAAGAAGTTGACTTGCCCTTTCAGGGCCAGAGTCAGGGTCGGACGGTCGGATATTTTTTTTTTTTAAATTTAAACAGGGATAGATATACTACAAAAAACATGTTTTAAAGAGATTTTCTTTTTTAAACAAGCAGATACTGCTCAAAAACACGTTTTCATCTTTCTATATTGTTATGGGCTTCTTTCAAGTTTTTTTTTTTTTGAAATTTAAAAATAAAATAAAAATAGCGACCCTAGATTTCCGAAAATTCAGGTCGGTCGGAAAGGGCAAGTCAACTTCTTTTCTTTTTTGGGCCTAATCACATGTTCAAAAATAACCCTGCGACAGATTTTTACCAGAAGAAAAATTGTCAAAATTCCCTTTCCAATATCATACATCATAATCAGTCACGGCGGCGACCTGTGAGACGTTTTAACCTTGACAATTTTACTTTACTCGGGGTGATAGTCCTGATGATCTAGATACTGTTGTTAGTCATATCATTATGATATTGTCAAGTTTAATTTATTAAATAACCTGATGTATCCATTATGTGTATCATGAATAATGGGGATTTCATTAAGTATGACAAGAGTTGTGCTGATGGGACTTAAGAAGGATTATTTTAAAATTATTCCATCCCACCCTCACAAAAAAGGGGGAGAATCTTATCTGTTAAGGCCAAATTAAAATAATTGTTTGTCTCAAAGCTCCCGCGCGCGTTAGTTTTATTGATGCGCATTAGAAAAACAAAAATCTGAAAAAAACTTTTTTTTTTTTTTTTTGAAAAAAAAAAAAAAATCCCAACATTTCACCGATTTTTCAGATTTTCATTGATCACATCATCTTAAATACAAAAGTTCACTTTTACAAGGATTTCAATATTTCATATTTAAAAAAAAAAAAAAAAACTTGGAAAAAACCCTGCATTCCGCATTAGTTTTACAACAGGAGAGGAGCTTTGAGACAAACAATTAATTTAATTTGGCCTAAGCTTTATGCTTTACTATGAATTGGGACTTGCTACAAAATTTGGACACTTGTGTGATTTTTGTCATGACTTTCAGACATCAGCCTATGGTGCACTGGTGGGTGTTTTTTGCCCAAAAAAAGGGACATATTCCAGAGAATTCTAACAAACTTTTATGAAACATCATTTGGTGATGGCATTTTGGGGTCTATGATTTAATTTCCTATTAATAATAATAATTGAGCTCTACTACTCTACATCTGTTTTGCATTTGTTGAGTCTGTATCGTGCCGTATTATATCTACGCTCATCAATATCAATTTGCAATGAGGCATATACAAATTCATTTGATATTGGCAATTATGATCATAGTATATCCAATGAGAGCATCAGTGGTCATATCCCTGGAACATCAAGCATATCCAAATATTCATTAACCCTAACCTTCCTCAAGGCCACAAATTGCTACAAATGCTAGCTGTTGGTACCGAGTGCTTGACAGGTCTATCTCATGGGAACGATCCGGCGAGCTATCAAATAGTCTTAAAAAAGAAACCTTTCGAGCTCCCCCGTTGATGCAATCAGTTGTCCGACTTCCATGCCGGATTCGATCCCTGGTGCTGGCGAAGAGTGATTTCCCCCCCTGAAATTTGACCGTGTTGCTCCCCTGATAGTTTAATTGTCAAAAACACGCTCAGGGAGTCAGTGTTTAATAGGGTAGATTCCTAAAGACCAAGTCGATTATGCACATAATATAAATAAGGTAAGCTCTATACCCCAGTATGTGTTGAATTACATTACATGGTTATAGAAGGCAAGTACACTATCATTCTTCACATGAACACATTTTCATGAGATTGATCTTATGATCAATATCCACACATTAATTTCTTTTCACTCCACACCAACCCCTGGTGGTCTCAGGTTCAATTCCTGGATGGTCAGTGACCTTTAATGGCTAGAATTCATGTTTTGTGCTGTAAAAAGAAATTAATGTGTATTCGGATCAAACTTGTTCAGGATATTTTTTCATGTTAACGCACATAATTAGGAACAATATTTGGTCTGATCAGAGTCTTGGTACATGTATATATCTATCTAATAACATGCTATATTTTTATTTTTCTCATCAGTCAATTGTACAGATCCTCTTCATCACATAGTCTACAGAAAGGTAGCACGGCAGAGGAGGTTTATGGGGAATATGCTGCATCAGATAGTGATGTCGTAGAACTCAACGATAAGGTGAGTAGCTAGTGGTAATATGTCAGATGCTAAATGGTTGATACTCACAAGCACTAAACTATGTATGATCATACCAGGCAATGATCAAACAGATATTACATTCTTCTTATACGGATCAAAAAGTCTTTCTTAACACTTTCCACGCTTCTATTGGTTTTGCCATACAAAACAGATTGTACAGAAACCTTCCCAACTTTCAAGGTCTATTTCAAGGATTACTGAACCAATACTAGGCATGTTTGTACTTATCTCAATGCATTTCTCATGGTGATTCCAAATATGATAATGAATTTCAAAATTGTGACATTTTTTAAAAATGCTGTGACATTAATTAAGGAATGTCTTCTGCAGACGCCTGCCGCGTGGAAAGTGTTAAACCATCTTGTTGTTTTGTGCACCTCCTTGTCAATAACCAAGGTCTCATCATTATCGATAACACAATTTATTGCTGTGAGATGCTAGATTATAATGATAATATTTCTATAGTTTGGTCAGTTCCATATTGGTGAAGCCTCTTTATACAGCAGCGAATGAATACAGAGGACGCAGGCGCACATGAAGGTATCAAGCGCACTGTGCAACTTATACCATGTGCGTCTGGACATAATCGCAAGAATACACTTGGGTTACTTTTGCGCGTGGAGAGATAAAAAAAATTATACTTCTCACCAATTTGGAACTGATTAAACTATAAGCCCATATAAGCCCACATGATTAGATTTTGCACTGGTCTCATCAACCTTTGCCAAGTTTTAACAAATTCAATTGCACAGCTATGAAGCCATAATGCACATCACTTGTTCACAAAGAGAAACCCTCATACCAAAGCGCAGAAATTGTCCATGAGGATATGTGTAATGGCACATTCATACACCCGCCATTGGGCATTGGCCGACGTCAGAGGATATCAGTGCACGATTTACCGCAATGTCAACATTTATCCGCCGACCGATGCTCAACGACGGGAGTGTGAACGTGCCTTAAAGGTGGTTCCAGGTATTATATTGGTGAGACTGGATTCTCACAGGAACTCTAAACCATGACATTCATTGCTTTTGTGTCCTTGTTACAGGTTAAGGAATTAGAAACACAGGTGACCGATTTAGAACAAGACAATGCAAGCAAATTAGATTCCCAGAGTAGATTAAGGAGTGATAATACTATATTACAACAACAGTAAGTACTTACAAAATATTTATGGAATTGGGTAATTCCTCATCTACTACATTATTGAATAAAACCTGCTATGAAAACTTTGCCCTTAATGATTCTCAATAAGCCATACAGCACCTGTGCTAATAAAAACATTTGACATTTTCGTAACTTTAAAGACCCATCCCTCACCTCTTCATTGTTGTATTACATTGTGTTGCACGGAAATCACATTTCTATTGGTATGTAACATGGTGCTAATGGATGCCAACAGTCCAGCGTCATAGATTAATTGCTTCATGTTTTAGTTATAACACTATCATTAGGTAGTGATAATCTGAGAGCTATAAGTTGTCTAAATTGTGCACATGTGTGAATAGCGAAATGAGGGCAATGGTCAGGCCTGGGGAAAAAAGGGGGATTGGGGAATCTCATTCCCAGGAATTTTGGGTATTTTGAAGGAAATTTTGCTTTACCAAATAAAGAAATTCATAAGAAGTAGAGAGAAACATAGCTTTCTTTCTGGGAAATTTTGTTAGCTTCCTGTGAAATACACATTTTTGTTCTTGTGAAGGCATCAGGATATATCGTGCGTGTGACTTCAATGCAGCAGCGTTTGAATCGGCGTGATCAAAGATGAATGTTGGCCGTGGCGCAGAAAATGCTGCGCCTATCACTAGAATACATGTCAACGTCACCTCCCGACTTAAGCTGACACATAGGTCGCCCGGTCATCCGGTGATTTTTTTGCATCCGGGTCATTTGCCGGCAAAACGTTTTAACACATCGGTTTGTACGCTCTACTCAACCATAAAAAATCAGTCCTAGTGATTGTGTGAGGCCGTCCGTGTACAACTGATGTTTACATTAGCAAAAATCACAAAATGTTTCGCCCGACTTGCAACTGTAAACAACATGTGAAAACTTCATTGTGTGTAAATATGATAACATGAGTATGCAGAGAAATCCCATGGGCAAATATTACGTTCGACGATACCATATCAAGGAGGTACAAAAAGGGCTATATTTTGGCTGTTTGGGGATGGTGCAATCTGAAATTTGTTGACTTCATGTTGTTTGTTGTCAACGGCATGTGATGTCATTCTGGGCCGACCTATAGATGGAGGACATGGCCTTTACATCAATTATACTTATAAATGTATTCATAATTAGTCAAATAATGCTCTGATTAGTAATAATTATATTTTGTCTTAACAAATGTGATTGTTTCAGAATTAATAGTTTAGAAGAACAGTTAAGAGAGGCTGAACTAAGGCATCAAGATGAATCGTCTAAAGAGTCCAAAAGACATAGAGAATTATTAGTAAGTATTTCTAGAATTGGTCCTTCGACAATTTTTAGAAATTAAAACTACTCACAATCTTATGTATTGTAACATGGTTACAATAGATCCTAACCTGATCCTGGGAAACCTGTCATTTCACAGCGAAGTCATTCACCACTGATGTGTATAGCATGCATAATGTCAATTTCAATTAGCGTGTCATAGGATATAAATTTATTATAAAACAATCCCTTACTGTCTTACTGCTGTTTAGTCTTTTGTCATCGTGAAACAAAAAGGTTGTAAAAGTGTTTGCAGTGATCATATGAACATGAAATTAATATGAGTGGGCCCTGTACCGTAATTATTCAGATGTTTGCCTTGAAATTTAATCACTTAACCAATGCGTGGGTAATGTTCATAATCTGTTCTTATATGATGAAGAAACAAGCTCATCATTCCATATTAAATCAATTGGACTTGATAATGGATGAATTTGAGGAAATTAAAATAATTTTGTAATAAACTTCTCACAAAAGTTAGTAATTTTGTTTACAATCACCAATTTTTTCTAATATTTCATGATTTATTCATATTGCGTGTTATATCAATGAATAGCTGATGTGTTCTCTTTCCAAGGAAACCTCTTTCATAGCACTTACTTGTTTCAGTGCTTAGCCATATGCTTGAGAATATCGGGATGTTTTATGCACAATATGCCAAACGTACCACTATTTTTTGCTCAAAAGAACAACTCTATCATCTGTTCAATGAAGTATTACAATGACAGCTACATTGTAAAAACACTGTTAAGCAACTGGGGTTATTCAAGCAATCTGCGTTTAAAGGTAGATGACCCGATCACATTTTCGTAACACAGAATTATTTCAAACATACGGAGATTTTCATATCATATGAAAGCTTGTATTTTTCTCATCATCATACTGAAATTTGACGGCCTAAATCGGTATAATTACAGAGAAATCGATGAAATAACGTCGAATTACCGCGAATGGTGGTAACCACCGATATAGTTTGTGTACTACTCAATGGGTACAGTTCACAGCATCTTGTGCGTCTAAAATAAGAACCATTAGAGCTATGCAACTCAAACTTTGGAACACGACTTTTCTAATGATGACCTTTCATGTGGAATAGAAAACTTCAAGTTGAAAATCGGAATGTGATCGGGTCATCTACCTTTAAGTATAAAAATGTTTGTGGTGTTTTAGGGAGAAGCTCTATCAACTTTTGAGGACAAAATAGTGGCGCATTCAGATTGAGCCCTCCCCATGTTTTCTAAACACAACTATTCTTTCCTACCAACATTGTATGTGCAGCGTTATTAATGTTTATTCTCTTTTTGTGTCAATGCAGCTAAGACAAGAGAGAGATTTTCAAGATCAAATAGAAATACTCATTTCAAGGTAAGTCATTTAAAGCAGTCAGTTTAACCAGAACCTTACAAAGTATACATGATAATTCTAAGTGTGAAAAGATCAACCACCTGTAAAACCCAGAAAACACAGGGATGGCCAAATGAACCAGAGGGTGGGGGGGGGGGGGGGGGGGGGGGGTGAATTTAGTTATTGGGTAAGAATTAGCCAAACAATTTTGTCTGGTATTTTAGTCCATGCCAAACATGAGCTTATTTATCAATTGTCAATTATCAACATCGTATATTGTATTCACTTTTTATAAACTTTTGTTATTCCCATTTTCTTTCCAGATTAGCAGTACTAGAAAAGGAGAAAGACAGAAATGATGTAGATGTACCGAGGTTAAAATCACAAATTGACAATTTAAAACAGGTGAGAATTGTGGTCAAATTGATGTGCTCCCCAACACAAAACTAGCAATAATTTCACACCTAAATTTAGTTTCCCCGTTTGTGTACAGTCACATCAAAAGGATGCATTTGTCTGGACCTATGTTACTGATTTTAACAAAACCATACAAAGTACTAGGCCTATGATTTCTATTGTGGTACTAAATTGACATTGACATTGTTAGAACATTTCTGGATGTGATAATGGGATTAATTTGGTTATTCCAACCCCAAGATTGTGTGGTAAAAATCAATGCAATAGGATCAACATGTAATAGCTGACATGTGCATCATAATGATGTGACTGCACACATCTTTTATCAGTTGGTTATCAACAATTATCAGTATTTATCTGAAAATGTCACATGGTCTCAAATGAAGGAGAGCAGACTTGGAAGAGGCCTTGATGTGCTTCGGTAGTTTATCCCTTATACAAAGATCATGTGTATAGCAGCATGTGATAACCGATTTACATATCCATGATCAAACTGGTGTCTTCTCATGGACAAATTAGCTGAGAAATACTTTGATTTGTATAC
>CM069441.1:96471412-96752700 GCA_035610835.1 Ophiura sarsii | reverse complement strand
CAAGACTAATTTGTGGGCCTGGGACACAAGTTGCGGACGGGTTCAGATATATACTGTATATACATACGTGTAGAAAGACAGAAGATTACATATGCATGTGTAAATGCTGTAAGGTTACATCACTATCCAGAGGAAGGGAAATAGAGTATACAAATATTTTTAGAAAAAGTATGCTTTAGGTTCCAGGCATGAATGGCAGATAAAGGTTACCATGGTTACCATGAGAGACTTTGATCCCGTAATTGATTTGCACCTGGGACCTAGAGTGCACTATATCTAGACTTTTTTTTAAATTTTAAGCTATATCGCCTTCTTGATTGTCTTGCCATACCAATTATGAAATGTTTTAATTCTCAATAGAGTGACATCTATGATAACTTCTACCCAATCACGACTGGTGTGATGCTCCTGCGTCTAGTAATATGTTTGCTATTCGTGTTGTACTATAGTATAGATTGCTATAGTTTGAATCATAAAGTCTTGTAAGTGAATTACACGTTGAGTATCACTCGCATCATGTTCATAATGTTTGGTCCAGCTGATTCTGAATCTGACTATAGGAATCCCGGCCCACCTACTTAACACAAAAGTTGGTTACCATGACTGTTCTTCATTTTTTCAAAGTACCCCTTTGCAAGGATTTTTCAACAATTTTACCCCCCACCCCTTTTTATGGCGAAAACGAAGACAAAATTGGGTTGATAAATACCCCCTTTTTTTTGGTTTTCAATGACTATCATTTCAAACAACCCTTTTCAAAGACACTGTATACATACATTAAATAGATAAAAACAGTGACAGGCCTTTATGGTCCTGTGTTATAAACTGGTGTACCCCAAATGGTGTATTTGGGTTGTTACCATGTTATTTCAAATGATTAAATCCATACTGCAATTTTTTTGTTTGCTTTTTCCTCTTAGTAAAATACCCTTTTTTTTTCGAATTTCGCAGAGACTAATTCATGAAATACCCCCTATTTTCATGATTTCGCTGTCCTCGCTGACATATAAAAATTATCACCCTTTTTCCGCGATTTTTCGAACAGTCATGGTTACCAACTTTTGTGTTGAGTTGGGGGCCGGGATAGGAATGCTTTATCATTTGGTTCCAAATCAGTAACTGTAAACCACTTAATTTCGCGAGGGATTTAATTTTGCGAATTTCGTGAGGGATGTGGATTCGTAAAAGACTGACAATTTTGCATTGAAAGTAACAGTAACATTTCCAGATTCGCGAAATTAAATTCCCACTAAAATAGCAGTAATTTGATATTCTCAAAATAAAGTATCCGCAAAATTAAATTGTTTTACAATTTTTAATTTCTGGATCAGGCAACAGTAAAAAAAATGAGTTTTTTCACAGCTTTCTAAGACAGAATTTGGATATGGGTGTTTTTGGTTTTTATTTGATTGCTTTGTTTCCTATTTTAGACTATATAAATGCATACTTTTCTTTCTTTTTTATCTTAACACTTTCCACGCGGCAGGGGTCTGCAGACAACATTCACAAAATTTCACAAAAACTTTCAAAAATGTCAACATTATTGAATTTCATTACCATATTTGGAATCACCATGGGGAATCCATTGACATAAGTGCAAACATGCCTAGTATTGGTTGAGCAATCCTTGAAATAGGCCTTGAAAGTTGGGTACTGTTTCTGAAAAATCTGATTTGTACAGACAAATTAGATTAACATTTTTGGACAAATGTCAACAACCAATTCAATAGAATTACTTTTATTTCTCCATCATGCTTGTAGCTAGAGTGGCGGAAGAAGTATAGGAAAGTTGAACCATTTTGGATGCATTTCTAACTCTTTGAAACCAATTAACCTCGTTAGCTCAATTGGTAAAGCGTCTGTCTGGAGTTCAGGAGGTCCCATGTTCAAATCCTGGTCAAGGAATGAATTTTCATACCTCAACCACCACAAGATTTCAGGCAAAAAGCAAGCGAAAATTGTCATTTTAAAAGCTGTGGGCATGGACACTTATACTTGTATTAATACTGTGATCGCATGCCAGACACACATATTTCATTCTGTTCATATTTAAACAAACATTCTGTTTATACTCAGGGATGTTGCTACTTTTTATATACCAACAAAGTAGCTGTAATAGATTAACTGTAAAAGTAGAAATTTTCGCGAGGTTTTTATTTTCGAGAATTTCGCGAATCAATCCTCATACGTGAAAATATAAACTCCAAAATTATTGACTTCCATTGACTTTTGTTTACAAATGTTGAAAATCGCGAAAATAAAAAATTGTGAAATGCCTGTTATGACCATTTTCATGAAAATATCTTATCGCGAAAATATTGACTTTTACAGTATCCCAAAGAATTATTGTTCAATCAATCAATCAATCATCAGCTTATAGACATTATTCATAATTGGCCTATTTACGTCAAAAGAGGGCCCTGCTATCCAACTGAGCATGCTCAGAGCAATTAGTACTCCGAAAACAAGGCCAGCGATGTAGCCAAGACGAGAGTGATGTAGTTTTTCAATGTGGTGTACTTTGCACTAATCATAAAAAAAGTCTTCATACTTCTGAGCTGTTCAATATTTGACCTTATTACATTCGTGTAATAAACTTGAACGTATAAACTATCTATTCCACTAGTTTGAGAATGAAATGTTTGCTGGTAACAGACACTATCTAGGAAAATGTAGAAGTTCGCAGTTCATTACATTGCAGTAAAAGTATGAGATTGTAATGTTTATCGGCGCACTAATTGCTCTGAGCATGCTCAGTTAGAATTCACACCCTCTGTTGATATAAATTGCGCCAATTATGAATAACGTCTATTGCTAAAAGACTCAGTTTAAAAAACCTCAACACAACCACCACCCAGATGACCCTATTCCAAAATTTAAGATTTTAAATTTCATCTTGTAAGTGATGACAATCAAGGTTTCTTGTTTTATAGAAAAAAGAAATTTGAAAACAATCAATGAAAAAACAAACAAATTTATCCAAAGCTATTTAAAAAAATGTGTGTAAATTTTGTTTTGTATATGAAATATGTAATATAAGCTATATCTTTATAATGAAAAACAATGTGTGTAATTTGTGTGTGTACAGCAACATATTTTTACTCTGCCTTTATATATATGTGTTGGTTTTCAAGTTCAAAGTGATTCTTATCAATTGTGCCAGTAATCAATATTTTTATTGTTGTTTTATCAGGAAAGTTTCAATTTATAATTTTCTTGTTCTTATATCATTTTAAACACGAGTGAAAACTGTACTGCATATAATCTACGATACATGTGTAGATCAAAACCATCACATTATTATGACAACTCTTTTTCAGAATCTACAGAATTTGCCCCAAATTTGGACATAGTTCTGTTTCCAATTTGATAGGTCAAAATAAAAATGACAATACTTCCTCCCAAGGGAAATATGCATATTGGTTAAGTTTTATGGGATTTTATTTTGTCTCATTGAAAACTGATGTTTCTGACCTTGCAGTATTGGAAGAATTAAGTAAATGTGACATATCATGTTATTGGCTTATTTGGTTCGAGATTTAGAACTAAATTGATTGTAAAATATAATAAAGTAAACAGGAGAAAAGATAAACAGTTAAATTATCTTAATAGTACTACTTTGGCTAGTTTTATATTCAGATGTGTTTAAATTTCATTTTTGTCAAAAGCAGACAAAGAGTCATTACAGGCCTTTTGAAATGATGTGTCACAAATGTCCAAATTAGTCTTGCCCTTTTCTTTAAAGCTACTAATTTTATGTAACTATTTGAGCCCAGTGGGCACAATTTTTAAAACGAAGTTGAACCGATATTGTACCGACGTTTCAAATCACTCGTTACGTTGGTACGATATCAATACAATAGAATTTTTCTGATTGTGCCCGCTGGGAAACAATAAATTGTTGCCTTCCTGCCACTTAAGAAATAATATGTGATACATTCCATTCAGAATATTATATGACAGGTGTCAAAGTGTATGTATTTTATCAACAGAAATTTTTAGTATTATTTTATTAGACTTGATTATATGATTATCTGGACAGAAGAGAGCTTTTTATGGTATGAATTATGATTACGTTTACTATTAAGATGTTTAGGTGATGAAAAAACACATGTTCTCAAGTAAGAACGTTTGGTCTGGCATTTTGTAATCAACATTTTCAAAAATGTCAAGAAATTAAAGAAATTCAAAGATTTCAACTAATGTTTTCTTAATTGTTCAAACAATTTGAACATTCAAAAACAATGGGTCGGTCGGGTCCGGCAAGGGGGGGGGGGGGGGGGGGGGGTGATTGTACCAACTATTTTGATCAACCAATTTTGTCTGGGAGTTTTTTTAATTGTCTGGAATAGTTCTTATCAACATCAGTGCCATTCTGCTTGAATTGATTGGGTTTGAAATTTATGTTAGATTTGTAAACAATTAGTATTTTTCAGATAGGGAAATAAGAATGGGTGGTGAAAGAATACCATTTTGTTGTCCATACGTGAGTTGATATTACAAATAATTTTATTTAGTGGTGTTTTTTTTTAAAATCGTATTTAAGCGGAATAAAATGAATTTTACTTAACTCATGTATGGAGAAAAAAATGCTAACGTCGTGAACCTGCTGTTTGTCATTTTAAGTAGCATTTTGCTTTTTATGAATTATGCAATCATTAATCAAAGAATCTTTTGAAATCCATTTCAATTTCATAATTATTTGTACCTAATGGTTCAGAATAAAGACATGCTCATTTGTAAACCGAATATAAGGTATGGTGTTTGATGTTCTTTATAGAATAGTTCCTCAAGTTTCATTTGTAATATTGAGAACTTGCTTCTTGACTGTTTCAGGTCTGTGATGATAAGTATTGGTACCGGTTATTTAACGGTAATTCAATGAACCGGGTGAATTGATAAGCCCAACACACGCATTTAATGCTATATGCTGAGTTTAGCGATTAAATGGACCAATCACCAATCGACCTACTAGTGACAAGTCCAAGAATGTCACTAGTAGGTTTTAATTGGCATACTTCTTCTTGAATGCCATAATTTTAGCAATTTGAATGCTTAATCATGTTAGAAATCTATCATGATCTGTAAGTCGGTGACTGTCCCAAATTAAAGTGTGTTCAGGTTATTTAGAACATTACTGCTCAAAGAATGAGGTCGTGCTACAAATAAAACAGAATGATGATAATTCATCTTAGTAGTATTGAACCAATCAGAAAGCAAGAAACATAAGGCCAAACAAAGAAGATAGTCTGTCTCAATACATTTTGCAAATAAGCTAAGTGCTGTGCGATTTTATTTTTTTTAGAAAAATAGGCTATGGGGTATGCGATTTTCTTCTTTTTTTTGCTAATCCAAGCTTCAGAGAATTTTTACATTTTTTTTCTAAAATTTTTTTTTTTTAAAAATTAAACATTTAAAAATGTAGGCCTCAGCGCATAGACCTATGCGCCATAGCTCATTTCACATACCAATGCGGGCGGGCTTCTGAGACAGACTATCTTCTTTGTTTGGCCTAAATATGCAGAGTATATTATGTCTGAGAGCACAATCAGCCCTGGCACACAATAACCCGAACTAAAGAAATGGGAAAATTAATATCCTATTGCTTTCCCAACCTTGGTTACTGTAAGAGTGGAAATGTTCGCAGTTCATTTATTTTCGCGCTAAAATGAGCAAGTGCAAAAATAAAAACGCACAAATATATTAATTTTTAATGTAGGTCTATGTAAAGTAGCTCAAAATCAGGACAATAAAAACAAGTTAAAATTGTTCAAAATGTGCTAAGAGCGAAAAATTACACTCGCGAAAATGTCCACTTCTACAGTATGCTACTGGAATTAACCTATGCGTTTCATGTATAGAGATATAATGAGTGAGTATTATATAGTGATGTGAATGTTTATAAGATATATTAGCAAAGACAATATTTTTGTATGGTCAAATTCTGCCTCATCCATGTGGACACGGCAGTTTATTAGAGCAATTCTGCACCACTCACATAAACATGTTTATGTAATGTTACTTTCGAGGGCAGTAAGCTATATATATATATATAATATAGGCTTATGCCTTGCCCGTTTGGTTTTGATTTACCCCGTTCTGAACTTTCAGTCACAACTTTCCCCCCTCTGTTCTTCACGTGAAGCACTTCAAATGTTTTCCAACAGAAGTTTGATTGTTTTGCATTTGAAGTATAAGAAATATTATATTTCAGAGTTCTCAGACCATTGCATGCTGAGACTAAATGTGTATCCATCCATGGCGCAAGTGTTCTCATTTCTCAATGTTCACATTTGAATAGATTAGTAGATGCATCACTCACATGGAACTCAAAATGTTCAATTATATTTCAACAGGTTTATAGGTTCTTGAGATATGGTCAAAATATAAATTTTCCATAATCTAATTGATGATCAATAAAACCATATGTTTGTTATTGCTAATTTCGCGAGGAGCATTTACTCACGAAAGTGTCTTGCCGCAAATATTTACAATCTACCTTGTAGCAGTGCATTGCAAAGTTACACAATGTATAACTCCAAAGTTTACATTCGCAAATGTTCATGCCGTGAATTAGGCGAGTATTGCTGATTCGTGAAATTTTAAACTTGACAACATTTCTGGTTTTACAGTATTTTGGAAACATTGCACCCATTTTGATCAAATTTGGGTGATAATGAAATAGTTATAAACTACAAAACAAGATTTGGAAACACCTAAGTTAAAAACAATACCAAGACGAGAACTGTGTCACAAATAAAGGTTCTTGCATTGATATGATTCTATATGTTGTTTTATTTTTCAAATCAAGGGTTATTAATATTTTGATCCTAATGATTCTCTGACAATAACAAAATATAGATGCAAGCAGCTGGCAGATCAACTTTTATTGGCCTTTATAGAAATGGGGCTCTAATAAAATGAACTACCCATATGCGTAGTGGTAAATTCAATTCAGACCTTTGTTAATGTATAGGCCTACTCCATAATAATTTAGGTAAAACATGGGGAGCTTTGCAATTAAGGGGAGTGTGGACCCTCAGCATAGCCTCCGTAAAACTGCCGTAACTTCTTTAGTATTCATTTAGTCTTTATAAAAGTATACAAAAGTGCCAAAAAACATGATTTTTTTTTTTTACCTCAAAAATCATGAAAATCACATTTTTGGGAAAAAATCGCACTTTTTGGTCTATAACTCAAAAAATAAATAAGATGTTAAAAAAAAAAGCACACTGGGGAATGTTATCAGGATTATCATAAAACTAGTATGACACAATTTGACAAAATATATTTTGAGTTATCTTTGCAGAACCTAAAATAGGTCAAAAAACGTGTTTTTTATAACTTTTCCAAAATGGTCAATTTCATTATCATGGTTGGATTCATTGAACCCTTTCCTGCTAAAAACTGTATACTTATATAAAGATTATAGATTATTATTTATATGGGCCTTCCAAACGGTACAATAAAAATGCGTATTGAATATTGTGCACCAAGTTCCCGGATGTGCGTCCAATTTTCAAAAAATGTTGCCGTCCAATATTTTTTGTGCGGCGCAGAAGATGTGCGCATGAGTATAATGCGCGGAGAAGGTCGGTTCGGGCTAACTTTTTTTAATCTAAACAGTCTGTTATATAACAATAATAATAATATTGAATGTCTTATTTTCGGGTGATACAAGAATATTGCACTCGCTATACAAATATTGCATTCATCTCCGACTCGTGCAATATTTTTATAGCTCGTGCAATATATTCTTGTATCACCCTCAAAGCCATTCAATATTATATAATTACAGAGACAATGTTTTGTGTGTGGTGTAATTTAGAATTTCACACTCCCTGTGAAAGTTGATATGTGATTACAGCGAGAATTTCAAGGGGGTTTGCATTTTGTATGGAATAGTCAGTTTGGAAAAATAAAAATCTTAAACATAAAAAACTATATAATTATTAAGGCGTTGTTGATTTCTTATTTATGTGTAATGTATTTTATCAATAAGTTAAAACTGAATCTTGAAATTGGAAAAGTTCATCAGGCTAGCAGAAGAAAAAAAGATAGGATGACTTGCTGAATTGAGCATAATGAAATGATGTTAGACTTGAAACAAGTCCATGACGGAATAAAGCATAACAACATTGTTTAAGCAAGATTTGTATCTAGACTATGCATATCTATGTGTATGTTGTATTAAGCAGTTGCACTGAAAAGATATTTGAGTAAATTACTTGATATAAACAAAAAAAGAATATGGATGACCTTGACAGTTTAATGTCATGTTTAATGAAATGTTCGCATGCAAATTTCACAAGAGCACTTATTCGTGAAAATGTCATGCTGCCAAGCTTGTAGCAGTGCATTGCAAACTTGCACAATGTAAAAGTTGACATTATCGAAATGTTCATGCGAAGAATTAGACCAGTATTGCTGATTTAAAACTTGCGAAAATTTCTGGTTTTACAGAATTTGGTAATAAAAAGAGATGGTGACCTGGAGGGGAGAAGTCCCATATGTTGGGGGATGTGTACATGTAAAATGTAAGGCCCTGAAGACCACCCCCTTTTTTGGCCTGGTTCTTCACCCAATGCCACTCCATACCATTTTGAAAATTCAAGCACTCTCACCTAATGATTCCATCTTTTTTAAAAATTAAAAATTTAAACACTTACAGACATGTTGGGCCGTATTCTCGTACGTAGTTAAACGCGGTTTTAAGCTAAACACGCGTCTAACTTTGACGTTAGACACAGCGTTTAACTAAACGCAATTCTCGTACATTTGTTTTACTTAAACACGCGTCTAACTCGCCGAAATGTGTCTAACTTTAAACACGGGTACGGGGTAGTTTAATGCGTGTTTAACTAAACTCGCGCACCAACTGTATGCCTTGAATGATCACTCATCCGTGCCGGTGCAAACTGACGTGCGGATCGCGTAGTCTTAAAAAGTACCGTGTATTTAAGGCATTCGGTCGATATTCATTGTACTCCATTAGGGCCACAATGATTAAATACCTGTATACAATCAACGCAGGACCACTCTGGGAACGAGATTTGCAGAGTTTAAAATCGTGTTTTGTTAAACACGTCGTCTAAAGGATAAACTCACGTTTAAGTTAGACACGCGTTTAGTTAAACACGGTTTTAAGCTAAAACCGTGTTTAGTACGAGAATACGGCCCGTTATGTTTTTCTGGGGAAATGTGCACATTTCTCACCCAAATACCCCCATTCGTAAGAAGAATTTGCAAATGGGTGTCATCCAATGACTCCTTGTGGGCATTTTGGCAACCTCTTACATCACACAACTACCCTTATTAGGCAACAACAACAAAAAGTTTGTTTCCAGTAGCAAGCCTGAAAAGCAAGGCTCAAGATGAGCGGGCGCTGGGCGATTTCTACCCCTCGGTCCTCCTGCCATAGCGCCCGGTAATGCTGAAAAAATTTAAACAACCGATGGTTGATATTTTGTCCAAACCAGCGCCCGTTGACGATCATGAAGTTTGCCCAAGACATCGAAGTTCGATTTGACAAAAAGATTTAATAATAAGTTAGCTCCCGGTAGACTGAAAGTAGCCCCTGGTTCTCCATAAATCCCATGATCCGGGCGCTACTTTTGATAAAAAGTAGCTCCCGGTAAAAAAACTATTATCTTGAGTCTTGGTGAAAAGTCAAATGCTCAAATTCATATTGGATATTCACTTGAAATGGTTTTAATTAGTCAAATCAAATATGTGCTTTTTTGTTACTCTTATGTTCGCTAAAATGTGATTTTCACCACGGATTTTCACTTTCGTGTTAGTTGTATGTAAGCAACCGCCATCTTGCCCTAAAAATAATTGTTTCCGTTTTTCTATTAAAAAAAATAAATGCGCAAGAATCAAGCGTCTCAATGAAATGCGCGCACTACTGAAAACAAACTTCTTTTTTTAGCCTCATATTTTGTTCTCTCTCACCCAGTGCCCCGGGATTTGAATATACCTGCATGTTACCACCCCCCCCCCCCCCCACCCAGCAAACACAGAACGTTTCCGCAACGTTGCACCTAGGTTGCAGTTAGGTTGCGTCATTTAAAACGTTTTAACAACGTTTTTATAACGTTACGGTTTGGTTGTGATTTGGTTGTTTTAAGTTGGTCCGTTGAAACGTGAGCAAAACGTTCTCTGAACGTTAAAGTTTAGTTCTAGTTTGGTTGCACTTAGGTTGTGGTTAGGTTGTCATTATAAACGTTCTTACAACGTTATTATGACGTTGCGGTTTGTTTGTTTTAGGTTGGTTCTTGGAAACGTGATTAAAACGTTCTCTGAACGTTGCATGCTGATCATCGGAAACGTTTATACATAATGTTTTAACAATGTTGTAACACTCAAATAGTTGGTTGTTTTAGTTTAAACGTGAAAAAGATGTTCCCTGAACGTTGTAGTTTAAGTTCTAGTTTGGTTGCACTAAGGTTCTGGTTAGGTTGTCATTAAATACGTTCTTACAGCGTTATTATAACGTTGCGGGTTGTTTGTTTTAAGTACCAAATCACACCCAAACCGCAACGTTATATATAACGTTGTAGAAACGTTTTAATGACAACCTAACCACAACCTAAGTGCAACCAAACTAGAACTTAACTGCAACGTTCAGAGAACGTTTTGCTCACGTTTCAACGGACCAACCTAAAACAACCAAATCACACCCAAACCGCAACGTTATAATAACGTTGTAGAAACGTTTTAATGACAACCTAACTACAACCTAAGTGCAATCAAACTAGAACTTAACTGCAACGTTCAGAGAACGTTTTGCTCACGTTTCTATGGACCAACCTAAAACAACCAAATCACACCCAAACCGCAACGTTATAATAACGTTGTAGAAACTTTTAATGACAACCTAACCACAACCTAAGTGCAACCAAACTAGAACTTAACTGCAACGTTCAGAGAACTTTTTGCTCACGTTTCCATTGACCAACCTAAAACAACCAAATCACACCCAAACCGCAACGTTATAATAACGTTGTAGAAACGTTTTAATGACAACCTAACCACAACCTAAGTGCAACCAAACTAGAACTTAACTGCAACGTTCAGAAAACATTTTGCTCACGTTTCCATGGACTAATTAAATAATGAATTACATTTTATTTAAAAAGGTTTATTACGAATCAAAATTTTAATACAAAACAATTTGGCATTACAAATTTGATGTACTAATCTAGGCGTATACAGGGTGACCCAAAAATGTTAACACTCTGGGCACATAAGATATCTTAAAAGGACAGGAACACACGGGTCTAATCTTGATGTATTATGAAAGCTGAGTAAACAAGCTTTCATTTGCATTTTGTTGCGTTCCAATTGGTTATTTAGAACGGGAGATATGCTTCAGCAAACATGAGGAAGCAAAATCGGCTTGGTCCAATTTGCATTAATTACAACTATGATTACGAACTTGTAAGAATGCCAAAAACATTATTGTGCAGTTATTCAAAAGTAACAATACCATTGCAACATTTAATCATAAGTTAGAATGTATCGATTATTGAATATAATTGAATCTTTTCATTCATTTATCCAACGATACAAGCAAGTTATAACAGGTGGTATTACCATTGACATTAATTGGATGGACCATTTCAACAAAGAGCATGAAATGTTTCAATTTCAATTTTAAAGACTGCTTTACTGACTTTCTGGTTTCCTTGTGAACTTAGGCATTTTTATGCTTTTCCGTTAGTTCCCGTTTTAACTCAAGCGCAATATGCTCTTTTCTAAGCGTGTAAATCCGTTAAAGTTTGAATCGAATTCGTTCCTCGTGGGTATTGCACATGGAAAAAGAGTATAGAACTTGAACTCATGACAAAATACCTGTATAATTTATGTGGAATATATTTATTTATGTCTTTTAAGCTTGAAAAGAATCTGGCTTCATCACGACGTTCATATAACGTTCATATAACGTTTACACAACCAAATTATGTTACCTGGGCTGTAATCGCTAATTTGCATATTTTACCTGGCCTTACATGAGTCGAGTAAATTGTGGAAATAGCTCATTAGCATAATTTCAATGGTACAAAAATTAGCACCGGTGCTCGTTTGTAACCTTTAAATTATGGTAATGAGCTAATTTGCAACTTTTATTTATTTAAACCTATTTTTTTTTTTAAATTTAAGTCGATACATACATTTAACAGCTTTTAACACTATAGAAAGTATTTTGATCTGCATACGTAAGTTCTCATATGTATATCTAAAGGCAAGTCATTGTTCACTAATGCCATATACATTGAGCAAGAACATAGTACACATGAAAAGGTCAATGCCCGCCCCATCCCTCTATAATACCACTACCATTCCCTGGTTGCCATGGTGTAACTAACCGAATTTGATGAAAGTTTTTTACACGTTTGGGATAACGTTGTGAAAACGTTCAAGACTAACGTTCATACAACATAAAAATGTGTCGACAAATAAACGTTCTTTGAACGTTTAATCATAACGTTCCAAGAACGAAAGTGAAACGTTGTCACGACGTTCCAACAACGTAATAAATAGGTTATAAAAACGTCATTTGGACGTAATGGTATAACTAACAGAAGTTTTTTAAACGTTTGGGACGTTGTTATAACGTTGTGAAAACGTTCATTACTAACGTTCAAACAACGTAAAAATGTGTCGACAAATAAACGTTCTTCTAACGTTGGATCGCAACGTTCCATGAACGTTGTCACGACGTTCCGATAACGTAATAAAGACAGTATAAAAACGTCATTTGGACGTAATGGTATAACTAACAGAATTTCAAGAAAGTGTTTTAAACGTTTAGGACGTTGTGATAACGTTGTGAAAACGTTCATGACTAACGTTCATACAACGTAAAAATGTGTCGACAAATAAACGTTCTCCTAACGTTGGATCACGTTCACAACGTTCTTTGAACTTTTAATCATAACGTTCCAAGAACGAAAGTGAAACCTTGCCACGACGTTCTAACAACGTAATATGGTTAGCTGGGCACCCCCTCCCGATGAAATCATAGTGGTCAGCATTTGCTCTCTTTCAAATATGTTGGTTTGCATGAATCATGTTAACTGTTTAGCCTAATTTGAAATATGTAACACAATTTGATGAAGAATTTCAATCCAATTTCAAGAAATCAAACACTACATGTATTATAGCGTCTGAAATGTTTGCAGCAAAGCATGTTTCCATGGCATTTGTTGGGATTCTACCCCAAAGTTAAAGGGACATTAAGTGGTGTTGAAAAGTTTAAATGTTTAAAAATTTACTTCAGAATTCAAGATGAACATTAAAAATCGCCATTATTGTTGTTTCTACCTGACACAAAAAACACAGCAAAACTAGATTAAAACAATATCATCGCTATTTATTGAAAAACGCCGTTATGTATCACGCGTACTGCACGGGGATACTGTCGGACGTAAAATGCTGGTCCCACGGGACCAGCATTTTTTGAATCGACGTTTTCTTGTACAAAGAGAGCTGATTTTTCTTAATCCTTATAGGTGTAGGTTCATACATGTAATACAATTATAAAAATAAACTAATCTCAGTTTTTATCATAATTGAGGGCGCTGCCTCCAACACATCTCTTAGTGTCCCTTTAACTTCGCTAAGATCAGATTTTTGATTCAGGCCTGAGATGATGAGATAATAAGACAAACAAATTGTTATGTTGCACTCGGCGATCTCCGACCCTAAAATCTCAAAAATCAGGGTCACAACTTTTTAAATGTTACCCAAAATATTACTAATTTAATGCTTGAAATGAATAAGTTTGCTTGAATAGGTTGCGTTTAAACTATTATCACACTAGAAAGAAATGTAGTCAAATTGACATTTACGATTTTTGTTCTTGTCATGAACCATCTACAGGCCTGACTGACCCCTTTTTTAATTTTACAACTTTCTTTCTTTTCTTTTTTACATTTTTGGCAAATGTTTGCAATTTGTCGTTGTTGCAATTTTTTGTTGATTTTTGAAGAATATTTTGAAAATTGCTGAAAATGTTGCAAAATATTTGAAGAAAAAACACCTGACACCTAAGAGGTATGTTTGTCCGTAGAGCAGGGTTTTTTCCAGGTTTTATAGAACTCTAGGGGTCTAATCCTCATAAACCACATTTTACTGATGCTGCTGAAAGATGTAGGCAATAAGTTTTGTATGAAAACATGCGTAGTTATGTGTCAATTTAGTCAAAAAATAAGAACCGCCTTCTTTCTTCTTAATTTTAAATGACCTTATCGTGTCATATATTTTTATTTAGGAAAATATAATAAACTCGGGTGCACTCCCATGTTTGAACATCTTCAGGCTGTTCAGTCTCCACCCCCCGCCCCCCATATGTTATCCCACCATCACTCAGAGACTCATAGTATTTAGGCCTAAATTATCACCCAAAGACTACTATTTTGGGAGACATTTTATCATTAATATTGAAAATTTTGCAAAATACTAAAATTAAGGATTAGAATTCCTAATACAATTTTAGTAGGCTATGTTGTTGTTAGATTTGAAGTGCTATTTTCAGCAGTTACATACTTCCAACAATCCAAGAAAAAGAGGTCCCACCGAGATTTGAACTCGGATCGCGAGATTCAGAGTCTCGAGTGCTAACCATTACACCATGGGACCCGAGCTGGCCTACTGATGTTGTGGCTTGTGATTATAATGTAACTACCGTCACGCGGTACGCCCCGAATTATTGCGAAATAGACGACGAATCCCGATCCCTTTTTTAATATCATATGTTTGAACTGTAGAGGGCTTGTGTCATTCGACCGTACATTAATCCGAGGCCAGACAGCTACGGACGTTGTTGTATAATCGCCTATAAAAACACAAGTAAGAACTAAATAAAAGAATATACTGTAAGTAAAAAGTGCCATTAATTATTAGATTCTCGTAGCACTATACTTGCCTTCGTCAAAGTGATGAGGGAGGGCAGTTTTTATTTTTATTTTTTACTAAATTGACTCATAAATAGGCCCTATGGCTGTTAAAAGCAACTTTCAGCCGCATAAGAAAAAACGGAGATGCTCTTATGTTTTTAGTTTATTAGGGTTAGACCCCTAGAGGTTTATAAAACACTTTCTGTAGTTGATAATAATAAGAATAATTTAGGCATGTTAGAAACTCAATAATGTTAATAAAATTGAAAAAATAGTTGATCTTGTCCCAGAAAGTAGGGAGGCTACGACACTTAATTTGGTTTAAAGTGGTCTTACGAATTTTAAGCCCTAAAACAATTTTAGTATTTTGAATACACCTTGACTATGCAAGGCCATGTTTCCCTGTTTATAGTCCTACACTCTAAGAAATTAAAGAACCTTTTTTTGTCCTGCCAGGAGAACCCTTAAATTTTTTTTAAAGAACCAAAAATAGTTCCCCAAACGTGATACAGAACCATTTTTGGTTGATACAGAACCATTTTGGTTCTATGAAGAACCTTGTTTGGTTCTTCAATTTTTTTGAAGGTTCAAGAGAGAGGTTCCTTATAGAACCTTCAAAAAAGGTTCTTGAAAATTGAAGAACCCCAAAAGGTTCTTCATAGAACCAAAAATGGTTCTGTATCAACCAAAAATGGTTCTGTATCATGTTTGGGGAACTATTTTTGGTTCTTTAAAGAACCTTTATAAGGGTTCTCCTGGCAGGACAACTTTAGAACCATTTTTTCTAAGCGTGTAATGTAGTTTTGAAGGTTTAGGCCTACTATCACTTGGTCTAATGTAATTTGGTCTAATTGACATTTGGTCTATTGCCAGTTTGAGTTTGGCTAATATAACCCGGTATAATTGTCACTTAGGCTAATGATCATTATGGTCTAACTGCCAGTTTGTCTAATACCCAGTAAAATAAATGCCCATGCCTAAAAAATGTCTTCAAAGGGCAAATGTTGCTATAATATTATATTGGCCAAAATAAGTTCAAGTGGGGATAGCTAAAATGGTTGTAGACGAAATGGATATTAGACGAAATGGTTATAATTGATATAAGACAAGTTAGGTTTTAGCCGAAGTGGTATTTAGACTAAATAGATATTACTATAAGACAAAAAGGGCATTGGACCATGTGGTTAGTAGATTACACCGTTAAAAAAAAAATCATCGTATAATTTACATGTAAAACACTGTAAAATGATGGGAATATGACAGTATTTTACCGTTTCTAAAAAAACCGGTCAAATACTGTATTTTTCACACTTGATTCTTTAAGCCATCGTTGACTAAAATGAAAGTTGAGCTAGTGGCTTAAGACTTAACATTCTCAACATTAGCTACACACAAAAAAAATTGTCAATTTTTTGACCAAGTCCTAAATTTCATCAATGTTAATTTTACAGGGGTTTGTTGGCAGATGCCAGCCTTTTTACCGTTAATTTTACAACATTTTCAACAAACGCCTGTAAATTTTACTTTGCATTGTAAAAAAAGCAGTAAAATACTGTAAAATATACAGTATATTGTTTTTTGTGCATTTTTACAGTAATAATTGGTTTAAGAAACTGTAAAATTTTACAGTGTCCCGTTAAATTTTACAGCTATTTACTGTAAATTTTTACAGTAATACAATGTAAATTTTACAGGGGTTTGTTGGCAGATTGGCTGCCAGCCTTTTTACCGTTAATTTTACAACATTTTTTTAACAGTGTATGTGGATTTAGACCAAATGTATTAAACAAAATGGTATTAGCCGAAGGGGGAATGTACCGATTGGAAGGTCTTTCCAGCAAGTGGTAATTTTCCAACAATCCAAGAAAAAGAGGTCCCACCGAGATTTGAACTCGGATCGCGAGATTCAGAGTCTCGAGTGCTAACCATTACACCATGGGACCCGAGCTGGCCTAAGACCAATGTGACTTGTAAAATCAAAGTTACGAGATATGATGACTCGTGGTATGCTTAGAATTAATATTGCGAAATGGACGACGGAATCCCTGTTTACAGTAGTATATCGTATGTTGGAACTGTAGAGGGCTTGTGTCATTCGACCATGCATTTATCCGAGGCCAGACAGCTACGGACGTTGTTGTATAATCGCCAATAAAAAACATAAATCCATCCTAATTGAGCCAAATGCTTGGGGTTGGGGAGGCTAATAATTATAACATTACTAGCTGTGAAGTAAGAAATGAATGAAAGAATAGTGAACAATGTCAAAAAAATTCGCACGTCAAAAAATTTCGCACGGACACATAATTTCGCAGTCCAAAAAGCACTGTAGTCAATGTTTTATGAGTAGTTTTACTATCATTGAAATTTGAAACTAAGAAAAACGCAATTTTTACCCTAAAAAAGAAAAAGAAAAAAAAGAAGATTTTCAAGGGGGGTGCGTCCGCACCCAACGCACCCCCCCCCCCCCCCCCCCATCTGACGGCCCTGGACGGAGTGGTTATTAGATAAAGTGGCGACTATTAGATGAAGTGGTCAGTAGACGAAATGGAGATTAGACAAAATGGTTATATATAGACCAAGCGGTATGTAGACAAAATATATATTAGACGAATTGAATAGACAAAGTGGGTTTTAGACTACCGTAATGGTTATTAGACAAGAAGTGCATTAGACCATGTGGGACTATGTGGATTTACCAAATAATTAGACAAAATGGGGGTGGGGGGGAGGGGGGGGGGGGTGGAGGAATTAAGGGGGAACACGAAAAAAATCTGTAGAGACAGGGGGGAACACGAATTGTTTTGATTAACTAAGGGGGGGAACACGAATTTTAATTTGTAAAAAAATTAGCGCGGTACGCGCGCATGTTTCCTCCAAATACAATATTGTTGGGTACAACCTTCTTTAGAGCCAAAATGTACTTCAATCATAGCCAAAATAAGTGTGAACATGATTTTTTTCTTCTACTAGTCAGGGGGAACCTGACAATTTACAAACTTAAAATGGGGGGGGGGGGGGGGGGGGGAACTTGAAAAAAAGGGTTCAAAAACATTGAAATCCTCCATTCCCTCCCCTGGCGTAAATAATGAACACTCCACTCCCTAACTTTTTAACAAAAAAGTTTAACAAAAAAGTTGTGGATGAAATATAGAAAATAAGAACATAGAAACTGAAAAAGGATGCGCAAGGGGATGAGAAACTACGTTTTTCCTTTACTTGGTCCTTGGAATAAAGATTGTGTCCAAGCTTGGTCCAAACATGAACACTAAAAACATCTTTCTGCTTAAAATTTGATGATGCATCTTTGGTGAATAATTAATTGGCTATGAGTCACGTGATATCTAATATGGCGCATAAATATTGAGACGGGTTCATTTGTGATTCGGTTCATATCAAAGAGATCTGATATGATTTTTCTTGCTTTGATATAACACTGTAAGTCAAATGGTACTAAGAAACTTTGCACTGTTATTTATTAGAGAAACATTCAATGATTTCATGCACAAAATCTGTCAAAAGCTCAATGTTCAATATTTAACTCACTTAATTTAGCAGACGCTACGCGGAAGAATTTATCCACGACGTGCACTGTGATTCGGTTAAAATCGCTGGCTCTTGTCGGCGTTGTTTGTGTGTGGAGAAAGGACAATCCGACAACAACCGCCCCAATAATTAGAGCCAGATTTTAGGATTTCTACAAGATAAATCACACTATGGTTTAGACCGGAATAAAACGTAAGTAATTCTGAATCGTACTATATAATTTGATGATCTAAATTGTAATATTGACTGAATAAGCGCTAGTTTTGTATTCAATTGAACAGAAATGTTTCAAATCAAATCAAATTCATCCATTCATGCATTGACTAATGACAGGTCTTTTACTATTCGTCCACAGATAAACACAATTGGTTAGCCGTTGGATTTCGTAAACACCAGTTTATGCGGATTTTTTAGGACAATATACATCAACATGCCGTTGTTTAAGAAGAAGCACGGGGCTACCAGTGCTGATCGTCAGAGACAACAGAAGGAACTTTTTGCCTTCAACAAGGTGGGTGTGATTCCGGCATTCCCGAATTCCATTCATTCATTCAAGTACACGCATCCCGCATAGCACGATACTGTACCGATATCGTTCATGGAAGTTGCAAACATGTACACTACCCATGCTACCATCACTGACCATTATCATGATTATACAGCAGCCAGCTTTACCTGTGCTAAAGCATAGGACTTGGACTTGTCTTCAATTTGAATTTTTCAAAGAAGCATTTAAACTAAGGGTCAACAGTCTGTCACTGTCAGTGCAGGAAACCCATACGTTGGTGTTTATTTATTTATTTATTTATTTTTTCACCCACCAACGTTGGCAACGACAATTGCCCTTACGAGCTGGGAATGTTTTAAAACGACTCTAACTATCCCAAGGCTAAGCGCCCAGGCCGATTAGCAAAGTCATTTTGGGTCGGTGATTTTTTTTTACACAATTACTGCCATTAATGTACCCAAATGCTATGACGTACCCAAAACCAAATGCTACGTGTACCCAAATCACTGCTTTAATGTGTTCGTTCAATTATAAATCTTACTATAGCCTAGGCCTAGTATAATAACTAAGTCAGCTGCAAAGAAGTTCAAGAATTTTACCGTACGCACACATGCACGCTAACTATGGTGTAATGAAGGGCCACTGCTGAACTTGTTTGTCTCGCGAAATATATTATTAAATGTCTAGCTACGAAAACTAGCATAGACAGTTGGCATCATTTTTTTACCGTAGCAGGAATCCGAATAGGGTGATCTAAATTTAAGTTGGTATGTGTTGGAAATTGAAATAGGTTGAGCTATTTATAAACCAAACTATACAGATTCTTTGGTTGACTAGATATGATATCTGAAGCAAAGGTTTTACACATTTTTAAATTGGGGTTTTGGTGGTAGTTAACAAATATACAACATGGTTTGAGTGAAGTCATCTGAGTTCTAACATCAAGGGACCAGTAGTTAGCACTTACTTTCCCAAAATAAACCACATTGTATTTGTTTTATTACACCTCATACATATTTCATTGACTAAAATAAATTAAAAAGCTTTAAAGGTGGATGTTCCGATTGTTGGCCCAACTTTTAACTTGATGTTTTCTATTTTACATGAAAGGTCATCCTTAAAATTGTCACATTCTAAAGTTGGAGTTGTAACTCCAAAGGTTCTAATATCTTGATACATTGAAGAAAAAAATCATAGCCCAAAAAAGTGATCGGAACATACACCTTTAATACGTTGCTCCTGCTTAGGCTCGTAGTACAATTCATCCCCTGGCAGAAGAACAATATCATCGAAACACATTTCCTATTATTCACAGATTTGTGTATTATTATTATTGATATTGGAAAAGGATCATGTAGGTATGTGCTGCGCTGAAGACCCCCTTCTTCACCCTCTGCTTGCTGCTAGCTCTTATGACCCCCTTTTGAGCCTGCATCAGTTCTTAATACCCCCATTTTATTTTCTGTTAGAAAATTTAGCCTTTATAATTCATTGTTTGGCCGTTTCTACTCGGCTATAAATAAGACTGGTTGGTACCGTACCTGATAAATCTTATCGTAAGGACAGGGGAAATGCTCAAAAGCGCAAAAGCACCAAAAAAGCACCTTTTGCCCAAAATAGCACTTTTTGCTCAAAAAAGCACTTTTTCATCACACAGCATTTTTTTTCTTCAAAATTGTCTAAATATTTAACAAATAATGTCTATCTACCTAAAAATCAACAAGTTACATAACTGTGGAAGTGTTTATTCTACACTTAGTTTAGTTTGAATGTAGTTTTGAATGAAAAATGATGGTTTTGACAACGAAAAAAGAAATACATCAACATGGGAGCATGGAATATAATCGCTTTTGGATTTATTTTTAACGCATATGGCATAATTTTGGTGAATAAAAGCACCTTTTACCTAAAAAGCACCTTTTGCTCCAAAAAGCACTTTTCCCAAAATCAAGCAGCACTTTTAGTGCTTTTATATTAACGAAACTTAGAAAATTTTTGAAGAAAAAAAAAAAAATTCAAAACAATTGCTTGTTAACCCTAACACTTCCCACCACTTTTTTCAGAATTTTTTCTTCAACGCGGAAAATCGACCAAAATATCCCTCCGATCCCCCCGGGATTTGATCCAGGGACCTCTCGCACCACAGGCGAGGGATTCCACACTTCACCACGGCTGTCAAGCACAGTTCTGGGCAGTGTATTGCCCAGACTGTATGTATTGGGTCCATTTTTTCATCAAAAAACTTCCACGCCGGGTGGTACCAACGTGCCCAGTCGTGGTATTTTGGGGTATATGGTAGTGTTAGGGTTATAAAGCGCAAAATCCCTATCTTATCGCTAAGTTCTCATGACCTAAAACCAGAAGTATACACATACTTTTTAATGTAAAATAACTGGTCTGACCTCTCCACATTTCATTGTCATCATCAGTGATCTATTAGGCTCATGAAAGTCAATTGCGAGTTTCCCGTTACTTTTTTTCTTCCAAGTGATGAGGCGACTTTTTCATTATTCATTATATTATTCATTATTTGATCAGATTTCATTATTGACATGTCAATGCATGTTTGATCAACCCATATTGATACGGTGCTTATTTAAGTAATATAAAAACATGTTTTTAAGGTGCATATGCACATGGGTGTATGATTCGGGGAAACCCCAATGTTTTTTGCAGAAACGAATAAATGCATCAAAATAATGTTCACGGAAGGTAGGTTTACGATTAAAAAGCCTTCCTTATAAGCCTAGTTCTCAAAATTCATATTTTAAGAAAGTGAAAAATGTGTTCAAATTGATAAAACAGGCAACAATTGTGTTTAAAAATAAATAATGATTTTTTTCAGGAAATCTTGAAATTTTGAGGCGGGTGAATAAAAGTGATGCGGGCGGGTAACAGGAAACTCGATATCGACTTTCATGCGCCTTATGTGAAAAATTGTGTAACAAATTGCTGTCAATTTCCTACTGCTCGTTAAAAATGATAAACTGTTACATTGAAATTAAGGCTGTGACTTATACCCGGGTACCCGTCCGCTATTCCGGGTACCAAATTAGGTAGCCGAAAACTTGAAATGTAAAAAAACAAAAAACATTTTAGTTCAAATTTGTCCCCAAATGACCTCTATGTGACCCCATTGTGTGTCATTTTGGGGACAAATTTGTACTTAAAAAACCCCAAAAAACAACACTTTTTTTTAGTGTAATGTTTTGGGTACCCGCCTGAAAAACGAGTTGAGTACCCGGGTACGAAACTACCCGTGCATTCTGAAATGCAGTATAAAGCTGCTATACACTACATGTAGTATAGAAAATTCCTCAAAGTGTGGAGCATTTAGCGACGAGACACTGGGTAAATTGACGCTGCCCTGCCCATCATATTCAAACGCGATGTGAGAGAACTTCTTGTACTTCCTGAACTTTAATTCAACATAATTTCAAGTTTAGTTTGTATGTTTATGTAGGCAATTGATGAGGCACGCTTGATCCCTTCATTATTTTATAAAATACTCTTTAAAATCGGTGCTTTTCATGTCATCTTCCAATAGGCAGGCGTGGACATACAGGCACTTTGAGTTATTTTTAGCAAATTTGCTTGGCAACATCTTACAAGTGTTTCAAAAGCAAAGCATTCCATGCACGCACTCAACGCTGAGCGTTACGCACTTGATTCGCAGTAGGCACAATGTGCGGTTGCCTTAATTGATTGATCTGCGCAAGTTGTTTTCACCTGCATTTGATTGTTTTCACCGACATGATGTAGGTCGCCCCAACCTATACGGGATGCACCAGTGTATGTAGTATATTGCAAGGCAGGGAGGGGCAGGTAAACTTACCGGTATCAATTACTGGCAGTACTGCTTACCGGCAAGTTTTGGCAGGTGATTAAAGTATTTAACGGGGGTGATTATTTAATGGGGGTGATTAAAGTATTTAACGGTAAATATCTTTATTTCAAATTAGCGTTACCTTTCCAGTGCCTTAGTAGACGCACGCTCTGGAACTCTAGATTTTGAATAACCGAGAGCTGGCCAAGCTTTTGCCAAAATATATTCCCACAAAATGATTGCATGTACATGTATTGTGATAGCAATAGAGCATGTGTATTCTGCACCGTCCAATGAATAGTTTCAATGCAGGCATTTTAACCAGGTTACACAATGCATGGAGTGTACTACGAGTTTGTCAATGCGCTAGTTCTTTAGGGTGACTTGGATTTCATTCTCATTGTAAGTCTTATTGTACTGGTAGGGCTACCAAAGGTCAGTTATAGAAATGGTCTATATCTTCGAATTAAAAACATGGAACTTCCAGCGACTGCATAGGGATTACTGCTCTCCAAAAATGGTTTCTTGTCCCCTTAAATTAAGACATAAACATTATTAAATTTCATGGATTTGTATTTGTTTCTAAAATGCTTGCAAGGGCATGGGGATCAGTTGTTAATAATTACGACATGATTTATTGATGTCTGTGATTGTTAAATATGATAATACATTTATAACTGACCAACATCTGAACCAGTGAGATAGAATAATGAATTCATCCTGGATACATTTAAATAGCAAGTTTGTTGAGGAGAGGAGAATCTTTTTCTTTGCAAGAAGTCTTGTACCCTAGTCTAGACCTACATAATGCATACTGCACCCATCACTCAAACCAGTACAGTTATTTTGAAATGGGATTGATGATCAAATCATGGTCTACAAATTAAATTATATGAAATGGGGAAATCCCTTATTCATGTTTCACAGGTAGGAATTACAGACTTATGTATTGTTGCCATAAAAAGCAAGTAAGATTGAATTGCTAACAGTTAAACCACCATGATTCTTGCAATCACAAAACTAATCCAATCAATACAAAGTATGGTCTTACACAAAATAAACCAAATGGTACACGAAATGCACAGCCCTGTAAGGATGATCATTTGATTTGAATTCTGCAGTGGGTCCATTTTTAGTTTTAATGTCACATGAGGTGTTTTTTGGCATGTTATTTCTAAATGTATAATGATTTGTATAATAATGTTTCCCCCTTTTTCTCCCCTGTTTTCAGACTGTAGAGCATGGCTTTCCACATAAGCCGAGTGCATTGGCGTACGACCACTTACTGAAACTGATTGCTATTGGATCAGAGACCGGTGTCATCAAGATGTATCCTTTTATTATAAAGTGATTTAATGAACTGGATCACATCGTTGTGTATCTAAATGTAGTGCAGTGATGAGTTCATAGGTAGTGTTATATAGTACATTGTTATGTTATTTTTCAAAGAAAATAAATTTAACTTTAAAAGTGCGTTTACATTTTTGGTGGCAGATGGCAGCCTGTATTTCCCGCCAGTAATTGATAAGTAAATACAAGGACTTATAGATTCACTGAATGTTTATCTAGACTTGTACATTGTGCATTGCTAACAGTTAGAAGTCAACAAAACCGCTTTACCTTTGCTACGTGTTTGATTAATTCAAGGCTGTTTTGGGAATAGGGCTTGTATTGCGTTGCACTTTGGTAGGTAATGGTATATAGCCATAAAAAATCATGCAATATGAAAATGTCAATTGTTACAATTCTAACATACAAATCAAGCTCAAATGTGTGTTTATAGCATCAAATTTCATCCAATTCTGCTCTGCATAATGATTGACTGCAAACATGCACATTTATATGATGGGAACCAAACTGTCTCTACTGTTACTGGCAGAGACCCACTGGTGTCAAAGGTAAAGTGGTTGTCATTAAATATGATTTCTGGCTAACCTATCCTCCCACAGAATTGACGGTGATGCAGTTTAAGCTTTATTCCATATGTATAACCTGTCCTCAGAAGTATGTAACTTCAAAGGTATTTTGTGCAGCTTTGAAGAGAAGATCATGTGTCAAGGGAATGACCCATTTGATTGGATGTTAAGTTAGCAGTCTACAGGGTGTCCCTCCAAAAATAGGACTCTATTTCATGATGGTCCTATTCTTTTGGGACACCCTGTACATTTAATTGTAGAGATCTGTTTGTGAAATGTTAAGTTTTGTTTACATTATTAAGAATGGCTTCTGCACTTTTGTCAGTGACATTCAGTCTAATTTAGCCCTCAAGGTCAACGTTGGTGCTATAAAAAAATCCGTGTTTGAAACTGAAAGTAGAATTTGATTAAATTAGGTTGTTGTGAAATATAAACAATATAAGGGGGCAAAGGGGCCCTCCATTCATTCTCAAAATGTTTTTCAGAAAACCAAATTTCAAAACTGAAATGTTTTGAAGGAACAGTGAAAGGCGCTTTAGGTTTTCAAAATAGATTTTCACACTGGGTCACCATTTCAAATCATGAGACCATTTATATTACACCCACAAATTGTCTTTACCATTTAGCATTAGGAAAAAACCTGTTCATGGTACAGGTGAATATAGCACATCCAACATCTGAATATACTGCTATTTAGTGCCTGAAGGATGCACTCAATGGCATCCATGCATGGTTCACATAGTTCAAGGAATGCAGTGCCAGTTATTGAAAGTCAGTTACGAAATTAGTTGCCATAAATAGCCTTTTTATTTAGGTAGGGTAAAGTGGTATGTAAAGCCATAAGATTGTACATTGAGGGACGGGTTTTTCTCGATACTTCAGTTTATGTACATGTACATGTACATGTATAATGCAATGATCACCATTGATGATATGGAGGTGCCGTGCCTCTGAGGTGAAGCATTTATTTGATTTGTGTGTATAACATAGTTGTTTTCAAAAGAGAATTTATCATTTACATGTGGGCGATTGTGGGGTATACATTATTTTTAATTGTATTTCAATTTTGGGTTGCACTCATTCTCGGTTTAAAGTTAGTGTCACTTAATTTTTTTCTGAAAAGAACAAATCCGCAAATAAAGAGGTTTCTCTGGATAAGAGAAAGTGACTGTTTCACCTTTGCCAGTGAATAAGAATTGATTCAGATCTGATACCTGCATTTGTGTGCCATGAGTCATATCAGTACCAAGCCCATTATCACTTTGTAGCCTCTTGAGTTGCTATAGCAACGAGTCACATCACTGCTCCTCATTTAATGCTTTGCGTTCAGTGCATGTTAAATATCAGACTTGTGGAATATAGACTCGTGGAATATAGACTCGTCATCTGTCTTTCTGTTTGGAGAAAGTAATGATTCATTTGCCACATATGGGTTGATCATTGGGACGCCCATAAGTCCAGATGTAATGGTATTTTTACAGTCATGACATCATTCATTGTGTTTTATCATACAGCTGTAGACAGTAAATGGTTTTATTTGTGATGATGTGATTTCACACCTGCAAGTTTGTGAATATTTTACGTTAATAAATATGGTGAAATTTGATTATAATTTTAAATATCTAAGCATAGAACATGTTATTTTAAGTGTATACGTTCAGTACAGGATTGTGTGTACATATTGAATATTCCGCCCATTAGTAACGGTAAAATAGAGGCAGAGATGTTTGAAATTATATGAAAATATAGCGACCAAGCAAATGTGTCTGGTTTAGACTGGAAGATTGTGTAATAAGGCATGCAAATTGAGATGTTAGTTTCATATGACTTTTCAGAATTAAAAGATCAAACTCTTCGATCAATCAAAATTGACAAAGCAAAGAAATAATTTATGAATTCTATTTTATTTTTTAGCAATTTAGCATGTAATAAAAAGACCATACGGTATATCGACAATATCATACATGTTGGCATGAACAATCAGTCATGTCATTTAGAATGTCATTATAACTTCATATATAAAATCCAATGCGGCCCTAATTAAGTTAATAGAAATGAGAAAAAGTACAACGACCCCGGCTATGTACTTTTTATTATGCCAATACTGAAACCAGCAGATAAGCATGTGTCATGACCATGATAGCGCATCGGAATATATTGGTGCTCATCATCATACACTGATGAAATCCCTTGTTCACGAAATAGGCATGCCTAAAACCACTATTTATCTTAACTTGGGGGCATAAGAAAATAGCATCTCTATTTCAACAGACACGTACACCTTCTGATTTTGAGGCACATATTTTTAAGCCATACAAGATGCTAAAACTTGCTAACATGAATGTGTGTCTACATGTATCATGTTTTAATGCTTCTATTCGGTTGTGTCAAATTAAAATTAAAATACTTATGTTGTACGCCATGGCAAGTTAGGCAGGGGTAGAATTTCGCCGCGAATCCGCAAATCGATTCGCGTGAAGATTCGCGTCAAATCACTACCGCGCGAATCCAGTTGGATTCCCGCAAAAAAAACACAAACAAAAAAAACCATTTCTTTTTTGTAAGTCCAAAACAGGACATTAGATGACTGGTAGTTGACCCTTAGTCAACAAACATGCCGAATTTGGAAGTTGTGCAAGCTTATAGCCTTATTCTGAATATTATTTTAATTAATTTCGCAATAATCCATGGATTCTCAAAATTGGCGAGAATCTGGATTCTCGCAAAATCCTTCCGCGAGAATCTTAACAGATTCTCGCGGTTGGTTACGAAATTCTACCCCTGGTTAGGGGACTCATTGGGAAATAAATGTTTTTCTAGCTCTGTTGTTTCCTCTATGTTATTAATCATAAAGCCACTTTTTCATGATCAATCTTACACAGCAGAGCAGACTCAAAGAGTATTTACTTCACGCTTGAATTTGCATTGCAGTAAAATATCACACAGCAGTTTGGAAATATGGTTGATATAGGTTATCTTTTGTAGGTATCCTAGGAAGCTCTGGTATGTTAAATATTGATACGCAGTATGTCAACTATTGGATTGATGTGTTAAATGTCTGATGGCTGAAAACCATGTCTGTCATGACATCATCATTCCTTGTTTATTTGACTGTGGATTGTGCTATTGGAGATGTGTAACATTCCAATAGGTATCTGTCTTGGTAAACATTTGGTAGGATTGTAATGGATTCAGGTCAGGACACATTAAACCATGGACTGTCATTCTACAATCCATGACCATGATTACCCGGCCATGTATAATATTCTAGGTAATATCATTTCAAATATATATTTTCAATTGTTGATTTTTAAATTTGTATCTATGCTCGTAATGCAAGATTAACTCTAACCCTAGAAGTATTGCAGTGGCAGGGTCTGCATTAAGGATTTTATTTGCCACATTTTGTATGGAAACATACGGCATCAAATTGCTATACATTTCCAAAATTGTGGGGGGGGGGGGGGTGGGGTGTTACCACCACCCAAAAAAAATCCAAACCGAGATGCCGAGTTTGCTGATTTGGGTGGTCCCCTCTTTCCATACATAACATCTTGCCCACACTCATCATTTTTGTTTAAAAACCCGGGGTCTGGGCTAAATAATAGAGGATTGAAGGATGCACTCAATGGCATCCATGCATGGTTCACATAGTTCAAGGAATGCAGTGCCAGTTATTGAAAGTCAGTTACGAAATTAGTTGCCATAAATAGCCTTTTTATTTAGGTAGGGTAAAGTGGTATGTAAAGCCATAAGATTGTACATTGAGGGACGGGTTTTTCTCGATACTTCAGTTTATGTACATGTACATGTACATGTATAATGCAATGATCACCATTGATGATATGGAGGTGCCGTGCCTCTGAGGTGAAGCATTTATTTGATTTGTGTGTATAACATAGTTGTTTTCAAAAGAGAATTTATCATTTACATGTGGGCGATTGTGGGGTATACATTATTTTTAATTGTATTTCAATTTTGGGTTGCACTCATTCTCGGTTTAAAGTTAGTGTCACTTAATTTTTTTCTGAAAAGAACAAATCCGCAAATAAAGAGGTTTCTCTGGATAAGAGAAAGTGACTGTTTCACCTTTGCCAGTGAATAAGAATTGATTCAGATCTGATACCTGCATTTACGAAATTCTACCCCTGGTTAGGGGACTCATTGGGAAATAAATGTTTTTCTAGCTCTGTTGTTTCCTCTATGTTATTAATCATAAAGCCACTTTTTCATGATCAATCTTACACAGCAGAGCAGACTCAAAGAGTATTTACTTCACGCTTGAATTTGCATTGCAGTAAAATATCACACAGCAGTTTGGAAATATGGTTGATATAGGTTATCTTTTGTAGGTATCCTAGGAAGCTCTGGTATGTTAAATATTGATACGCAGTATGTCAACTATTGGATTGATGTGTTAAATGTCTGATGGCTGAAAACCATGTCTGTCATGACATCATCATTCCTTGTTTATTTGACTGTGGATTGTGCTATTGGAGATGTGTAACATTCCAATAGGTATCTGTCTTGGTAAACATTTGGTAGGATTGTAATGGATTCAGGTCAGGACACATTAAACCATGGACTGTCATTCTACAATCCATGACCATGATTACCCGGCCATGTATAATATTCTAGGTAATATCATTTCAAATATATATTTTCAATTGTTGATTTTTAAATTTGTATCTATGCTCGTAATGCAAGATTAACTCTAACCCTAGAAGTATTGCAGTGGCAGGGTCTGCATTAAGGATTTTATTTGCCACATTTTGTATGGAAACATACGGCATCAAATTGCTATACATTTCCAAAATTGTGGGGGGGGGGGGTGGGGTGTTACCACCACCCAAAAAAAATCCAAACCGAGATGCCGAGTTTGCTGATTTGGGTGGTCCCCTCTTTCCATACATAACATCTTGCCCACACTCATCATTTTTGTTTAAAAACCCGGGGTCTGGGCTAAATAATAGAGGGTTGTATTGTGTCGTGGGGAAGAAATCAACAACCCGGTTATTTTACATAATTATTAATTAATAACCAGTCCAAAATAGAAATAAAGCAGGTTTGTAAATTCTAAAAAAGTTGTGATATTTTTGTTGACTGGTCTCCATTACAAAGTTTCTATGATAGTTCAACAACCTGATCACCGCGACCTGATACAAAAAAGGAGTTCACTCATATCTCATAAGCTGGTTAATTAGAAATGGTTATAACAGCAGTTGCTTGACATTATACCCTGGTGTATACAGCATGTGTATTTCAATCACAAAGCCTCACTGAATGTTAGACTCGTTCACCTTTAAATTGGAGACCTTTGTGACCGAGATATCTGATCGATGTAGGTTTGCCTGGCAGGAGAGTGAAACATCATACCGTTTTGAGTTGCTACTTCATCTGTAGTTACCGAATAATATGCTCTGTTGGATACAGCAGTTTAGTAGGAGTGGTATAATCTTGAAAAATGATCAAGGGTCATGGTAGTCTGCTTTAGTATACCTTTTTCCTTGTACCGATAGAGGGCTCACTCCCCATGGACCGCTCCCCATTCTCTGATCTCACCCCCGGAAAAAAAGGTCTACTTGCATTGGATTGACCTTGCTGACCTCCGTATACCTTTACACTAGTGCTAGTCCAAAAATTGGACGCATATGTAATGAGCAATTTGTTCGCGTGGGGTTCAAAATTGACCAATGGCAGACACGATAAATACGAATGATATGAATATTTATATACCGTCTTCGCAGAGAGAAGAATCTTGTTCACTTTGATAAATTCAAAATGTCGATTTTCTGGCACTGTATAGCCGCCGTTTCGGTCTAAAATCACACTTTAGGGGGTTATCTTTGACATTGGTCCTCGCCCAAAATATCTTCGTCGGAGATATAGCTACATTTCCGCATATGTGACTATTTCCATGCTATTTCCTATCTTTCAATATCGTGTAATAAAAAACCTTTTTACGTCCAAACAGAGACAAATAATTTGATAATTGTTTACGATAACTATAGAAACTCTTACACAGTCACAGAAATACCACCTTCACGCGTTTCTAGATGTACAAACAGCAAATTCAATATTAGCGCGTTATGAAGGGGTGTGATACTATCGTGACGCACAAAAAGCATCGTCCCTACTAATCCCTAGTGTGCTTAAAGCACAGTTCTTTTGTAAATCCAATGCCAGTAGACCTTGTATTTGGTCGGTTCTCGGATGGGAAGTATCAGGGGGGGGGGGGGGGGGGGGTTCGATTGTGTGACAGTGAAAATATACAAGGCATACGAGTAGACTAGGGTCATGGGTGATTTATCCTCAAACCAATTTCATAAATATTCCCAATCTACCAATTCTATCTATACCCTGTGTGCTCCACACACTTTTTTTAAATTTTAGGGTTTGTTTTTTAATGTCTGTTGTAAAATATATTGAGATGCGGATTTTAAAGCAACACGTTTTAAGCATCATTCATTTTCCAAGAATCTTAGGGGTCTGTGTGCAAGATTGGAAAATACTATCAAAAACCAAACGTCAAATACCTTTATCTGGGTTATATATGGATAGATAGCGGTACCTCCACAAGACCATCAGGAAACTGCCCAGTTGGTGATCTCTGAGAAAGTTATACACCAATTCATAATGTGTATCTCAAATTACAGTATGTAAGATGACCGTTTGCTTCAAAATACTGTAAGATACAGTTCCATTTGTTTACTTCAGGCATTTTAATACATAATACTCATGCACCTGTAACGATATCTACAATGTATATTGAATCTAGCCATGAAATAAAATCCAACCATGTCCTACAGTTCCACTGGTTACATGGTGCAGATACTGGTAAATGTACTACTGTATGGGTAAACTATAATTCACCTTTTGACCAGAAATAGCACGCATTAATCATACATGCCAAAATCATAAACCTGCAGACAAATGATTTACCATTTGGTGATAATGGTTATATCTCCTAAACAGTGTGGGATAATGTTTTACAACAGAACACAGTTTAAAATTGTACTAATACTACTGTTTCTCATCAATGTTATGCAATTTTATAACAAAATACCAGTAATCACACCCTTTACATCCCTGAACTGCTTTGAAGAATCTTACATTGTAATGAGGTAAAAACTGATTGGAGGACCACTTTCTCACCCAGGTTCATCAAACGGTATAAATGCAAACCACTGCCATGCAACAGCGTGATTGTATATTGTACAGTAGTTGTATTGTAATACTTCAGTAATTCCGTAAACTGAATCATTGTCCCTTGCTGAGCCTCTTTCTGCTTTTGATGGTTTCCCATGGCAAATGGGTATCAAGGTCATCCAATTTGGCCCCTGGGCCTTGTAATGTAGGGATCACTTTTGGTGACCTAACTGACCTTTTAATGATATGAATCAACAACTTCCTTATTGATATAAAATGGATGCAGAATTCTGTACATAATATGCAATGGGTCAGAACAATAATTGAAGGATTTGTACAGAAAAGAATTATATAAAATCAAGCAGCCATTTGTTGTGCTATCGTTAAACCGACCAACCGTTTTTAAACCACTCAGTAACCACACTATATCAAACTTTTATTGGGTGTGTGTCACTGGTGTGTGTGTTTGTTATGGTTTATATGCAATGTTTGTACATGTACATGTATTACCTTCTTCACTTCTCACAGAGGAATTGTGATTTCAGATGAACATGAACGCTGTGAAAATGGTATTATTAGGGCTTTATAAATGCAGAGGTTTCATTACAAGACATTCAAGATATTTGAATTGTCAAATTCAGGATGCCAATTTGCATCAAACTACAAAGATGAAGTGGGCAAATATTATCCAGCTCCTGCTCGGCATTTATACAATACATGAATGTACTGGTCAGCTTTGCTAAACTCTCACAAGCCAACTCTGTTGGTGTAGATTGCATTAATAATAGGATTTGTGGCTTGTAAGATGCCTAATGCCTGAGTGATTGTGATTGTGAAAAGAATGTATTATTGTTGGAATGTTAAGTTGTGTATTTAAACACTTATTAACTGACCTAATGCATACTGATTGAGTAAGTGTTTACAAAGTAAAAATAGCCAACCTGGATTTACTTCCGGAAACCGCTTGTGTGATGGACCATTTTATGAGTGCTATTTTTATCATTTTTTTTTCATCAGGAAGTTTATTATGCTCTTATAGTGTACTCATGTGTCCATTCTTCAGATGGCATCAAATGACCCTCGCATAGGTATCATTATTGTTCATTGAATCGTTGCTGAGCATCATATCGGCTAAACTAGGGTTTTTGGTGTGGTTTTATTTATCATTACCCTCTCCCAATAGCATTGAAAAGTTACACTGCCTCTACTGCCTATATATTAGCATAACCTTTACTTCTCTTGTACACATCAACTGAAATCATTGTCATACATTGATATAATATTGACATAAATTCTGAAATTGCTCGAAAAAGTAAGGAATTGTTGTAAATCAAAACTGTAGAATGTTAAACCTTGGGCGATGCCCAAACAAATTTCATTACACCTTGCTTTAAAATGTTGATGCAATCATGCTTTTTATTCCATGTCGTACATATTTCATGTATAGCATTATTTCCATGTCCCCAAATTTTAAATGTTTACTTAGATTGTTAGCAAAGCACCGTGCTCTTTGTTTCATTCAATATTTGAACATAATCAATATCATATTGAAAATAAAATTAAATGCATGTTGTATACTACGTGCAGCGCCTATGAGCCGTATCTTATTCTTTTATCTGTAGACTAATAATTAATACCATGAGTCAGTCCCCTAGATTCAAAGTCCATGTGTGTATCCAAAATGTGTACCACGTAAAATGCACATGTGCAATTGTTTGCAGTTCCAACAATGGGGACAAATAAATGGCAAGGGTTAATTTGCAATGTTTTATGGAATTATGGGGATGGGTTTTATGGGCGTTTGTCGCTTGCTTGTCTTTTGATTTCACAATAACTGGCACCTCATGTGAAGAGTGAATCTTGATTGTGAAATTACTATCTTCAGTAGATAGTAGGATATTAACACATTGCTACTGGTAACACTGTCTGTAATGGCAATATTAACTAGACTTTGTACATTACTGCAAGGATAACAAAGACATGTCTCATTGCTAATGAGTAATAATAGGATTATTATGCTGGTAGCGGTCTGGAAACGATGGGTTTCATGTTTAAAAATGTAATTTACAGTTAAATCATTGAGACAGTTTCTCCCATGTACTAACACTAATTAGTTAACACCCTATCATTTCATAACGTTTTATTTTGTGACGTTTTATTTTGTGAGTAATGAATTTCCTGGTTAACACTTCGATCTGCATTTAAATAATACTCAAAATATAATGGCTATAACATTTTAGTTCAAAAATAAAATCTAATGCAATGGTGAACTGTACTGGTAGAGATATAAAAGCGAGATGATGGTACATGTATACGTTGTAAGCTCAGGCTTTGTCTTCATAGCAAGCCTCGGGGACAAAATCATAACAATACCAATATAGATTTTGTTCTCTCAGTGTGTCATGTTATACTGCTTTGTCTAATGTAGGTCATGAAATTGGTTGTGTGGTTTTGATTAGGGCTTTTCATGTTTTTACAGGCTATATGTTATGATAAAATGCTATGTGAAATGTGGTGACTAATAATGCAATTTAGGGCAGTGTTTTAAAGTATTAAATGTGCATGGGTTAGGTTGTACACATGTGGGTTTGCAGAGTGTTTTGAATTTCAAATGGTTGAGATAGTCAATTATATTTTAATGGTCATGTGTGGGTTGTGTCCATGGTTTAATTCATACGGTAGACTTAACAACAAGGCATTGTGTGTAGTTTAAGGTTGCCTCTTACATATCCAGACAACGAATTGGTCATGTTTATATAGTATCAGTCACACTCAACGCAGCCTAGCAGTAGACCATGTCTATATGTATACTGTGTTTACCCTATGTTCATGGGAGTGTTCTAACCATAACATAACATAATTCATGTTGTTTGTAAGACTAGACCTAGATTTGCTCGCTCTCCTTGACTTAAATCATATTAAGACAATTTTTCTGAGGAATAAAAACATTAAATACATTCATCCCACCTCCCCCACTATGAGACATAGTTACTGTTATGGTAAGTGAATCTTGCTGGAAAATTTGTATTTGAAGTCACATTTTCCTTTGCATGGCTTATGAGACATGAACAAAGCATTCAGGTTTACTGAACTAATTGGATCAATATTAAAGTCTGCAAATTGGAGCCTGCACGAGTTAATATATAATTGTAAGTAGCATATAGGCCTACGTTGGGATGATATTGATTAGTTTGGCTATTGGATTGATACACTCTTAATGAAGATCAGTATAAACGGAAATACATGTATATATGATAAATATGCAAATATGCAATTTACAACTTCATCCGAATCCTTCCTTAGATTTGTTAAAAGATATCACAAGAGCTAGATTGACGTTGTAGTATTGGGTTAACCAAAACAAACAAAAGAAAAAGGCTCTACATTGCACCAGCTCAACTGACCCAGATTTCTTTCAAAATATAGAGAAAATGTGCCTTATACAAATGAATGCCAATACCAACCCATTCTAGGGAAAGATTGTTGCAGTCCATCTATGCCATTAATTATGTTTAGCTGGTCTACATATCAGGGTCTACCATATTTTTCCCACTGATAATATGCATGTTGACGTACATGATCTATCAAATGACTAATCTTTCGTTGAGTTCCTCTCAATGATGTTATATTTGAGATTCCAAGTCTCTTCTTAGACCTTAGGTCTTCATGTACTCAAGTAAGACTCGAATTAAGCGCCCGTGAACCGGGAGCAACTGTTTTGAAAAAAATTGCTCCCATCCTTCAATTTGGTTTGGAACCGGGAGCTATTTTTGACAAACTGGGAGTTTTTGTAAAATATCATAAATGTAAAAAAATTAATTAAAAATAATTGGGTCCGATTTTACTCAAAATGAGCAGAAATTCAGAATTGGAGGGGTTTATTTGGCAATAAAAGCTTTAAATGATTACCTGTAGGGCAGTGAAATTGATGAAAATATGTTATCTAATGATGAACAAGTATAATGAAGTCCGTACTCAATTTGGCTACAGACAGCAAAATACGGTGCGCCCGGGCATGCAAATTTTGATTAAACTGGGCGCAATTTCTCGGGAACCGGGGGGCAAAAAACGCCCAGCGCCCGCCTAAATCGAGGCTTGTACTCAAGGCATTGATGTACTCAAGTAGCCCGTTCTAGCACATGTCCATCTTTTTGTTGCTTCCAGGGTATCGATCCCCATAGGCTATACACAGTTAATGTAGCATTCAAGCAAATCCAAAGCCAGTACCCAAAGAGGTGGTAAATGGTGTTGGATATACATGTATTAATAACCTGGAGCAATTGAGCACAGCTCAGTATTTTGGTAGAAGAGTTTGTTGTTGCCAGTCTTGTTATTGATGGTAGATTGTAACTGCTTTAAGAGTGAAAATGTTCACGCTGAATTAATTTTCGTGCTCTTTTAGCTTTTCCATAAAAATAAACATGAGGAAAATGTTTCTTTCAATCTTAAGTTTACACATAGGTTTTATGATTAAATTATGTAAGGAAACATAAATAATGTTAATTTAACATTTAATGTAAACATGCACTTTTGTTTTAGATACAGGTTCAGTGTGTAAATCGCCTCTTTACAGTACTGCACTAAAATTGCATCTTTACCTCATTTACTGTCAATGTTTGCAGGACTGGATAGGATTTTGTGGCGTGTCCATGCACAGTAATCACTGTGAACTCCCTGACACCATGATTTCAATTACAGATGTTTTTTGTCAAAAACCTTTATATTAATGTAGTGAAAAAGGTGAAATTGTAGAAACTTCAAGCATTATCTAGGATCATCTTAAATCCACTGAGATCAATGACAATGTCTGGGTACTATATTAACACTTTGACCTCTTGAATTTTTCACTGCTGACATCATCACCAACCAATTTGCTCTGAATGTGTTTAAAGTACATGCCATTGCTTAGTGATCTGCAATACTTCAAACCTCGATATTAACCATATACATTGGAACATTTTGTGTAGGCTGCCAGTGTCGCGATTGGGGTCGACCTAGGGGATTTCAAGCGACAGCGTACCTACTTTTGGATCAATAACTATCGATCACGTTTAGCACACCTAAGTTGGTGTAAATCGTGAATACTAGGTACGCTGTCGCCTGAAATGCCCCAGGTCCAGTGTTTTTTGCAATGTTGCCAGACAAATCGTGTTGGCGCCCAACCTAATGATCTATAAGTCATGGACATAGACAGTCTGTGGTTTTATTAATATAATATATGCAAGGTCTGTTTGTTTGAATACTAGGTACGCTGTCGCCTGAAATCCCCCAGGTCTAGTGTTTTTTGCAATGTTGCTAGATGAATCGTGTTGGCGCCTAATGATCTATATTAAGTCGTGGACATTATGTACATGCTAAGTCTGAGGTTTTATTAATATGCACGGTCTGTCTTATCATCTGTGGTTTGTTTGGAATTCTGATTATCGGGGGTGGGGATCAACTATAATACTGCAGTAGCGTATATGGGGTGGCAGGCTTTCTGGCAGGGGTTCACCCCTTCTTCCCCACGAGTAATAGTGTGGTTATACATTATAATGTTTGGCTAACACGCGATACGCGAATATATCAAGGTTATAGGGTTGTCCCACGTTTCAGAGGTATTTTTTATGTGCATCAAACTTCCAATAAAGACTAAGGGTGTCCATGTTTTTACAAATTCTTTTGATATAACATTTGAAAGGGGGTGAAGTATTTGGTATCGGTTTTTTATGCGTGCACAATTTCGGAGAGAAACGTAAAATTATCACTAAGATGACGCATACTTGATTATATATTTGACTTGACTGTCCTCCCCGCCCCCCCCCCCCCCGTCCCCCCGTGACGTGACGTGACGTGACGTGACGTGACGTGTGCTATTTTGTTCTTCTTTTACCTTGTTTGTTTGCACGCGCACGCTGTTACAAGTGACGTAAACGAATTATTACACAGTTTACACTCGATGGGCGTGAAAAGAGTCAAGAGTCAACCGGCAACATCTATAACTTTACATTGATGACTGACATGAAACAGAAACGGGAATCTTTGTCCATGAAATCCAACGTTATGGGCCTATAATAATATATAATGTGGGTAAACCATAATGTGTTCTTCCCAATTTTTGTCAACAATATTATGAACTGTTTGTTTGGGGTATGAGTTTATGCATTGAACCTTTTGTTAAAAGAATCCAAAAGTCAACGAATAAAAAAAAAACCAGTCTGTACAATTAGATAATACTTTGAACCTGAATGAGATCCAGTTAAGTCGTTAGTCTAAAAGAAACCACAAATGGTCAAATAAAATTGACAGTGAATAGACAAACTAAACAACTTTTCATATTGTTAGTGGCGTCACACATGTATGTAAACGTCGTGTGCCGTCATATAGACAATGTATACTCTTGTTGTCGGGAGAGGAGGGGGAGGGGTACCCAATTTATTCTTTGACGGGTGTACACGCAATGTTTTGTCCAGGTGTTTTGTCCCGTGTTTGTGACTTTTTGCTCAGTGATGATGCAGTTAGCAAAAGGTTCAGTTTCACTGGGCAATGCATTTAAAATACGAAGACCATTTCTACCATGGGGCCCCACCCCCAGCCACGAACCGTCACCCCACTCAACCAGTCCGGTATTAGCCAAACCCACTTCCCCCCCCCCCCAAAAAAAAAGAAGAAGAAATAAATGAATAAAACAAATTCTTTCATGTCAGAATGTCCTCAAATTGATAGAATTTGTATAAATAACGTCTACGTTTATACGTATTGTATTGGTCTTTAAAATACCTAAAATTCAGACCGATTTAAGTTTATTTTTTATAGCCACAAAAGCCAGATTTCTACAAGTCTGTACTCTGTCTATTACCAAGCACTTCAAAACTGGCAACTTGGTATGAAGGGCGCTCGCTCCGCCAAGGCATCGCTCGCGCCTGCTGCTAATTGGGCGAGCCAACCCGAGCGGCCAACCAGCAACACTGTTTTTGCTAGTTACACTGTTGTGATATAACGTCCGATAACCGGGGTTATAACATCGATTTATTACTATAACAAACTTAATTCTACGCCAGACGGTATGAATGAAATTATACCCGTTTGACATCACATTGTCAATGTACAGTCCCCTTAGCTATACTGTTATGAAGGTAGCTGACATGATAGCTCACGCTTAAAGCAACTACCGTTAACTCGTGCCAATTATCAGTAAACTGAATGGTTACTTTATTGGTAAAATTAGCATATGAAAAGTAGGTACGCTGTCGCTTGAAATACCCCAGCTCGAGTCTTTTGGCGCCAGTGTCCTTCATGTAACATAGATTTATTTTTGTAAATAAATTCTGGTGCATTTTGGGTGTGATGGCGGAAAGTAAAAGTTCTATGATATGACGATGTTCATTTTTTTTTAGTGCACCAGGTTTTACACAATAATTTTGCACATTTTTCCAGCAATAGAACATGCAGTCTTTATGAAGTTGTCTCAAAGTTGTATAGTCTTAGTAGTGTGAGGTCAATGCACAAATGTTGAAGAAAATCAAGATTGTTAACTCAGCATGGAGGTGTATGGCCCTGTTGCCCCCTATTATGACCCTACCATCTCTAACAAGTTAGAATGCAGTATCATGTGAAGGGGCATATCAGACTGTCAGGTTTCATTTCATCTCCTATTACAAATGTAACATGTAGGTGTGAAGTTGACCTGATTGAGGTCAAACTGAAACTCAAGGGTATCATTTTTACACATTCTATGGGTTTTGACAGGTCTCAAGTCAGATGAGCACTATTATTTTAGGCCTAGAAGTGCAATGGTTCCGACTTCAACATGTACAATAAAAGTCACCTTAAGGATCTCTGGCTGGTTAAAAATGGTGAATAAAAATTATCATAAAGAATCGGGTTGACAATTTCTAATGGAGAAGGAAATTCATTAATACAATTGTTAATATGTAATATTTCCCGATAGGCAATAACTACAGAAAATCTTTACACAAATTTTCCTTTCACATTTCGTGGTTTAATACATATGGATTGAACAAGCATTTTCATGTTTGTCTAATTGAAACAGAATGGAATATTGTTTGACTTTTGCACATGAAATTGACCTTGATCCAATTGTGACTAGTTGGTAGTTGTGACCAGAAGAACCGACTGTAACATTCCATTTGTGTACAATCATAAATGATGACAACTCAAAATGCAATTACCAACTGACCACTTCCAATCTTGTTTTCACCATAAAGCATAGACTACTGTACTTTGCTACTGTACCATCAAAGTACTAGCAAAGTACGCCTTATGGCACAAAAAACATGATGATTCATTGATTGTATTGGTAACAAAAAGAATTCAAGGTCCCTGTCACTCACTAGATTCCACCAAAGGCATTGAACTTGTTCCTAACAATAGAATTGTCCAAACATTGGTCATTTTACTCTGTAATTGCCAAAGGACAAATTGGGTATACCCTCAAGACTAGATTCTGTTTACTTGGTATTCATCGCCAAGATCTTGATTGTTGTATTCCCTTCATAGCTTTTTGTGCAGTGAGCATATAATTATGTATCAGATAAGGCCCTGTATTGTGTTACTACTATTGCTAGATTGTCTCAAGGATGAAAATATTATGAGTTGCTCTCGAAAACAAAAGGTATCTATACTTTATGAATGTTAAACTGACTAATGGTATGATTTATACAGGCAATGCACATTTCCTGATACCAGTAAAAGCAACCAAATCTTTAAATCCTCATTTTGAAAAGGCAAAATTTGAATGCAATTTTTTCTATTTACCCACATTTTTAAAACATTGATCACCCACAGTGACTCACTACTTGTGGTTATAACCATGATTCACTGTATATTAAAAACTAAATAAATAAATAAACATTTATGGTATAATACGCCAATTGCGAGTGATTAAATTAATGGAAAATGGTGGTAGCCCCTATCATTCATTCGTTACAATTGCAAGTTGACCTTGTGATGGTCAACTGATCAATAACTGTAAGACGCTAATAATTATCACATGGAGAGTATACCATAGATTTGATCGTGTTCAGACTTGTTCTTTATTTGTCTTGATATTGGTATTCTTATAAATCAATTTCCCAAACTTTGCCCGTATTTTGATGTGTCTTGTTGATTAACATTTTGACCTGCAATTAATTTTGTTGTTGTTTCAGGAACATGGCATTGGCATGGTATTACCTCATAGAAAATAACATGCACTTGATTTAATAGACATTATGATGTTAGCATTCTTATTTGTGGATATTGGGGTTATTTGGGGGTTATTTTCCTCAATTCTCAATTTTCCCCATTTCATATTGTAGGGTATCTTTTATAATGAAAGATCTAATAAGAAAGTATCTACATAATTTAAATTTACAATGCAAATTTTACTTCGGTATTATAGCAATTGATAAATAAGAGTTGATAAAATTATTTCAATGCCTTAAACAATGCAAGTGATAAGACAAAAGATATTTTAAATCAAACATCCATCCAATATTATCCATCTTTAGTTTAAAAACACAGTCTACAATGTATATTTTATTTTGTAAAAAGAAATTCTATTTGGTCAAAAATCAGTCTTGCAAGATAATTCCATTCAAGTCACACAGAAAATCCATGGTTATAAATGGCAGGTATAACAGATATGATAGACGCAGCGAGCGCTTTATCGATTCTTTTTCTGCTAGAGAGGACACACATACATTTTGGTGGAAATTACATGGCTGGCTGTAGTTTAACGCTTCACCTGGTTGCTATTTAAATTTATAGTGTAATTGACATCTAATGTCATTTGTTATCATGGCAACATGTTTTACCTGTATTAGACAAAAACTTTGTATAATATAATATCAATAATATAAAAATTAATTATCATGCAATGAGCAGCAGTGTTAGAAGTTTTGAATAAAAATAATAAAAATAATAATACCTGCCAAAATAATTAATGGTTTATGATTGACTTGTACAAGAGAGAGAAGAGAAAACAAGCTTTGAATTGAATTTCAATTATTATTAAACATTTCTTATCATAAGTGTGTTTCAGCTGTTAATTCCTTAACCTACGACTTATCAGATATGGTGCCCCAGGTGTAGAGTTCATTGGTGTTCATGAGGGTGACAGCCCAGTATGGCAGCTCTTCTTCTTACCGAATCAGGTAAGGATTCTATAAATGTTGGAATATTAACCAAGTCTAATAATTATGTTGTTGTTTTTCATGTGAAACAAAATGTTCTTAAATTGATTGTAAAATAAAAATAGTGTCATTGGCAGCATTGTGATGTTGTTTGTGTGTAGCACACATTGAAAATAAGATCTCTTTCATATCAAAAATATTATGGTACACTTGATAAAAACTTGAAGAAATGATCCATAGAGCTGTGTAAAGCTCAACTTGTATGTGTGCGAAACTATTACGTCAGAGAGCAAAAGATGTGTGAGTAAAAGGGTCTGTGATAGAAAAACTGTTGATCTATGGAAAATGTGGGTGACTGCATGGAAAAGTGACAGTGAGGAATTGAGAACAATAACTGTGAGTGACGACTTGTCAAAACTGGAAGTGCAAACTTGACAAGATAAATTTGGGTGCACTAGTCACCAGTCTTGGCAATGGGGGTTTTAACTTTGTTAGTGGGAAAAGGTACAAAACAAACAAATGATTGCATAATTGAATTCAGTAGTGTGACCGTCAACTCGCAATGTACCGAAAGACCAATAGTTTAACTATAAAAGAAGCACCGCTTGAAAAGATAGCCATTTGGCATTGGTTACTCTCAATTCAAGCGTCATTTAAAGACAAATAGATGAGAGCTTGGCTACCATACCATCCTTTAGCCACATCAATTTACACATTATCTTCTGTATTACATACCTATTCAGGGTCGTGTTGTGAGTTTACTGCAAGACAACAGTCTTCACCTGTGGGAGATAAACATTGTAGATGGAAACTCCTGTCTGGAAGAAGTCAAGTCTTTCTCACTTGAAGGAAGGTAAGTTAAGTATGAAGTAAGAAAGATTTTTTCTTTTGTGTGTGTCTATTTTCGGGTACCTGGGTACCCGCCCGAAAAACGGGTCGGGTACCTGGGTACGAAACTACCCGTGCATTCACAGCCTTAATACAGAGACACTAGGTAGCTGCAAAATTGTCATCACCAGTATGCAATTTTATTAGAAAGGCTGCAGAGTTGTTCTATTATATTATTCAGATGTTCTGGTATATTATTAAGATCTGAGCTTCTGTGCAAATGCGGAAAAGATCTGAACTTCTGAGCCCTTCTTCATGACTACCATTACAAAATAATAATCCTCTTTTATTATTATTCTACTTTTAATTGTGCACTACCAATAGACTGAAGAAGATTTCTGTATGCTGCCTCTCAGCCGACAGCAAGCACCTGTACCTTGGTACAGAGGGAGGTAACATCTACCTGCTTGATGTAGAACAGATGGAACTCAGTGAACACATCATCTACCAAGATGTAGTAATGCAGAAGTAAGTAGTAATGTCAGCCTCGTGCTGCTATACATTGTCTGAGATATGTCTGACTATCCATGGTATGTTGTGATATGTCCTTACAATGGAAGTACTTCTTTCTTCACAGATCATTTCCGACTACAGTCCCACCTTTCAGACCTTTCACAAGCATGCCTGCGTATCTGTCAAAACAAAGCTTACCTGATACACGTACCAAGCACACACGCTTCTATATTCATGTTGTAGGAATGTACATCTATACTAGGGGGTTAAAGTGAGTGGTGTTTGAATTCAGCTTGCATTTATGTGCGGAAATACGGTTCTAGAGGTCATTAGTTCATTCTTGACACAATTTGGTTTGGGATTGTGATTGCATATTTACCCTAGAGGTAGATCTGTCATCACCATGATCAGTCAGTCTGAAGTTGCTTTAATTTGGAGTCTTGTATAGAGGAGTCAAATAATATTTGATTGGCAAAATAAATATCTTTGTGGTTAGTTTTCTCAATCCAGTCAAGGTTTTAAATTAAGCAATTATGGTATCTCCTTTTCGAGCTCCCTGACTTTTCTTGTACAAAATGTAAAGAAAAAATGGGAACTTATACATATGGCAACCATTGTGTTAAAATATTTTTGCTCTCACTGAATTCAAGACTAATATTCTAAGTTACTAATTCACAAATGGGAATATCCTACCGTGCATTCCTGGTAATGAGGTATAAGGGATTCTGAGTTGGTCTTTATTTTCATAAGGTCCTTTCATGGTAGACTACCACTGCCTAGAGAACTAGATCAACAAATACTGGTGCTTCAAAGTATCATGCGATTGAAAGTTGATTCCACTCTAAGATGTGTTATGAGAGTTGCTAGTGTGTGCTTAATGTGTGTAACATCCATGCATAATTTAGCATAGGATGTGTTGCCCAAGAGCTACTTTGTCGGGGCGTGTTTGTGGCATGATAATGGCTCATTAGCTAGCCCCATTGGAATGGCTGCTATTCATAGAGCTCTAGAGGTAACCCATATCAATGGCATTTTGTTGTAATTTATGGCTTCATGTTATGTACATGAACTATAATGATATTTGTGGGTAGACAGACTGGTATTGTGTGACATCTAAAAATAGGTCAAGTGTGGAGCACATTTTAGTGGGTGCCTTGCCTTTTATGGAATTCAAAGCCTGTAGGGACAAGATTAGATCTTACTCTGAGAGTCACACTTTAGGCGAAGCATAGCTCCTTGTCAACCGCAATAAGAATGTTCTTATGTATTGATACTTTGAATGAAGTTACTTCTTGGCTTAGAGCTCCTCCACCCAATCCTGTACCCTGCTCTTGTATCAATCTAAGGAAGCGTTTGTCTTCTTGAATTTCTTGCTTAATTGTTAGGGGGTCCGGTCCATTGGATAAGTTTGGTGACTGGAGATAATCTGATAATGTGACCCTTATTATGTGACCCATGATCAGGGCTCAAATTAATTGAAAGGTAACGAAGGCAAATTGCCTTCGATGCCCCACCTAGTTGCCTTGATGCCCTCTGGATGTTTTCACTCCATTCAAAAGTACATAATTGCCTTGGAAAAAGTTGGTGCCCTTTCAAATTGCCTTAAATTTCATGCCTTCTTCATTTCTTATTTGAAGGCCTGCCCATGATACAAATCTATACAAATTTGAACTATCTCGTCTCCCTCATGCTATGTAATTAAGCTTTTGTGTACAAAAAAGGAACAGACATTATAAAAAAATAGACTGATTTATTCTTCCCCCCCCCCCCCCCCCCCAAGTTTATACTTTACTTTGCATTATTATTTTGACTAAATACAAAATTGTATCTAAGGAAATATAGGCCTACATTGTACATCCTTGGCCAGGGTATTAACATGCTTTGCTCCAATTAAAACAGATACTGGAACATAGTTATTTGAACCAGGTCAGGCTTACAATCCAATTGTTGTGTTGTATCTAGGAAACTGCATGTTTGCCTATTTCGAAATTGTAATTAGAGTTGAATCCCTTTGCACAGACTCCATTTGGTTAAAACATACCGTAGGTGATATATCAAGGATTTTTATTGAATGAAAAGTCATTAAAGAGGTGGCTGTAAGCAGAGGTCTCTGCTGTAAGCAACCTGATAACAGGCAATTATTGTGTATCATGTTACTTGGTTTTTTTTGCACAATTTTCTGCAAGTTAGTGCTAAGAACCGAGAACAGTACAGAGTGCATGCTTATTGTTACCCCCAAGTATTAATATTAACAAATGCTTTCAAGTTAGGGGACACTTTCAGGCCTGGGATTTATCTTCCGTTTGTCCACCTGTAAATGTTTATCTTAGATATGAAGCACTGATTTCAATTTAAAATGTGTGCTGAGATGAAATATGAATGATTAAAACCAGCCTCGCGGCGCCATTCAATAGGACGTGATGAACAAAATTAATTTACTTCATACAAATTGTTTCTTTTATATAAGACACAGTAGACACTGATCATTCATTCCCCATCTAATTTATCGGGTTTGCTTTTAAATATGAAGGAGGTATGCCTATATGGACCCAGTTAAAAGTCGGATTGAAATATTTATTGATAGATGGGATTTCTAATTCTCAGTCTGTCCTTCATAATTTTGTTCAAACCTCTTCAGCAGAGAAAGTATTTGCTTTTAATATATGACAGCAATTATGATGTTGATGTCAGCGCCGTGATGGCTAAGACAGCTGTGTCAATTTGAAGAGAGAGGATGATCAAACATGTCGGGGCTTTTAATTTAAAGGATTTCCCATACTAGTGCATCATCTTTATGGTCTATCCTAAACTGAAATGTTTCCTACTGCTAGATAATGCGCACTGATTTTTTAAAAACAGAATGGTCATGATGATATTGTATTAGGTCAGGATTTGTGTAGTTTTTAATATCAACTCATGTGCAAGGATTTAATTTAAGCTTATGAGTTTTGCTCCGTATTGTGTGAGCTGTTGCTAGTATTTCAATAAGATTTGACCTGGCAGAGTTTTATTTTTGTCTTGCTCCTTGTAATGTAGCAAAATACCTTTCATATGGCGTTGCAATTTTTACTAAGATTGATAAATTGGTTTCCTGGTAAAGTGCATGTGTGGGTGGGATTGTCAGATGTGAATGGGGCTGTGAGAATTAAATGGTGATTGTTAGTTTTATTCAAGAAAATAGGGTTTCCAGACATGTAAATTAGCATACACTCTGTTTATAATACTGGAACAAATAGAAACAAAGTAAAGATTATACGCTATTTATCTTCCTCTGGGCAGTAACTTTACAGGTGCGTATGCGTCTTCCGTCTTTCTACACTTGTGTGTATACGCCAGCGCCCAGAGCAGACGTGCTTGTTTATGAGCTGCAATAAGTAGAATAAGCAGTTACATCACTGTCTTGTAATGGATAAATAACTTTAGAAATTAGTTATTTCCAGTATACAGAACATAACTCTGATTTATACGCAATGTATACCTTTCAATAATATACAAGCAATCCAAGCATTCAAGTATTCTTCCATGATCCAAGTATTAAACATGAGTATGCCAAGTGTGAGTGTGCTTTCAACCAACCTTTACTTGTAGTGCCTCTTGAGAAGCAATTGAATAAATTAACTCCATCAGAAGTGGCATTAAGTCTCCTTGGCAAGAATAATTTTAGTTTGATTTTTATGTAGCTGTAGAATATCAGTCAGTATTGCCACAAATATTAGCCCAAGAACCCTGCCTCTGTGTGCAGTAACATCAGAGCTAATTCTAGTGATGAACACACACACCATTGACATAGGCGTAGCCAGGATTATTTTATCCGGGGGGCACTCAGGCTCAGATCCAGAAAAATTGAATTTGATAAGGTACCATCCAAGCGGTGCGCAGCACTGCCCTCCGAGCTATGCTCGGACAGGGTGTGTCTGAGGGGGGATGTGCCCCCCTCAGTAGTAGAAAAAAATTCAATTTTGGAACTCATTTGGTGCAATCTGGTGTATACTTTTGACCAAAATTTAATCGAAAAGCCACCTCTTCATTTCCAATAAATATTTTGTTTTTTATCAAAGCACGAAAGAAGTTGAGCATTATACTGATATATTCTTGATTTAAGTATATATATTCCCCCTCAGAATTGGACTTTTTTCAATTTTCGAACTCATTTGGTGCGATCTGGTGTATACTTTTGACCAGCATTTTATCGAAAAGTCACCTCTTCATTTCTAATAAAATAAAATAAAAATTATCAATGCACGAAAGAAGTTGAGCATAATACTAATATATTCTAGATGTTTGCTATATTACTGGCAATAAAAACATTTTCTTTCGGGTAATTCTATCTTCTTTTTTGTACGTTATATGAATATCAAAATCTTAATTTAAAAGAAAACTAAAGCTGCAAATCAAAATCATATATTTTTGAAATTATTATTAATCAGATACCTATACATTGACGAAGTAAAGAAAAAAGTGACCTGATACCTTAACAGGCGCGCGTAGCGCGAAAAATATGCTATTTTACTATACAGTGCTATGATTGAGGCTTGCCTTCATAAAAGTTTCATAAAAATAAAGTTAATGTTTGAAGTCACATTAGCGCGTAGCGCACAACATTTGATTCTAATTTGTTATGAAGCTAAATGTAATGTTTGAAGGTTCATGCGAGCTTAGCGCGCAAAATTGCATATTTTACACTAATTGAGCGACTTTTTTTGCTGATAACAAGCTTCTAAAAAGAAATGTAAATATTTTGAGGTTCTAAAACATCCACCCACCCTTCACACACCCTTCACCCACCAGCTCGGGCTCTCCCGAAACGGACAACAAGAAATGAAGTCACACAAGGACTGGTCCCAAGTCTTATCGTTTGGGGCATGTGCGTGCGTAGCGCGCAATTTTGTTTGCTATTCTACATATTTTGCCAATTTTCGCTGGTACAAGCTTAAAAAAGCAAATATTTGGAGGCACATGAGCAAAACGCGCAAAATATTGGCTTCTTAACTAATTTTGTCATGATCGAGATACATTTTGCCTTGAAATTAGATTCCAAAATTAAAGTTAACGTTCATGTCACGTGCGCGCGTAGCGCGCGAATTTTTTTGGGCTATTTTACATAAATTGTGCCGCGATTGAGATACCAACCACGCAAAATTGACTGCTTTACATTAATTTTACCAAGATTGCTTCTATTAAAATGTCACATTTTATTTTAATTTTTTTACGAAAACCCCTGGCTTCTTTATACTTATTTGCCACATTTGAGATATATTTTGGCCTTATGACACTGCTTTTATTGTTAAATGTTTTGCTATTTTACCCGGTTTTGCTAGGATTGAGGTACATTTTGGCTTCAAACTATCTTCTTAATTTGCAATGAATTTATTTTTTGGGGAAGGGGCACATACAACGAAAAATGCTATCTTTGTATTTGAACGTCATAATTTAACTATGATTTCTCTTATCAAAATTGTTGTGACGTGATTTTAGGGAAAATACTCGCATGGCGGAGAGGGGATCAAAACACACAGAATAAATATAACGGATATAGCTTCCAAGTTATTTATATATACATTTTATTAATTCATCATAAATAGTTCACTTACTCATATTATAAACGAACACAGCACCCAGCATCTAGACTATCCTAAAGAAATGACATGACACGCATCAATCGTGAGCTTCTGTAATTCAGAGCTCACTAGTCCTGTTGTGTGAATTGAAAACTATATGGCCTAAACTTATCATGAGGTGTTGTCAGCGTGACACGACGACTTGAATTGGTCAGAGATATTGGCGCGTAGACTGAATGGGATTCAGAATACGGAAGTACGGTGTTGCCATTTCAAGTCAATCATGGCCTGAATTCTAGATATGAAAATATCTAGAATTAATAATATCAATATAAATTTAGCGTCACAACAAAATTGAGGCGACAATGGCAAAATTGGGTGACAGGGGAGAAGGAGCGGTCGGCCCCTTCTAAACCCTCTGGCTACGCCATTATTGCCTTGATATGCCGGGATCTGTGCCGGGAACGTACAAAATAAGGGGTGGGGGGGGGGGCATGGACACTTACTATGTAACAAATAAAGAACTCTATACCATCTACTATTTCTCTTTTCTTTCTTCCTTTTTCTCTCTTTTTCTTCTCCTTTTCTTTCTTTTTCTTCTCCTTTTTTTTTTTTTTGGTGCCAGGGACCCGGGGGGCACGTGCCCCCCTGGCTCCGCCAATGATTGAGACCGGATACCAGTGCAATAAAATATGCCCTGACATCATTGCACAGAGGTAAACTAATGAAGTTTGGTCTATTTTTCTCGTGATGTGTTTAAAGCCATCGAAGTAGCCCAATTTATGGAAATATCTATAGTGGGTTGGGTGGAATTAAACTCATGTTTGTACACATGTATGTAAGATGCATAAATTATAGAGGGATGGAATTGTGTGTCACCAATTCATTCACACGTGCATTTGAAATTGCATCCTTTATGTATACTCTTTATAGTTTATACGAAGAATTGGTTGATGTTCTTGTGCCTCCTATTTAATACCTTACTAACTGAACAAAAAAGACTATGGGAAGTGTCTGATCTTTGCAAGAAGTAGCCTAATTTGGCTGATACTTCATGAATGGGCAATACTGTATTTTAATTATACCAAGCTTTGCTGAGATTTTCCCAAGTGTAACATGATTAGTCGCTTTGATACGATCAATGCTTTGATAGTGATATCAAAGCGAAGCTGTTTGGAATAGGATACTTGTAATAGGTGTTGTATTGCAAAAAGATTATTTTTATTGGGGTGAAATAAGTTCAATCATAAGATTAAATTGTGTAAATCCATAAGGCACTTTGAAGGTGTCTATATTACTAGATTGATTTAAAAAAATAAAGGTAATTTGATGAAGAATAAGTCGATGTTTAAAGGTAGATGACCCGATCACATTTTCGTAACACAGAATTATTTCAAACATACGGAGATTTTCATATCATATGAAAGCTCGTATTTTTCTCATCATCATACTGAAATTTGACGGCCTAATTCGGTATAATGACAGAAATCGACGAAATAGCGTTGAATTGCAGCGAATGGTGGTTACCACCGATATAGTTTGTGTACTACTCAATGGGTACAGTTCACAGCATCTTGTGCGTCTAAAATAAGAACCATAATAGCTATGCATCTCAAATTTTGGGACACGACGTTTTTAAGGATGACCTTTCATGTAGAATAGAAAACTTCAAGTTGAAAATCGGAACATCTACATACTCTGAAAACATACTAAGTGTTATTATTAAACGAGTGTGCATAAATTGCAGAAAATATTATCAATCTGTGTATCGTAGTGGTATCATCAAAATATATTTCATGATTTTAAATATATAGTAGATACATTTCCCGCAATTGTGCACCCACACATGCTTGTTTTCATTTATGTGGAGTGTGGACATGATTTGTGATCTACGGTAGGAGACTAGTTATGTGTAACTGGTATGCAGTCCACATACAATTTATTCTTAGGTCATTGACTCTCTCGATAAGTCAATGATTTGTAATACTGGAACCGGTACCACTTCAGTACAGTAAAGTCTGGCCACGTTGTATTGTCGATTAACGCTAACCCTACTGTCCTGTATTCATCTTAACTCTTACAATTACATTCATCTTAACTCTTACAGTTACGTCAGAGCGTATTATTCCAACGATTACCCCTCATCGTGCATGTAGTTGTAATACGGTAGTGGAAATGTCAATGTTATCAAAAGCCAATCCCTGTGCTCGTGTAAATGCTGCGCAAAGGACTAGAATACGCTCTGGTGACACTACACAGAGTTAGACTAATGATGAAGTATACACCATCAGAAAACCACATGGCTAGCATTGCCTGGCAGTGCTCACAAACGAAGGTCTATGCTATGATGCTTGAAGGTTATATATGGGCACCAAATAACAAAATAATCATCTGTTTTTGTCAGTATACAAATACTACATGATAGAGGGGAAATAGAGCACACTATTTTCCCGAGGTACTGGCTACGGGCCTATCACCCCGAACCCGAAGGGTGAGGGTGATAGGCCCGTAGCCAGTACCGAGGGAAAATAGTGTGCCCTATTGCCCCGATCATACCATGTAGTATTTGTTTTATTACACCTCACTGTGACTCTGGGGATGAGGTTGTAGGGAAATAGTCAAAACTATTTCCCTAGGGAAATAGTACTTGTGGTTGGAATTGGCCAATGAATTGCCATGATTAGTTCATTAATATTTATGAGGTGTAATAATCTATTTTACCCCATGTCAAACTACCAAATTTGTATATTGTTTTTGAGGTACAAAAGTAATAATCGCTGGAATAGAAATTGCTTTCACTCTCTCAGTCTCTCATATATTTTGTAGGTAATATCTAGGAAATATAGTTCATTGCCTATTAGGAAATAGGTTATTTTCACTTGCCAATTGTTTTGCTATCTACTGTAGATAATGAAGTGGTGATGAAGTTACATAGTGTACACCTAACACAAACAGTCCCGGACCAGGTGCTTTGATGTTGGCTAATCCTAAATCAATAATCGGTACGAAAAATCTGAAATACATTTAATGAGCAAATTTCTTCTCCGTAGTTTGATACCTCATTCACAAAAATTGAGTGGATAGTTTTGAAGTTATGATTGTTTCAATGACTACAACTACCAAAAAAATAATTGCATTAAAATTGGGTTTCTATGGGATATCATTGCTATAGTGCGTGATTATGCAGTGAAAATGTGTGTGTAAAGACTCCCTGTCTATGCCTGTTACCTCTCTCATCCAGGTACCTGACTGGTTCAGATAGCACGCAGTGGACAATGCACATCAATGATAGGAAACCAATTCTAGTGGAACTTTGTTGAACTGTTAGTCGTTGTAATTGAAATCATGATAACTTTTAATCATTTAATGTATATCTCAAATTGTTGGTACCTTTTATTGATTTTGGTTTAGCCAACATCAAAGCGCCTGGTCCAGACTTTTTGTGTTAGGTGTAATTCCTCAAAGGTGTAAGACGCCTTCTCTGGAGCATAATGTTTCTTAAAATATAACCTATCCAAAGGGGTCTAAAGTGTCTTGCTAGTAGTAGTATAAATATATAGATGCAAGGTGTTAGTAATAGATACTGCTGATGTGTTGGTTGTCAAAAGTGTTTCCTGCTCATCAGATGATGTCTATCATAATATCTGTAGGCAAGACTGACTATGACTGCATAGTGACCGTATGTCCACTGTTAATAGTGGTGGGTTGCATCATAGACGGTGAAAAGGGATCCCCTTTACCGTCTATGGTTGCATAGATTATCTCTCTTGAATGTGGAATTTAATTGGTTTCTTGGTTATTTCTACTGGTATCTATTTATCTCAGGATTTACATTGAGAGTTCATTGAGGTGATCATGTGGACAATAAATTAAGATTGATTTGTTCCATTTGCAGCCCTAAGGTTAAATTTGGAATGTCTGTTTATAATATAGATTCATACAATTATCCATGTTTAGGAGGCCATGGGGAAAGTTTGTCATCTATGTATTAGAACCATTTAGTCATGTGCATGGGTATGTTGGGGTATACATTTGTGCAGCATTCTTTAAAACTGCTTGGAAAGAATGCAGTTGATTTACTCCTTCGGTATATTGGGCACTTAAAAGACTTTTTTTGATACATTAAAATGCATGCATTGATAATAACATATCTAGGCCTATATCAAAGATGGCGCTTAATGTGTTTTTTTGAATCCGTAAGTTTTTTTGAATCATAAATATTTCATCACAAAATAGCTGCCAATTAATAGATCCGGTTTATTTATATATTTATATATGTGATCAGCAGTCTTTAAGTGGTAAGTGCCGGCAATTATCCTAGACACACCAGACAGAAACAAAAGACAGATTTAATTGATTCGCTGTGAGCGTATGGCAGGTGTTTCTTATCATTAGAACTTATTATAGCGGTAGTATTGATCAGTCTTGTTATGATTAAATAGATGAAAACCTAAAAATCTATATAAGGAGGCTCAGGAAAAGTTTACGGACGATTGTTGTTGGTGCGTTTTCTTCAGAAATATAATATCATTATTTAATACCGTTTGCAAATTAGTGAATATCAAGCAAAGCCAAGAAACATCATAAGTACTTACAGGTTTCCAAAAATGCTTATTAACATTGTACTGTGTTATTTTGCCCGAACCCAAGGCAATACAATGAGGCAATATCCTCTTTTAGTCCTCTTTGAAAGGCTAGCTATTCCATCTCAATATAATTAACTATCTCCTTCTTAGGTAATTAACCCTCTGTCTTCTGTAGCAGTTTCTTTCAAAAATATAATTTACGATAAGTTTTTAATGTTGGTTGCTATATTGCTATAGTTAACAAATATCAAACAAATTGTGTGGATATGTCAGTTGAAAAGAAAAGGTGTTTTCTATGAATTTGAAGCTCATTTGCTTTCATCCTGATGTATGTTGTACAACACTTTCATCTTATGAGAGTGCATTGAGGCAATAATGCACAGATCGTTTTAGTAAGATAACAAGTCAAAACAAGACGTGCCAGGGCATTGATCTCTGAGAGCTATTTCTGACGAAAGAAAAAGACTCTACAGCTGTTATTTGAGGCAGTGCGTTTAAAACATGTGGGCGTCAATTTATCCATGCTATGACAAGAAATAATGTGTACACAATCTTACGCTAATCATTTAAAGACCAAGGATACTAGGATGTTGTTATTGAAGTGATGATATACCTGTGTCATACATTAGTAAAAATACCCAGAGGTATTGGCATTTGATTTGGCAATAAATTTGGATCTCAAAGAAATGATATTTAAGTGAAGAAACCCTCAGGTTGTTATTTTGATGGTGCGATTATATGGTTTATAACTTTGAATAGTAATGATGATTTATCAAGAATTAAGTTAAGTGTTGTTGTGGTAGCAATATGGTGGCTGTAATAAATATGAGATGATATTATTTTATCATTATTTTAAATATTTTTATTTTAGCAGATTATGAATAAGAATAAAAGAATCCTATAGTTCAAAAAAAAGAATTGATCTGTTTTCAGCAACTGATTACAGCATTCAGACAGTAATGCATTCCGTATGCATGGTAACATCATCCTACAGCACTGCACTACAATGCAAATTAGTTGATACATTATCTATAATTAACACACACAGCAAGTGAGGTGTCAATACCGCCATGCATCTGACAATATCTAATTATAGAATCTATAGGATTACCTTGTAGTCTAACTAAAAATTGAGTTAGGTATTAAAGTCCTACAATCAGTGCAGTGTAAAACTACCTGTCCAGATGCTTCATCATGCATGGATGACAATTGGATTTGATTGAGAATGAGTTTTAATGACATACTATACTTGTAATGGCAATTTAGTGACCATCGAGCTACGGCAACAAATATGTTTTTTTGCTTAAAATCATTGATTTTGTCATTTTTCTACCAAAGACCAAACAAAAAACCAATAGAATTACAGCAAATTTAATTCATGGATGTTACTGCATGGTGTACTTACCAAATGACCAGGATATTAAAATTAGAGTAAAATTGAGTAATTATTGAGGTTTTAACTGTGTATATAGTATTACAGACGGAACTGGTAATTTAAACTGACAGCTTGATGAAATGTTGTGCCCTTGGTTTTTGAATTTATTGAAGTCTTGATTGACTCTTTAAACGCTGCATGGTTAATAAGTAGGAAGCATTTAAATTAAGTGGGTGTTGGATTTCCCAGTACTGCTGGTCTTCTCTTGATTTGGATTAATCCATTTCATCTCCTTCTATTTGTTCCTATACATATTACCTTGTAGAAATAAAAGATCAAATATTGATACATTTAAATGGGAAATAAGAGTATGGAATAGTTTCATCAGGAATTCAGAAGATCATTGTATGAATTTTCGTTGGAAAAAGAGCAGTTCAAGGAATGAGTCTAATCATGATATATAGTTATTATTTTATATAGTATTATTACTAATTAATTATGAACGTTGTAATTAGAGCACATATAATTATAAAACAATTTTGTATTTACACAGGAAATGAGTGGAAATTGCCCTGAAGAAAGGGTATTGTGGTACTGTTACATACAAAATTGAAATCCCAGATTGCATTATTATTGGAACAATATTAGAATTTTCATCACCATTTTATGATTCAAAATTTGACTAGTTATTGGCTTACTTATTAATGATATAAATCTCTACTTTACATTACAGCGTACCCGACGATTACAAGGTCAATCCCGGTCCAGTTGAGTCTATTGCCCAGCACCCACAAAACCCAGACAAGGTAAATAACCAACAATATGTACCTGTTTAAAAACCTTATATCAAACACCCTATTTTTTTTTTGTGTCACATCAAAATTATGTAAATGCAAATGATATTGTCCTCAGTCCTTGTGGTTAATATCGTGTAGTAATACAAGTAGACAACAGGGGCACTATAATCAAAACAAATTATTGTTGATGAGTGCAGATCCGAGCGCTCGCGTTCATCTAAATGTTGAACGTATACACTGTATTCATAAACAGCAGGCGCACAATGCTCTGCATGTACAGTCATCACAAGAAGTAACTGACCAGGTAATAAATGTGCTGATAACTCTAAAATTATAGCTCATAAATAAAAAATAGTAATTAATAAAGTTGTAAAGAAATTTCTCTTCTTTAACTTGATACAATATTCATTAAGATCGGTTAATAATTAAAGACGCGACATTGAAAAGGATAGAACAAAGTGCAGTTTACATTTTAACATTTGGGATTTGAACACGCGGGACAGTGTGACAGGTATGTGTATGGGTTGCCTTGATCAATTGATGCATCCCCAATCCCCGTCTTACTATCGACCAGGGAGTTGTCGCTACCAGTTAATCAATAATCTGCCTGTTTTAGTCTGAGGCTGCGTGTAGACGAAAGAAATGTTAAAATGAAAAACGGACTTTGTTTTGGTTTAGGGCACATATCTGAGTAAATATTCATTCAATCTTTACGTATAATATCTCAAATTAAAGACAAGAAATTTCCTTACAACTTTATTGACTAATATGTTTACGTAGGAGTTATAGTTTTGGAGTTGAGAGCATATTTATCACCTGGTCAGTTACTTATTTTGAGGACTGTACATTGTACATTATGAAGTCACATAGTAAGGCCAAATAAAAATAAAATGTTGTTTCCGGTAACATGCTATGAAAAATTTGGGACGGAAGGAAGGAAACATTTTTTATTTTACCAAAAAAAAAATCTTCTTCATATACTGAGATTTTCAACCCAATTTTAGGGCGTCTTGCAAAAAATTAAGTGCGATTCCAGTGTTAAAAAAGCTCACGGTTCGACCGTGTAACGCACGTATAACCCGTGGCCCGTAAGCAAAACACAGTATACGAAAACACGAAATAGATTTTACAATTTGAACTAACACAGTTTCATAATAAAACACAAGGAAATACAAGGAAATTAATGGATTATTAGCCGCACTTCGATCGCTCGAGTCACGATGGAAATACCAAAGCGCCATTGTTATACGATTCCTTTTGTGCCCATGGTGCACCGAAATATTAAAATGTCCAGATGGATGCGGCCGTTCCCAAATCGTAACACTCGGCGACATGAGAACAAGACTAGCATCAAAACAGTGACGTCATGATTATAAATGCGCAGAAATTCGCCATTTTGTACCGATTTTAAACCGACAGAAAAAATGCTGCGCAGGTACATATGTAATCCAATGGTTTTTTTAACTCTGACGAAAACGAAATATTAACTGCCAATACTTCAGGATTTATGATACTTTTTCTAGTTATTTGAAGATGAAACTCAATCTTTGTAGGTTTGGCTTTGATGCTACGTGATCAGAGATCAAGTAGGGAATCTTTTTGCGTCTCACTTTTCCTAAATATTTGTGTATTAGCATCGCAAAGTCTTCTAAAGTGTTTCGCACTTCGCGATGCTACATTTGGTTAATGCACTATGCAGGTTATTGCTGGGCTTGAACTCTACTCCCGGTGTGTTTAAGGGAATTCATGGAGAGTGAGACTTACGGGATACGGGTACCCGTTACAAGCACGTATAGAATGACGAGTCGAAGGGAAAAATAAAATAAATATGATTTCCGGCAGCTACATGTCAGAATTTTGACACGGACGACTCTTTAAAAAGATTATTTTCCCCAAAATGGCATAATTTTTTTTTTTTTCGGCGCTGAAAAATAGGGACGGGCGGGTTACCGGAAACAACATTTTATTTTTATTTGGCCTAAGCGAAGGTATGGTTTGAGATGATCGACAATTATTTGTTTTGATTATAGTCAATTTGTCAAAGGGTGTAATCACAGTTTGGAATTAATTTCCATGGTCAGATGGTAAAAAATATCAACTTAGGATGATTTCTCTTGTTTTCAAATCTCAGTAAGGCTATAGGGGACTACCCTCTGAAGAAAAAAAGAAAAGTTAGATGAAAGGTTCCTGATATCTGAAGCATTATAGCAACTATATTCAAATTGTGATTTTAACACTGTACATAAAGTTAAGTAATTCATTAAACGTCACAGCTCTATATCATTACAAAGTTTTCTCCAAGAAAAACTGGCAAATATTTGTTTTTGTTTTACCCCAGCTTCTTATTGGGTACAACCGTGGTCTCATTGTGGTTTGGGACAGCAAAGATTTCCAGGCGGAGCAGACTTATGTCAGCAGTCAAGAATTAACACATCTATGCTGGCATAGGGACGGCACAACATTTACTAGTGCACACAATGACGGTAGTTATACCGTGTGGAAAGGAGAAGATACTAACCCCGACAAGGAACCTATCATTCCATATGGTAAATATAGTATAGATACAGGGATGTAGCTATGGCGGACCCACCCTGGACTAGCAATTTGTGCCAGGCACTCGGTTAATGAAAGCCCTCCCGCCCGGCACTAATTCACCATGAAATTGAAGTAAATAATCTTAAACATTCGATTGTAACTGGTTCTATCTGTTCGCATGAAAAAAAGAGAGGAACAAATCCAAATCAAACTAATCAATACAGGGTGAGTCAAAAAACTGCAATAGTGGAAAGAAGCCATCTTGTTTTCAAAACCAAGTTGAAGTTTGAAACTATTTAAACGTTGCAAGAATGAAATATTTGTCCTAACTTTATGTGAAAAATTGAAGTCAATCACATTTTTCGTTTGTCTTTGGTGAACCTTTTTACTGCCCATGTGAGAGACACATTTTGCAATCTTATGCATGTTTTGGGTGTCTTGTGGACAAACATGTGAAATGGGTGCATACATGTAGGTAAAAAGGTTCACCAACCAAAGGCAAACAACAAATGCGATTGACTTTATTTTTATTCACACAAAATTAGTAACAAATATGTTGTTATTATAACGTTTAAAAGATTTCAAACATCCACTTGGTTTGGAAAACAAGATGGATTCTTTCCACTATTGCAGGTTTTCTTTTTACTTACCCTGTATAGTAGATATTTTATTGCATACCCTTTTACTAAGAATGTGTCAGCAAATACATTACTAACGAACAAGCCATGATACAATGATTGCTCACCGTAATAATGAACTCTCCTATAGTAACAGATGTATGCACTACCAGTAGTCTCACACAGATAACCATATTTTCTCTCATTTATGGATTTTCAAATACCTAGCTGAGTCAGGTTCTAAAAATATTTTCCTACAAGTATTACTCACCACATGAGGGTAAAATTCAATGGGTTATCTATTTTAACAAACGGCTTCTTTCTAGAATAAAGTGACCAGAATGTTACACACACGAGGGCTTATTGAAATATCCCGGATGTTGCTCACATGAAGGTGTATAGGTGATAATGACTTATTTTTGAATCATTAAATTAAGGTTAATGATAGTAATAATAGTGACACAAATAATTCACACCTTTTTAGAGGAGGTGCGTGTTGGTGATTTCCAAGCACATATTTTATTCATGATACCAGATTACATCAATTGTTAAATATGGGCTTTATTGCATGTTAACAATACATATTTGCTCAATGTTTTCCCTGTCAAAATTCAAATTGAAGTTGCAAAATTCCTTTGTTTTCTATTGATTTTTGGCATGTTCATTGGACCATATCTCCTAATGCACACTGGCGACTTAACGCTCATTTTGTGGTGACAGGTCTTATTTACACTGCTTGCCAATATTGTTTTATTGCCAATATCTATCTGACAGGCGTACACACTCATCCAGCCCTCCTATTATTATTATATTTAGGAAGAGACATAAAGCGCTTGTTTCATAATTCCTAAGTGGTTAGTAATTTCTGCCTGTTGTCAATTGGCTGCTGCTGCTTTATTGCACCTTGTATGAGACTTATCTGTTTCTAAGGCCAAACAAAAAAAAGGTTTGTCTCAAAGCTTGCGCGCGCATTGGTTTTGAAATGCCAAAATACCGCGTCTGAAATGCAGGAAATTGTAAAATCAATTTTTATTTTCCCTACACATTTTTATTTCAAGTTTTTATAAAAAATATCGGCAGATTTTCCTTTTCTCAAACTTTTACATGACTCAGTTCTTCAAAAAACGCTGCAAAATTGTTTTTTACACAACTACATCACAATATTCATTTCAAATAGAAAAAAACAATATCAGAAAGTGTCAACGGTTGCAAATAGTAAGAGTAAACAAATAAAAAAATTGTAAAAAAGGAAGACAAAAAACTGCGCGCGTCGCCCGATTTTGAAGCCTTCGCAAGCTTTGAGACAAACCTTTTTTGTTGTTGCCTAACACGAAAGGGAGTTTCTTTGAGAACATTTTTTGTAACTAAAGCATGTCAGATGAAATCAAACAGGGTATCATCATATTTAAGATTTGGAGTGTATCATCATATTTAAGATTTGGAGTGTGATACTGTTTTGACATCGGCCAATTGTTGTGTATACAGAATACATGTTACCACTAATTGTCAATTTGGTTGAATGTTATAGACCTATTTTATGTTTAATAGACTAATTTGAATGCATCGGTCAATATATCTATGAAAAAACCTAGAATAACACAGAAAAATTGGTTATGTCATCATGATACATATGATAATAAATGGACTTGGTGTTTCGAAGGGCATTTGATTTTATTGGATTAATTGAAACCTTTCAGATACATTACATGTAATAAAGGTTTCAATCAATTATATCTCAAATGACCTTGTATCCATATTAACCTCGAATACATAACAAAGCAATGCACAGTATTTAGATTTTATGGGTAAAAATCATTACAGGAGAACAATATTTAAAAAATAGATTGTTAATGATTTTTGGTCAAAATACTTGATTTTATTTGATTTTTAGTCAAAATTTTTGATTTTATTGATTTTTAAAAATCTGTTTAAACAAGTCTCAACCAAAACAATGTCCACCTTACCCCATTTAATAAAATCTCAATACAAATTTAAATGACAGATAATGTTACGTTTGAAAAAACTGTATACATACAAATTCCCAAACTGTTATTATATTTCCCAAGTATATATGTATTTGGAAAGCAAACAGCTTGTACCCACACGGTATCAGTGAGACATGTGCAAACATCCACAACCTTGACCCCTACCAACCAACGCTTAGTAGCATGATAATAGGATTCGCGCCATTGATAAACGCCACGTGCACGAATAGGGTGTTTGATAAGCGAAGCATGAAATCGTCAGAGAATAGAATGCAAAATGATGGCAGGCAGGCAGACAGAAAGACAAGTCTATACATAGATTGTGTATGTATGGATGGAGCGCTTGCAACAGTTGGCTATCATATTGCATGTAGCATTTTGCATTTGATCCCGTTGTTGATAGCATTAATATTAACAACAAATAAAATGTTTCAAGGGCAGGTGGTGACTAGTGCATCGTCTCAACTGTTCCATGTTTAATTGAGCGATGTATTTTCAAGATAATTAAACATTGCAATTATGTGTAGCTTTTTCATAGTGGCTATTAATTCTGTATTAATTACCAACCATGAATGTGCAACAGTAATTGAGTATGAATATATGGTCTCACTGTGAAGGACCATTAAATACATATGAATGCCCATCCAAGCAAGTAAAATAATTTTGTTTCAATATTAATTTTTGGGAAGTTTATATAAAAAATGAAAGAAAAAAAGTTTAAAAATGCATTGATGTTAATGTTCAAAACAGAAAAGGTTTTTATGTATTTGTTTCCATTATAATCAGTACACAAAATAGGGAACAACTATTATAAAAACAAGCATTGTTGTTTTCAAATAGGAAAATGTACTCTTAACATTGAGCAAGTATCTTTGCATATCTGTCCTTAACTTGCTGACAGAGTAACAGCATGGTCTTATATAGCAATACACAGGCTGGTTTACTATGTTACAGCATTACTACTGCATTTGGACAACAAAATTGTGTAGCATACATAATTGTGATGAGTCCTTTCTATATTTCTTTTCATTTCCAGGCCCGTTCCCATGTAAACCCATCACCAAACTCATGAACTTGACGACCAAAAGGTATGTATGAGGCAAATATAATTATTACAGAAATCTGGCAGATAAAGATTGCTATAACCCTATAACCCTAACCCCTTATGGGTGTTTTTAGCAATCAAGCTAACAGGGGAAAGACAGGACAAATCCATGCAGACAAATCGAACCCGGGCCTCCGCGGCTTGAGTCCCGGTGATCGTTCATTAACGCTACAAGGGTAGGGCTCCCAAAATTACATTTTCGGTGCCCATATGCACCTTTGCGTGATTGCGCAATGAGATGCTGGATTTAGCAGGGTAAGGGTTAATTCTCATTATGCTTCCTGCATTGGGCACCATGTTATTGGCGACCTTGGTCAAGGGAAAATTGAGCTAAAATTAAAATGACCCTTTCAAATTCTCAATGAAAACATGCTTTAGTTCTAATAGGATTAATTGTTCTTTCATAATACTGATGATGTTAGGAATGCCCACCAATATCTGCCAATGTTATTCAATGCCTGATGTCAAAAGACTCATTTGTTTATTATATTAGTAAGTGATTGTCTGTACATTTTGGGCTTTCTCATTCTTTCCATTCACTTTCGTATTTGGTAAATTGTATTGTTTATATGTTTTTTTCTTTTGTTAAGCGCTGTGATCATTTTTGGAACAGCCCTAAATAAGCACCGCTATTATTCGCTAAATAAGCACCACTATTATTATTATTATAAAAGTATGAACACACCATCTTTTGTTGCAATAAAGCACACTATTGTATCATTTTTGTATGTTTTTCTGTACCACAGTGATCCATTCCTTATCTTCAATGGAGGCATGCCCCGAGCCAGCTATGGAGACAGACATGGTGTGACAATCATAAATGGCAAGACACATACAGTGTTAGACTTCACATCCAAAGTTGTAGACATATTTGTTATGACAGATTCAAAACCACACCATGGTAAGTACAATGGTAGGGATAGGTTAGCATTGGAGGGATACAGGCATTTCTAATCCTCCTATAACGGCTGATGTTTTTTTTAACCCTAACACTTTTGGGATGGAAATGTTGAAAAAAACTATCCGGGGGTGGAAATGGGCAAAATTTAGCGGGGAAAACTGAACTGGCAGGTGACGGGATTCAACCCGGGTCCTCCAGCATGGATCACAGTGTCTTAGTCCACTCGGCCAGGGGGTCACGCACCCGCAATTAACAATTGCACGAGCATTTATCATCAGCCGTGAGCACCCGGCGAGATAGATTGATGCGACATGGGCTGCCAGCATAGTTTTCAAATGGGATTTCATAGGGTTCGGGGCTGTAAGGGCTATTGAGATGATCCAGGGATATTATAATGAATATAGAAATGCCAAATTATAAGTCAAACATGGCAGTTCTTGGTTTGATAGCAGTTCTTGGTTTGATAGCAGTTCTTTGATTTCATTATGGAGTAGTCCTATGGTAGGATGAAGTATTTTCATGACCCATCTTTGTAGACTTCACATCATAGCTTTACATTAAATTTGTAAATATACTGTCAGGTAACACCAATAGCGCATGGAACTTGATTTTTATTTGGTTTTCTTGTGTCAACTCAGATATGTGTGTGTATTGCATTCTGGTATATTGTATCATATGTCTTGTTTCTTGTCATACCTATTCTAGAAACTGATGATCCTCACACACTTGTAGTACTGGCAGAAGAAGAAATTGTATTCATTGACTTGCTCACAGAAGGGTAAGTTGGCCAGTAAATGCTTGATTTTGTCAATTCTTTTTATGACATCGCAGCAATAGGTGGGAAAAACCCTCCCAATCTCAGCATTTTAGTATTTGAATATAAATAATGAAACTAGTCTTCAAAGATCAGGTAGCATGCTTCTCAAGTGCAGAAATGGATTTCACACTATGCCATGTCCATAGCTGATGTGTGTATATAGTTTATTCAGTTCCAAATTGGCGAGAATCGTGAGGCTTGTATTTGTTATATTGGCTTCGCGCAGCGAGCCAATATACTGTGATCCTCCCATTTCTTTCTTTCTTTCTTTCTTCCAACGCTCCTTTAAAATGCTTCTTCTCGTAAAGCTCACATGCTACAATCGTCAGATTTGGTCAAAAGAATTCTTATGACCATGTGCATATAGGGTGTACAGCGATTAAAAGTGGCATGTCATATGGAGTCACTAGCGGTCATTGAACTTTACAGGGGTAAAAGTTAAGACATGGTCCGATTTGGACCGGTCTTGTTTCATCTTGTTTGATTTGATGAGCCAAGAAAATAAGTCAATCAATACAACAAGGTCAAAGGTCATTGAGGGGTCACTAGAGGTCAAAATGTGAATTTTTGGCTATTTAACGTACATATTGCATGCTACAATCGCCAGAGTTGGTCAAAAGAATCAGTAGGTCTATGTGCATATAGGGTAAACAACGATTAAAAGTGGCATGTCATATGGGTCACAAGGGGTCATTGACACATACAGACAGGGGTAAAAGTTAAGACATGGTCCGATTTGGACCGGATTTGTTTCATCTTGTTTGGTTTGATGAGTTGAGGAAATAAGTCAATCATTACAACAAGGTCACAGGTCATTGACGGGGTCACTAGGTTAAAATGAGAATTTTCGTCTATTTCACTTAAAATGCTACATTTGTCTCGGAGGAATTAACTGATGACATTCACAATTAGTCAAAAGAATTGACCTATTGTCCAATTAAGGAAGACAATATCCGTGCTTCTTGAAGCACAATTTAGCTCTAGTTTATGTTGTTGTGCATAATTATTGGTGAAAGTGTGCGATTGAGCAGGTATCAGCTAGTGGTGGGCAAGTAGGTTTTCCATTTGGGCCCATGGATAAATATTAGCCCCACAGTTTTCACCAATTTAGAACTGATTAAACTATAGTGCCGCTAAGACTTTCTAAAAATTGATTTACTCAGAAATAGCAATTTAAGGTTACACCATGTGCTACTTAAATGTTCAGCAGGGGTAGACTAAAAGTACACTTTTAATATAGTTGATTTGATTAATTGCACTCTATTTGTGCCCTGCAGTTGAGCTTGCAAGAATATTGTATATTATATACAAAATACATATTGAAAGAGATATCAAATATAAATATTAACATCAATTCCCATAAACATGTCACCAACTTATTGCAGATATGAATATGAAACAACATTAATCAAATTGTTTATTTCCCCCCTTCAGATGGCCGTCCTTCACACTTCCCTATCTGTCAGCGTTACACTCATCCGCCATCATATCTTCACATCATGTCAGCAATGTCACAGAAGAATTATGGGATAAGATCATAGCCGCCGGAGAAGCTCAACTAGCTGCATCAACCACACAGAGGGTAATTGATATACTTAAGAATAATAAAGCATTTGAACTCATGAGTTGATTTTGATGTAAACATTAGAATAACCACCATGCATTTTGTCAGCCATGTTGATTTGAGATTTAAGTCAAAATCAGCTTCAATCTAGCAAAAGATTATACAGATTGTTTTCATCATACCTTTAGAATATCACTTCAAAGTGGTAAACTGAAAGATGTAATCAAAATGTGTGTTATGTCAATATACAAAATTTCAGATTTCAACTCTTTAAGCAAAATGATGTATCTTATGATAGGATGTGTCACATAGTATTACATCGGGTATCTATCATGAAAGCCTAGAAGTTCCTTGTTAAAATATCTAAGTAATTTCAAAACACAGATGTGCATTCATTTACACTGAAGAAAACGCATATTTTCGGTTTAAGCATACTTGAGGTCCCAGATATGTGTTATCTACACAATAAATAAAGTGTCGTTTAAATCAAGTGTCAATCAAATACTGAGTTTTATTCCATCAAAGACTTGAAACAGGCATGGGACCTGAATTACACTTAACCCTTATGTCTACTATTCATTGTTTCCTCATTCAAGTAACATTCATCATTCTCTTTTATTCCACACAGGATTGGCCTTTAATCGGTGGCAAGAACCTGGCTGAACAGCCCATGGCACACGACATTTTACTGACCGGGCACGAGGATGGCACCATACGTTTCTGGGATGCTTCAACTATCTCCCTGAGATTCCTGTATAAATTAAATACAGCCAATCTATACCAGACAGATGCCGACCTCAATGGACAAGCTGGCAGTGCTGATGCTGAAGAGGAATGGCCACCATTCAGAAAGGTACGTTCATGAAATATTCAGATATCTAAGTAATTGTGTTAGGATGTTGATATCTTGTGTCAAATAATTGAAACCAGGGCCGTACTAAGTACCCGCCCGCACGCTCGTGGCGGGTAATTTTTGCGTCGGGCAGGTATAATCATATGCATGATGTTTGCATAATACCAAAATTGCATGCATATGCGTGGATACGAATTGGGAATTATGCACGCACCAGCAAGTAATAGGCCAATCATATAAAGAATATTAAAGTTACTAGAGCAATATTATTCTTGTGCAAGGGTCCCGCTGTCAACAAGTTTTACATCAATGGAAACCAACAAATGGACATAACACACAATACTCAAACTTATTTGCTTCAAGTTTTGACATTGAGTTATTCAGCAATGAAGAAGAAAATAATCTTCAAATTCACAATAACCTGGCTATGTTTACTACAAGTGCAGTAACATAAGTATTGATTAATTGTTCCTTTGATCCATGATGTTAAAGATCACAATAATGGCTAGTGCCAATTTGAAGAGGCTGGATTCTGCATTAAGTTTGTCAGATTTGATAATTCTTTCATTAAAGAGATCAGCAAGATCTTCTGTAGCCACACTATCTTGAATGTTCAAAAGGAGCCCAATAGGACACAGCCCTATGTTTGAAAGTATGACCCATTTACCATCTTGTCTATTGCAGGGTTAAAATACCATTTCGGCTGTGAGGGCTATTTTTAGCAAATTCTGCCATTTTACCATAGGCCAACATTTTCTCTGGGGGGGGGGGGGGGCTATTTTCTGAAAACTGGGGGCTAATCGCCCTTCGCCCCCTTGTATTTTGAGTCGTAGTCTATTGTACATCTTAAATTATTTATAGTTTTGATGTTTATACGGTTAGTCTCGTCTGACCTTGCCTGTGTGTTGGTCGGCGAGTGCTGGTCTTTGGCATGTCTTAATGTATTTATAATGATTATATAAAGAATGATTTACACTTATCTACGCAGTATAATAACACAACCGTTGATTCTCTATACTATCACACTAGGTTGGCACCTTTGATCCATTCAGTGATGACCCTCGTCTTGGCATTCAAAAGATGACCATGTGTGCGATAACGGGTACACTAGTGGCCGCAGGATCCGCTGGACAGGTCATGTACATGAGGATGGGCACAGAAGAGGTGGAGAAGAAAGTTGAGGTATGTAGCATTGGAATTGTCTATCTATAATGTGTATCAAAATGCTGGGTATGTGGAGGCAAAGGTAGACTGATGTTATCGCTCTGGCATACATAAAGATGATATCATCATGGAGAAAGATGGGATACATATAACCCTAACACTCTGACATGCTTATTTTACTCGAACTACTATCGGGGAAAGGTGTGACACTTAAGCAATCGGGGAAAGGTGTGACACTTAGGCAATCAGGGAAAAGTTTGACACTTATGCAATCGGGGAAAGGTGTGACCCTTAAGCAATCGGGGAAAGGTGTGACCCTTAAGCAAAAACACTTGTGACAAAAAAAACTTGCACCTGGTCACGCTGGGTATTGAACCCAGGACTCGTATGTGGCAGGCAAGTCATAGGATGGAAACACTGCTACTGAAGCTTGTTTAATATAATTCAGATAGATTTGCTTCCAAATAGCACTTTCTCTTAACCCGTTGTGCTTGTTTTGGGTCAGAAATGCTCTCAATAAACTTAGTGTAGTCATTCAAAGCCTTATGCAATTTGATTGGTCTGTTTGATTTGTCACTTCTTCATCACTAGAATCACAGAGTAATTCTGACTAACCCCTATAAAACAGATCTAAAACTCTCAAACTATTTCATTTTCTTTTTACGCAGAATTTCCAAACCAAGATTGTCGGCGAACAAGACAAGTTTGTCTGGCGAGGTCACGAAGCCCTGCCACATAAAGAGGAATCTGTCAAAATGCCTGTAGGTTTCCAGGCAGACTTCACCATCCAATGCCAGCCCCCAGCAGCTATCACATCACTGGCATTACAGTCTACATGGGGACTGACAGCAATTGGCACAAGCCACGGATTTGCAGTGTTTGATAACATTCATAGGTTGATTATCGAATCCAGGTAAAGTTGTGGGTGTACCGTGGAGATATTCTGGAACAATGTATCTTTAGTAATCCACAGAAGCAATAAAGGCTGATAAAGTGATATGTTTAACCCCTTAAGGGCAGTGTCAACCCGGCACTTGTTTCAAAAATTGAATTTCATATTTCTCTATTATTTAATACTTTTATATGTATTCTATCATTACCATCATAAGTTACTAATCGGAAGCGATTATTTCCCGTTCTTTTGGGTGATTTTAAATTGTTATTTTGGTAAGTTTGAGCCAGGAAAAGGCGCATGGTTATTTGGAGGGAAATTAAGCGGAGTTCCGCACTTTTCAAATGCTGCGACAGCTGTTCGATTATTGCGTCGCGCGCTAAATCTTCCTGTGCGTAATACTAATACTAAACGCGCCGTTTAATATCCGCGACGAAGACGCGAAAACAAAAGAGCGCAAAACAATGCCTAAAAATGTAAACAAAGGCCAATCTTACGATCATTTAAATTTCAGTTTTCTTCCAATTTCTTAACATTGTGACAATATAAATTGAATCTGATAGTTTATTTTGATTGTTCATAATAGTATACTCGCCTTTAAGGTCACACGCCCGTGTATTCCGAGAATATTTGGCTTTAACTGGTGGAAAATGTCAATATTTTTTCTAAATCACTGTTTTCTAGAAGTTCAAATTTGAAGGAATTTTACGATTTGTCAGACAGCATAACTAAAAAGATATCAAACTATCAGGTAAGATTTTACTACCATTGTGTAGAGGACTTTCAGCGCTAGGAGGCAATTTTTTATTTTTTCGATTATGGATTTTAAACTCGAGATATGCATCCAAAAAGTGCCAAAAATGTGATTTTTTAGATAAAAATCTCATTGTTGGCACTCTTTGGTCAATATTTTCAAAAATAGAATTTTTTAAGCAAAAAAAAAAGTGCTTCCTAGATAATTGACTTTAGATGATTTTGGTGAAATATTGAAATTTTTAATCAAAAACTGATTTTGTTAGGTTGTCTGAAAAATGTTGGTGCCAAAAAAGTGATTTTTGGGCAAAAATGTAGAAATCACTTTTTTTGGGGAAATTTAATACCAAATATAGATTTTCCGACTCATTTCATTTGAAAAATTGTATACTTTTATGTACATTAAATTATTAGTTTAAAAGTTACAGTGCTTGATAAATTTTATATATTTAGGGTTGACACTTCCCTTAAGCATTACCTGCATATCTAATAGTGTTTATGATTGGTTATTTATTAAATATACTTATTTGAATAACCAATTAAAATACTGCTTCTAAAATACTAGGTGCCAATGATGTATCCTTCTATCTGACCTATCGACAGGTAGTTCTTAAGGGGTTAAGTCAGTGAACAAGGACAGTTTATGGATTGGATCAAATGTATGTTATGCATATTTTTTGTTAGGAAACACATCCATGACTATAATCTGTTGTTTCAGCTCAAGTTGAGAGGTGCCGTCAGCTTGTAGTTTAGCCATAGCCAATACCCTTCTTTCAGTTGCATTGGCGTTATGTGCACGATGTGATGATGCGTTCAGCAGAATACGCGCTAACATCTCCCCCAATCATGAGCTGGCAAGAAGTATATAACCCTAAAATATGCTAAGGTAATCTAATCTTTAATTTGACTTATTAATTCTATGATTCTTCTCCTTCAATTCAACAGGTGTACATTGAACCCCAGTGATCTATCAGCCACAGGGGAGAATCTGTCCAGGAAGAAATCCTTCAAGAAATCACTGAGGGCGTCCATCAGACGGATGCGAAGGAGAAAGCATCCAGGAGCAGAGAGGGCTCCGAGAGGTGGTAGGGGATCACCAACCAAAAACAATGTACAGACTACAGATATTGATGCACCTCCATCACCAATGCAGGTAATTGTTTCACTTACTAAATGGTTTCAGAATTCTTATTATTTTGAGGCAACTTCCTTAACAGACACATCAGGAGGTCATATGCACGTAAGCCATCACTTGGATCCTTTAGAGGCAGAGCTTTATTTAAACCTTGTTATAAGTCCACCAAGAGACTTTATTTTAGATCCTATAAAATATATCCCTGATAAAACATAAATAATTTTTTCCCCTGTGAATTGTGCTTACTATAGATCAGTTCAAAAATCTGACAAAATGGGGTCATCATCAAACAGGTGCCACTACCAGGTGGTATTTCTGTTCAAGCTGTGGGATGTATGAGTCTGAAAACTATGGAGGTATTAACGGTTTGAACCGACAAGTTTGATGACCCCTTTATCTGCTTTTTATTTGAATAGATTGTCAGATCTGACAGATTGTCTTTGTTGAGCTGTTTTGATCATACAATTCAGAGAAAATGTCAGAAGTAGAATATATTGTGATGCTTTTCTTGTTGGTGCAGTATATGATATGTAATATGGAAAGCCCATTTCCTCACTAACTTCATAGCACTATATTTTATATTCATAGGAGACTCGTGGCGGAGCAGGTGGTGATACAGGCGATGTAGCACCTGTAGAGCGTAGGATTGAAGCCAGGACGGAGGAGTCAAAGAGCAGTATGGTCAGGTTCCTATACTTTGCCAACACATTTGTCAGGGACAGTAAGTATTGCAACATGAAATTGAAATTGGTGTAAATTATGCATACAGTCAAACCATGGTTATTCCAGACATAATGGGACCAAGCAATGGCCGGATAAGTGAAAAATCTGGATAAGTGAATTATGTGTAATTCTGCAGTGACTGTCTAAAGAGCCCAAATTGAGACAATAGAAGAGTACTGAATGAGGGGTATTTACACAAAAAACGGCCTTCAAATGCTTCAGAGAGGGAAAATAAGGTGATTTAGGCTGTAAAACTGTAAAAAAAATCTTTTGGGATCATTCTGCCAGATAACAGAGTTATCCGTATAAAAGGGGGTAGGATAACCGAGGTTGGAATGTACGTGGTAACTGATTTTTTTTCATTATACAACCTTAATCTGTGTTATTGAGTTAGCTGTGATGTTATGATGCATTTGTCCATCACACTACATAATCATTCCATCTCTGTGACCAGTGGTCAGTATTAAAATTGCTTGCTGGTATTTGAAGTGCTTTGATATCAACCGCCCCTTTACATTTTGTATTCTATAACAGTCTTGATTGAAATCAACTAGGATCATTTTTATTAAGTCTTGTTCATGTTGCGAATTTATTTATTTCAGCCCATACGGCAACCCCATCATTATGGGCCGGTACCAATATGGGAGCAGTCCTCATCTATACACTCAGTGTACCAGAAGAAAGTAAAAGAGGTGATATAGCAGTGGCATCTGAAATTTGTAAGTATTGGTTTATCAAACCATTTGTTCGATCGTTGCTTACTAAAAAAGTAAATCTTGTGCTATACTGTTTCTCTTCCTCTGGACAGTGACGTACCTATACAGGCGCAGAATGTATGCAGCGCCTCAAGTAGGCGCGCGCATTGATGTGCTGCAATTAGGAAAGGATGCAGTTATGTCACTGTCTCGTGATAGATAAATAGACTGTTAATTAATATTTGTGCATCGGAATTGTTACTGCAGAAATAAAAATACACAGAAGCGTAAATTTGTGTTATATCAATATCTATAGCAGTACTGAACAATAAAAGTTTCTTTGTGTAGGACACAATCCTACATTAAAACCATGTTTATCTGGTTCAACTTGTTTCGTGCATATGAATTATTATCTATGGCTATGTTATTGTGATCCAACAATAATGCAATACCAATAAAGAGTAATAATTTTTTTTAATTTGATCTAAACAGATGTTAGTTTTCTATGTCAAGAAAACAAAATGTTGGTCACAAAATATCAGCGTTGTGGGTCCCTCCCTCATCCTTAAAGCAAACCTAGTTTAACACTTGCTAGCACATGTAATTTGACCATTGAATGCAAAAAGTTTTATCAAGAAATCACGTCAAAATCACAATGTTTACTTTCAAACCTGTAAATAATTTTAATTATGTTTACATTTTTCCACTTGATAAATGTTCACAGCCAAAGAAGTGAAGTTGAAGCATGGTGCCCCTGTAGTATCATTAGTAGTGATAGACCATGACACCAACCCATTACCAGACCCTATCCAGGTACAGAATGAGAAAGCGAAACCTCCCAATATGAGTGGACATTCAGTTATCATATGTACAGAGGAACAATTTAAGGTAAGTGTGTAGAGAATTCTGTGAAGTTGCCCGGTTTGCGAATGTGCTGTGTATTTACGCAAAGTAAGTGTGCGATAAAGTTGTCACCAATTTAAACAGCAGCCATGCAACCATTTACAGTACACATATACAGATGCTCATTGCACTGGCCAACAGCGTACGATTTACCCAGTGTTGCGTCGCTATATGCTCCACACTTTGAGGAATTTGACAACAATTTGCTACACAATTTGTTTTCACATAAATCGATCAATGCTGGCCAGGGATTCTTGAGAAGGCAACTAATAGTAATGTTATGTAAAGGTTAATGCCCCATAACAAGAATTCTTTTGAAATCCTTTTCAGGAATGTGTCAAATATGGTTTTGGAATGTGTCAAATATGGTTTCGGAATGACTGATATTTAATTATTTACCCCTACTCAGGTATGCTTTCCAAATGTAGTTGTAACCATCCTTGGTGGAGAAATTCCATTGCTTGGAAGCTTTTCAGAGCTCAGATCTCCAGACATGTTATTAAGACACATTCATAATAACTGATGTGTTCGCAATACTATTTTACATATGTATGATGGGATCTGCATTCGTATAATTCACAACGCATGTTTTACATAATACATGTGCACACTGTATAATGGAATCATCATTTATTTTCCTGACAGGTGTTTGCGTTACCCAGCCTGAAGCCGACACGGAAGGCTAAACTGACGGCGCATGACGGCTCTAAGATCCGCAAGGTTGCCTTTGTCAACTTCCCCAGCAGAAGCAGTAAGTGATCAGTTTGCATTTTATTTTGAGTATTCTATTTGAACAATTATTTTAAATGATTGCTATCAATTCAAATGCATCTGTTTAAAGATAAACCAACTTGACTGACTCTGCCTGCAAGACCAAAGAAAATATTTGATATAGACCGATAAGTTCATTCAGTCAGGAATACTACCTTCTAATTATGTTCAATGTGCATTCTGTTATTAAATGACCCTTCATCTCCCATTAGGTGTGAAGGGAAGATATAGAATGCAAGATTACCAAGTGCCCTGATATCAACAGCCCTGCACATGATGTGTTGTGCTGTCAAGCCCAGGGGAACAAAATTGTCCTAATCACATGTGCAATATCACAATACTAGAATGCGATTTCAATAAAATAATGTGAATTCTGTTGATTATACTCTGGTAATGAAATATCCATTTATACTTTAGATGAATATCAATGTATTGATTATTTATTGAATTTTGTACCCTTCCCATTCTAATTGATTCAGACGAGACTTACTCAGAAAACTGCATAACGTGCCTAACAAACCTTGGTGAGCTTGCCGTGTACAGTATACCACGTCTTAGGAAGCAGTGCGGTTACAATGCCATGCATGAATCCAACAAGAACGGAATCTTATCCCTTAATTTCACCTCAAGGGGAGAGGGATTCTATTTGCTGTCGCCGTCAGAGTTTGAGCGGTAAGTGTAGTTTACTCCTTCTCCATAGGACTATGATGTCACAGTGTAAGCACATGTTTTACAAACATTGTCTTTGTATACTGATTTAATGCAGTGTCAGTCAATGACTATAGTATGTTACGACCTCGTTCTAAGCGTAATCACTGAAGTGCCATTGCCATCAGTGGAGTAAAGTAGCGCGACGCTGAGCTGTCCATCGCGCACATCCGATTAGCCTGATTGTATCTATGGCACCAAGAATGTTACCGCCCACACGCGCATTTTTTATCACGCACGTGTAGGGAAAGTGCTGAACTTCTCTGACAGCGACTGCAAGTGATTTCATGGTTAAGGAATTGAGAAATGAGACTAAGAAACAGTGTTTCTTCATTCAAGTGTATTTTCTTCCTTCATTGTTATGTGGAAGATCTTTGAATGAAAAGCATCCCAGCATGTACAGATTGTATATTTGGGGTGACATGTGAGCTCAAAATGTAGACTTTGGGTAGTCCATGGATCTCTCTCCCAACATGTAACTTACCGATGCTTGTGGCATTGGTGCCTGTTGTGTACTACAAAGCAAATGAGTTATAATATAGACAGGAGTCGCAATATCATGTCACTGAAGAAGACAACAAACCTTGAGAGAGAAATATGGAATAACTGAGTAAAGCAGAAGACAATTGCTTCAAAGTGCTGTGTATCTAAATACTAAATAAACAGATGAATGTTACCATTATTAATTTCCCTCGTAAGATTGATCTCATGTTGTATAGAAGTAAATAATTGTGTCCCTGTGTTCGTACAAAAGGAGTCAAACACCTTCCATTATTAAGGGAAATGAACAGACATTTAAAACAGTTCTTTCTTACTTTTCTTTCAAAAAAGATTCTCTCTGTCAGCACGTAACATAACAGAACCCATGTGCATGATCGAATTACCCGATGAACATCGGCAAGAGCCTGACCAAAACGGTGAGCAGGAAGACGTCACAGTTGAGGCCGATGCAGCAGCAGCAGAGGAAACCCCTGCAGTAGATGAAGTTCAGCAAGAGATTGTAGAAGAGGCAGCCACCATGGAACAAGCCCCAGAGGAGGAATCAGCACCGCCCCCTATGTCAATTGAGGAGCAGGAGATGGAAGTAGTAGTTGATGAGGATCTACCGGTAGTACCATTACAGATAGCCGATGATGAGTATGATGATGGACCACCCATGCCTATGCCTGATCAGACACCTGAAGGTAAGATAATAGCCTAATACACATAGTGCAATGGTACTGACAAGCATTCATTGCTGTGTAAAGAAAGAACACAAACCGCATTTTGGTAATATGGTGCATAATCTAATTAATATGGGGGCTGGGGGCTTGAGTAGCACTTCGCACAGGATGCCCTCATTCATTCCTACACTTGTTAAACTGAATCACGTTTACTGTTTTGAAAAGATGAAGCTGACGCCTTGTGGTTATTATGACATTTATTGCTTCAAACTATTCAGGCCACTTATGGATATATGTAGGACAAGGCATTTACTCTCAAGAACAAGGTCATCCCAAATTAAATTGAATAGGACTAAATGTTTTGTGTGTGAACACTCTGTTGGTAGTGTTTGTGTACCAGTCCTGTATGTTGTATTGTTAATTATATTATAGTAAGCTGATAGACAATAGTATAGATACTTAACGTAGGTACAGATGCTTTTCCTTAGATAGGCTGTACTATTGCTTTTGTCAGTGCTATTCGGTTATGGCTAGCAAAAATTTAACACATTTAGACAAATGGAATTCAGTCATACAATTATAACAATTGTGACAAAAACGTCTTGAAAAATGATGTTTTGTTTTAGCAAATATTTACTAATTTGTTACACTGTCGTGGAGTATGGAAATGGATAGCATGCTACTAGAAAGCAACATTAATAATTAATCAACGCTTCAAATTTGAACACTGGTTGTGTAACCGTAATTAACTTTGAACCATTTCCTTTGATAGCAATTTTCTTGAAATTGTCAACATAATATTAAAGGTAGATGTTCCGATTGCTGGCCCGATTTTCAACTTGATGTTTTCTATTTTACATGAAAGGTCATCCTTAAAATTGTCCCATTCCAAAGTTTGAGTTGCATAACACCAAGGGTTCTATTTTTAGAAACACAAGGTCACAAAATATTAGCCCAATGAGTAGTACACAAACTGGTTTGTGGTTAACCACCTTTTGCAGTAATTTACCACATTTTATCCTATAATTACTAAATGGAATATTTCTGGCCCCTAAGATTTTACAGACATGATGAGAAAAATATGGGGATTTTTCTGATATCAAAATATCTTGATGTGAAAAAAAATTCATAGCCCCAAAAAAGTGATCGGAACATACACCTTTAATCCAGGTTTATTAACAGCCAAACATTGAAAACAGGGCAGCGTGCTCAATTTTCCCCTCATAGAATAGGGAACATATAGTGAAACAATTCAGAAGTAAAAGTTTAAGATAAAAACATTTAAACACATTTTCTCGGATTTGCTTTCAGCAAATTTATAGCAATAACTGTCAATCTATGTATAAATACCTATATGAAACTTTAAACCCCACTACTATCCCCCTATCACATGCTCAGACAGCCGCCTAGATCGTGCTAACTCAGTAGATGGTAAGAGTTGTGTCTTCGTAATCAATGTTTTTTTGTCGTCCACGCCTAATTCCTGCTGTCAGTGATGAGGGTTTGTGCTTGTTTGGTGGGGTAAATTTGTTGTTTTAGGGCCTCAAAGCTGAAGGGAAAGACCCAGTTGCTTAATGATTCACCAAGGTTGCTTTTGGTTTTGCAAGAATTTTTAACAAAGTGATCATCAAAATAGACTAATTGCTATGCTTTGCAAGATAAGACCAAGCGTGGTCAACTGAATGACATTGTGTATGTACAACTTCTGTACTTTTGAACGATTTGTATGGAATTTGAATTGATGGTGGTTGGTACGTATCAGTGTGATGAATTGTGTATACAAATGTGAGACTTTGATGTTGTCAAATCAGACTAACGGTTAATAAAGGATCAGTTTTTTGCTTGCATCTATTATGAAAACATTTTGTGTGTATATTTGAAAATGAAATAGCAATTACAGCCACGATAATTTACATAGACCCTTTGATATAACGATCAGAAAATTGGAAGTAATCTGAAGTCGTCAAATTTATGCCTGACGTTAGTTTGGTTCCTATTGAATGACCATGTAAGTATGATCATTTGGAACCAACAAGTTTGATTCACACGTTTTCGGAAAACTTAAAATTCTAAATGTCTATTAACAGAAAGATACTAAAATGGACAGCTTCAGCATAACCTAGGGACAACTTAGAACAGTTAGTCTGGAGTGATAAGACATCTACCTAGTCGGCAATACCATGTTTAATATCACACTGAAGGCCTACTTGAGTACCAATAATGTATCCATGCTTTGGGTAACTAACAATGGACCAACTGACCTAATACTGTGTTAATTGTGTATTTGTTTGTGTTGACTTGTCTGCTATATTGGATGTCCAGCAATTTCAGGGAGTAAGAGTGGGTTGTCTTGTACAGGATTATTACATGTAGTAGCCACATAAGATAGCAGTTTACCACTAGGCCTATGTCCACTTTGCAGCCAATGAATCTTAAAATAGTCCCCTCAGGCAAGTTCAATATTCAAGGCAAGGCCAGTTAGTCAAGGCCCATTGACCTCCCCTTTCAACAATGGGAACACAAAAAAACAGACAATAAACGTTATTCGTAATTGACGATGTCAGGCTAAAGAGGTAGACATACTCGATGTGACATCACTAATCATAACGAAGGCGAGGCCAATTGAAGTGACGTAATTGACTACAATTGGCTTCGCCTTCGTTATGTGACATCACATCGAGTATGTCTCCCTCTTTAGCCTGACATCACCAATTACGAATGACGTCTATAGAGCCTAGACAATCTTTACCCGGTTATGACGAAATACCAGCAAGGATAGATTCATTTGAAACCTGCTATGACTCAATTTGCACTTCAGAGTTTGATAACATTGATTATGTTTGGTTCCTGTCTCTTCCTGCACACATAAATTGGTTTATAGCACAGAACTAACTGTCTTGCCATTTTTTCATTGATTTCTGGATTGACCCTCGGCATGCAAGTGCTTTAGGAATTCAACACACTTCGCACTGCATGCATTCATCGAGAAGTGGATAAACAAAATTGAGCCTTGTTTTTAACATGAGTTTTAAAAAATTCAAAATGATAAAGAAAGATTCCAAAGGCTAAATCAGGATCGGGTCTACCCGTTTCACATAGGGATGTTTCTGTTCACACTAATAATTTGCTGTGGAGTTGATTTTCATGAAATGATCACATCTAAAGTTTGCATTGAAAACCCTTTGATTTGAACTTAAGCACTCTTAATGAAAGACTTACTAACACAATCCTTGTTTTATATTGAAATATAATGTTTTATATTTCCTACAATTTGTTATAATACTGGAGAATGCATTTTTATGTGAACTTATGATTGTATATATAAAACATGGAATTGCAATCACTATGATGCTATTTTGACATTCTATTTAAAAACAACTTCTTTATGATAAGCCCCACTTCAGGACTATTAAATTCTCATTTGTTATAATCACATTGCATTTTGACACAGTTATATTCACATTGAGATGCTAACATAGTTTTGACACGACTCTGAAATACTCATCACACTGTCCAATCTATTGACTTTCTATCATGATCAGAAATCTTTTTATATCATTGTGTCATTGAGAGGCATCAATTTAATTAACTATAAGGTTGATGTCAAGCTCCAACCATCTCCATCTATCTGGTTGATGTTGTATACGCTCTCATGATTGGACTGCAACTAGATGTAGCATGCTTTTTATTGTCATAGTGCATACAGTGTATGTATGTTCATTGAAATGAATGGATCATAGCCATTATCCAAAATGGTACATTCATTTATAATGGAATGATGCAACAGTGTTGGATGTGTGATGGGTATTTTGAATTGAAGTAGCGACTTTGTATTCATTTGACATACTGTGCTAACATCGTCCATGCAATGTATGCACATTCATGTCGGCGTAACTCTGAAATATCCTCTAATCTGCTCTGCCAAGCCAAAGGGCAGGCAGCTGTGTAGGTTATTCCAGAATTATAGCCACATTTTACAGTTGGAATGAATTGTTTGTGATTTGAATGTTATCATTTGGTTGAGTTTTTAACACTTAGTGTCCTTTGCTGAAGGTAAGGGGTCATTCAAAGAAAATCATCCCCCATTGCTATAGTGGATTAATAAGTTTCCCTATTTATTTCTCAGCACTAAAACACTTCAGTCTAGTCCATGATTAAGCAATGGTCTAGCTAGACTGATGATTCTGTAATATGTATATTTCCGGATATTGCACTATTTTTTCAGGCAATGATATGCAATGGCTCATTGATTTGAATGACTCCTTCCGCAGTGACGTTATATATATTTACTCCCTTGCAAAACATGACGTGAACCATTGTGTCAGTATAACTCATTATGAGGCATTGTCATCAACATACATCTTATCAGGCCACAATCAAGCCAGTCCACATTTTGCATCTGAGAAGTTTTCATAATAGCTTTGAATAGTATAATTCTTGTGGTAAAGTAATGGTGGTCTTTGCCGCTATGAGTTCCTTAGGTGATGGTCCGTTTCCATATTGATTGTATTAAGGACTATAGATATGGAACTTACAATTATCTAAATGAATCAAACATCAGAATTAGCTTTAGTAAGAAAGATCATTTGTTGTAAGTAGTATTGGATATGTCTCAAAAATCTTGCTACTTCATTCTAAGTAAGTAAACATGTTTACAATTTAATAAAGTAGGATTGGACAAATTAGGCATGAGAAATTCCATTAGGAGCTTTCAAGTTGTAAGATCTATACTTGAGCCTTTGTTAGCTCGATTTTGCATACTTTTGAAAATGTTCAGGTGTATCCAAAAAAGAAGAGACATTCACAATTTATTCTTGAAAGTCAGATGCAGATAATCTGATACCACATTAAAATCAGATTTCCTGTACTTTATTTATTGCAAACAGCTTGAGCTATACTGACACAATGGTTCTATACACACTCCACATCCCATACTTAACTAACATACCCTCCATCTCTGTTCCTTTCCCCTCCACTGCTATGCTATTTATATAACATATGCCGCAAACCTATCGGGATTCCTACACTTCATTATGTATGTATATATATATATATATATATAGAACTGGTATCAGAGGTTGACAGGCTACTGGCAGAGTCTGGTATCAGCATGGAAGGAGAGACGGAAGATAGCGCTCATGAAATCACACTGGACGATATCAAGGATTATGGGTGAGTTGGGAGTAGTAAGGATAGGTGGTAAGGCGATAAAAATACACCCTGTTCTACAGGTCCGTTGGTGAAATTTGTATGTGCATGCAAATAGTATTTTACGGTCATTTTTGAGGGAGAGAAAGAAAAGAAGAATTTTATATTGAAAGCCCGACCGACCGACCCAACCTGAGACGTCCGTTTGCACATAGAACAGGGTGGTTTTTTTCCATCACCTTCCACTTGGAGCAAATATTTCTTGTACTGAAATCCTAGCTAATAAAATGGAACAAATGTGCTGGTATGGTATAATGGGAATTGTCCCTGGTGCAAGAATACATTGCAATTACAAAAGCTGCAATGTATGTGGTGAGCAAGTCTATTAATTTACTGCACTTCACGCAAATGGGTCTTGTGCAAGCAGTGTTGAACCAAAACAAAATCAAGTTATTTACGTCAGTAATATATGACAATATCCAAACTGAATTGTTCAGAGCTTTACTATATTGAAATTGAAAGTATGTACAAGAAATATTGGCAATAGTATGGTGAAAAGCCATTAACCTCATGATAAAGACAAAGGTCATCGACCCATGCAAATATGTATGAGATGGAGCATATTGGCAAAGTTAACCAGGTTCTGTAAATTGAGACAATTAACAACATGCATTGTACATTGATTGTAAACTGCAAAGCATTGTAGTTACATAAAAGAATGAACAAGTTAAGTAACATATTTCAGGTATCTGATTGATGACTAATGTTTTCTTGGATTGTGCGTATTGCTGTTAAGTGTTAATGATGCATGTTTGATTTGTATTTATTTCATAATAGTCTTGATTGGTGTGATGTTAATATGAAACACATTCCTGACATGTGTGTTAATGATATTAACCATGTTATCACTACACTTCACTAGTACTGCTTGGTGTGCTTAAGCCATCACCATAGACCTCCACCCTAACCATTTGAGCCCAATGCACAAGAACAGATGTTGTGTCATTCAGTGTTAACACTTCAACCCCTGTGTCACACCTACGTCGATCAGGCCCGCGGATTGCATTGCGCTGGAAAGTATCAAAATGTGAATAACATGCAGGAAAGAGCTCGGAAAACTGTCCAAAATTGTCAACTTTTTTAATGCAACCGCCGAGGTTCTGCGTTCTGATGGCACTGTAATGACTCTGTACTGTTCCGTTGACGCAGCAAGTATGGATGCAAATACAAGTTACTTGAGGTCGCAGCAAGAAATCTCGACCTCTGGCCCGTGGGTGCTGAAGCCCCTTGCCTTTGGCTTTTACCATGGTTTATATGGTGTTCACAAGTCAGGCCCTAAAAACAGACTGAGCACGCAGGAGGCTCTGTTTATAGGGCGATTGCATGTAGGATCATTAGTTCAAATCATCCTCAAGAAGAAGACATGCATGGATGGAGTACAATACCAATCACTTGGATCAATATCAGTTTTACATGTGATTGGTATTGTACTACAGGCATACATGCAACATTTTGAAAACGTACTAGCAACGCAATTACAGCAACTTGGACGCACTAAGAACGTTTACAGCGTAATGGAAACACAGTGAGAGAGCGTTTGAGACTTGAAAGTAGGAATGCAATGGGTCGTTTCTAAGAGTGCAATGAAAACGTGATAAGTGGGATAGGAGCTTATCAAGAGCTACCTTCTTTTTAAAATGTTACAGTTTTGGACAGTTTGCAGTACTCTTCCTGAATATTATTTTTATTTTTATTCTTTTCATCGCAATGCAAGTGCTGGCTTGATCGCAGCAGAGGGAAAACAAGCCTGACACTCTGGCGCTCAAGGGCAACCATGGGGACCCTCTTCCTTCCTATACAAGTGTCCACTGTGTCACCAATCAGTTTGCGTTTGGCTTGGCGCTTTGAAAACTTTTCAGCACAATGCAAGCGCAAGGCCTGATTGCCGTAGGTGTGACAGAGGTATACCTTAAACATAGTCATTGATCTTCGCCAAAGACATTATAAAAATTGGTCAAAAGTTGAAAATGAAAACATTGTATATTTAAATGAACATCTTCTACATGAATGGTGCTCTTTTAGGGGTACACCTGCCCAGGTTTCATTATGAATTTTTACAATGTAATAAGTTATTTTTCACTAACTTTTCATTTCCATTGTAATATTGAATATGTATTTCCTTGAAGTCTTTTAAATTGTTTATCTCTTTTGATGTTTATTTTTATAGGAAGGATGACTCTGCCATATTAGCAGGTGAGAGATTGCGCATTACTAATGCTTGATTTATTAGCAATATTTGAAGTAGTAAAGATGATCACCTGCTACTAGATTTGTAGAAATATCAGATCATTTACACCAATCTGATAAGCAGTCAGCTGGTGTACCATTACTGCAATGTTCCCATCAACCTTTAGATGGTAAAGTTATGATATATCGTGCTGATTGTTTAACGATGGGATACAACAGAAATGGCACACCAAATGTATTGCTTGGTCATGACATATAACATTCCAGGGTGTTCTATCTTGGGTCATAATTCACACTTGCAAGTAGATCCACACACTACATGTATGCCAATCAAAACATCAGTGTGCTAAGGTATGCTCTCATTACCTTAGCGTCCATCTGATATATCTTTTCACTTCACTGCAACGGACCCATTGGGTCATGATTCACACTTGCAAATAGATCCACACACTGCATGTATACCAATCAAAACATCAGTGTGCTAAGGTATGCTCTCATTACCTTAGCGTCCATCCAATTTATCTTTTCACTTCACTGCAACGGACCCATCCCAATTTACAATCATTCATTTTTGAGGTGAATCTGGCGAGTATATGATTGGCCAATAAAATGCTGCATATTTCAGTATGGGTCTTTGAATAGGTAAACATTTGAAGAAGACAGGTCATGCTTCATTATTAGAATGACACTTTTGAAACCAAAAAATCAGTCAAGTACTAATAAAGACACAAATGAATTAATTGGAACATATATTGAGATAGAAACAAAATAATAAAAAAAACCTTTCTGAATTGCTGCTCAATCTAGCAAGTTTACATTTTATTGTTTTATTTAAGCTACATCTTCCAGTTGTTTTTTTGATGATTTTGAGTGTTTTTATTTTGTGAATACAAGAGGAAGTTAATACCAATCTTTTTTTGTAATCTTGTGATTTTTTCTAACCCACACACCATATTCTTGTACGCACGTCGCACACACCAGGAGAGTTCTGTAAATTAACCCACCCGTACACATCATTCTAGTTCTCACATTCAACTGTTATTAACCACACACATTTGTTCACCCTAATTCATCATACTAACTATAATTGCCATCGATACTAATACATCAACCACACTAATATATCAACGTTATCCACTATGTGATCATAACAATCCAACCTGAACCAATGTATTGGTGGTGTCAATGTGCAGTTCATGTTCTGCCTATTTGCCTTTCTCTGGAAGTGTGGATTCAAGTGGCATCAAAGTATATCTTTCTTTGGGCTGGGCGAGTGTAATGTGTGTATCATCTGAATTATATGCACACCCTGTAGATATCTTGATGCAAACATGAATATGCGCTGATGCAGGGCAAATTGGCCACAGTAAGGGCATTTATTAGTACAAACTGAGAGATGACGCAGCATATACATTAGGCGTTGCTGGTCTATTGAAAAATGTCATAATTTGTGGTTAAATGTCAACCACTTGACTAAAAGGATGCCTGATATAGCCATTTACCCATGTAGTTTTCCCTGACCAATAATGTAGTTAAAATAGGGTTGGTACGCATTTAGACTTAGTGTTAAACAGCTTAGTTTAGGGTTTAATTAGGGATGCCCCTGATCAAAGGTGTTAAGATTTTTCAAGCTGTAGATCAGTATTTTAAAAATTGTACAGGGCTTTGCTATTTGTGTAATTATTTGTTGTATCCGTTGATCAACTCTAAGTTTGTCTATGTGTGTGTGTTTTGCAGTGCACAGTTGTAATCATACAGTACAGGTCGTTCATGAATGAACCATCTAAACAATCATAAATATATTGACAAATTCTGTGTTGGATCTGAAGTAATCCATGTAAATGCTGCTATTTTTCCTTGAGAATTCAACTTATAAGTGAATCGGTCCACTCACGTTTATTAAATTAGCAAACCGTACTTATAATATCATGTGAATGTTTGAAGTTGTAACAAAATAATTCAGAAATGTATACTTTCAATTTTATGTACATTTCATTTTCAATCCTTTATAAAAAGAGAAGTGAACGCCATTTTCAGCATATTTTCCCGAATTTTTTTCTTCTTCAAACTGTATTGGCAATGGTATTGTTAATAAAAAATGGCAATTTACAAACTAAAAATATAGAACAAAGATAGAAAAGTTCGCAGAGACCATTTAAATTTAAACCAATGGCCTAAAACTCCCTATCAACATGATATTGATGTGTATGCGAGTAATTAGTAAGCAAATGATAATGCCGATGTCTGCCTCAGAAGTTTTCTGCTTGAAATTTGAAAGATTTCCTTTTTAGTATCACTTTTAGTCCAGATTGCTGCAAACTGGCATTTCAAATGTTGTACGTTGATAGAGCTGTCCAAGCTTCAAATAGAGAGTTGGCATGGTACAGAATTTGAGGGGAAAGTCACTACCCATCTGCCATCTTGAACTCACTGTTTGAACATTGATACCCATCTGCCATCTTGAAATCACTTTGAACATTTATATTATGGCATTAAAAATTAAAAAAAATCTCTTTCCAGAAAAATAAATAAATCTGATTTTGAAATTTCAACCAGGGCTTCAATATGACATGTTTTTCACATTGTAGCAGTAACAAGTATGGAATCTTGATTTTGCAACTTGTTACATCCTTTTAAAGGTATATTAAGTGATCTTTTCCAGGTAACGCTCTCAATCCTCTAGAAAAATAATTGGAAGCAGATTTTATTGCAGATTTACATTTTTAATCAAAATCATGAATATAATCCAAGTTACACAGAGCAATTACGCTTCCTAATTACCTCAAAATCATGGTTTTAGAGTGAATTTAGAGTAAAAATAAGTTGTCAGCACAGACAGTTTATTTTTACTCTAAAACCATGATTTTGAAGTAATTTAGAATCGTATCGTCCTGTCCTGTAACTTGGAATGTATGTACAATTTATGATTAGAAATGTAAATCTGCAAGAAAATCTGCTTTCAAATTTTTTTCAAGGATTGAGGGCATTCCCTGGAAAAGATCACATAATATACCTTTAATGGGATGACTCTTCAATGTGATTCAAGATGGTAATTTGAATCACACTTGGTGGCTTAACATTGTAAAAATGGTGTGTCACACACTTTGAAGGTAGTAAATATTTAAAGTTACAACATATTTTTCTTCTTCTTCTTTTCAAACCCCAGACTAAGAACACTAGCTTGAATTAAAGAGAGAGAAACCTCTGAGGCAGACTCTCGAGTCATATTGTTGTACTGATGTTTGTTAACTTTTTGATTTTATTCAGCCAATGGTGGGACAGAACACAATGGAACAGGGGTTGAGGTTAGCTAGAGGCTTCTTGTTATTTTGGTTGTGGTGCGAGTGTTTCTTGATTTTATTTATGCATGAACAGCACAGATTTATTATGCATATACAAAAAGCATAGACACTGTGTGTTAGTGACATTTACAAAAGCATTTGTTGACATATATAGCTGATTCAGCCATGCTAGATAATCCTTTGAATGACAATCCAATTATGGTAAATGCTGACGAATTTTGTTCTGAACAAAGGTTTGTTTTATGATGATGAAATAAATGTCACTTTGCCATAGATTTATGACTGCGGTTGGTAGACATGGGTTTCCTTTACTATTACAAATCAAATTGTAGCAAAAAGGTTGTTACACTGGTTTTTGCAAAAGAGTAATCTTAGTAATTATACCAGTCATATGGTTTCCATTAGTCTTTGTAAATCGTTGGATTAATACTATTTCAAAACATATATGGATTTAGTCATCTTGAGGCTGTGATGTTATTAATAAATCCTGGTCCAAGTTAGTCAGTGATATTACTGAATGTTGGCTTAATGGGAGAAAATGCAGGCTGCCAATTCCTTATTCCTAAACAGCTAAGAATTTTAGACCATCTCATATAGAAATAGGTTTAACATGGGTAGGTGGAACTTATTTAGCAGCGTGTCCACCCCATCTCTATGCGTGTTAATGATAGAGTTGATTCAATACACATGCCTCTAAAATCCTACTGACGGCACTTTTCCAACGTGCTGGTGCATTCAGTTTTCATACGGTGCACACCGTGGCTCTGGATTAAAATGTTTATGGGTATCTCAATAAAAAAGAAGTCAAGTTTGGCAATTGTGGATATAAAGAGTTCTGTTCAATTTCATTATATGGCGTGTCGCTCAAATTGAGATAGGAAAACTTTGGAAATACAGGTCACATGGAGCAGTGTTTCTGACAAGACGAGATGAGCAGGAAAAGTTTGCAGACGGTAATCCCCAATTTGATTTTCTTTTACCAAGTAGCTACTGGTCAGGCTAAAATTGCGGCTTTAGGAGCAAGTGATGATATAATGGACTTAACCCAAAATATTTTCCGCATATATATAGCTAAATTTTCGTATTTGTGGCTGCTGACTATTTATAAAGATCGCATACTAAAAAGCATATATATGTCCGACAAATAAAAATATTTCACAAACTTTTCTTTGATGGCTCAGAACTTTTGTAAGTAAACACCAACCTTTTATACAGATCTTGAAATAACACTTTTACATTTGTTACATAGCCACACATGAACTCTTACTCTAACCTTCGAACGAGGTAGTAGGCATGACTCCGAGTCGGAGTCATGCAGGCTTGTCGTCAGTCATATTTTCGGAAAACTTCAATTGGAAATAGTCTATGGAACCATGTCTACCATCGTAATTGTGTATATAACCATTAAAGGTATATGACCCGATCACTTTTTGGGGGCTATGATTTTTTTTTCACATCAAGATATTTTGGTATCAGAAGAATCCCCATATTTTTCTCATTATGTCTGTAAAATATTAGGGGCCAGAAATGTTTCATTTGGAAATTATAGGCTAAAATGTGGTGAATTACTGCCAAAGGTAGTTAACCACCAACCAGTCTGTGTACTACTCAATGGGCACATGTCTTTTGACCTTGCGCTTCTAAAAATAGAACCATTGGAGTTATGCAACTCAAACTTTGGAATGTAACAATTTTAAGGATGACCTTTCATGTAAAATAGAAAACATCAAGTTGAAAATCGGGTCATCTACCTTTAATTGTTCATTTGAGAATTCAGTCAGTTTTATACCTCTGGAATTATTACCAAAGGAGGAATATGGTTTGATTTCCCTGTTTTGTTGCATGACTTTGTTGATATGACATTCAGTTCATAGAATGAAATGTTTAGATAAAATAGAAAACAGCACTAGGCCAAATAGAAAAATAAAATGGTTTCTCTTCCTGACTATTTGATAAGAAAGGAAATCAGCAGACAATTAAATCAAAATAACTAAGTTAGTCACATGTTCTTGTAACGCCTATATAGGCTAACCTTGACACCCTTTGACAGGAAGCGTACACTGTTTTATTGGTTATTTGGCATCGGTGTAACCATTGCATATTAAGCCAATGTGTGATCTATCTGAAGTACGATGTATTGTTTGTGGTAGTTTGCACTTTGAATGTTTGTGATTGTTAATAATTAATTTTTCGCTGAAAGTTGAATACTTCACTCTAAATCAAATTTGATAATTTTGTAGATAAGCAAACTTGTAGAAAAATTAATCGGCTAAAACAATTAAGTTTGATCATTCACATAAATATTTAGATTGTCATAGATATAGAGATAGACAGTTGGATGACTTTGGATGTGAGCCATAAATGTGATGTACATTAATCATGTATAATCAAAACAATGATCACCCAGTATTAAGCCACGAAAAAAATAAGCCCTGTTCTACGGGCAAACGGGCCTCTCAGGCTGGGCCGGTCGGTCAGGCCTTTTTTTCCTTTTCTTTTCTTTCCTTCCTTTTTTCCCCTTCAAAATGAACATAAACAATCAATAAAAAATCTTGGAAAATGTTGCTGTAATTCGACATGCCCAAAAGATTATTTTGAGGCGGTTTTATTTGGATGTGAATTATTTTTAATTTACGATTTCAAAAAAATGGGCCCATAGAACAGTGTATTTTTGTCGCCTTAACATACACAAGTACCTCACAGTCAAGTGTGAACAGGTTTTAGATTCATTGCATATGTTCGCATTGCCAAGCATGGTACATGACCATATGATGCTAGATCAATGCTTATTTGAAGAAGCCTGTACATGGTTTTGTAGTAATGGTCTTGGCTCTGAAACATTTGCTAATTTCTCCACAAAGCTAAAAGTATGCAACTAGTCTTGTGTCTTGTTATTTCAATGGATAACAATTGATCTCATTAGTTTATATGTTATCCTCATAAAGGGTTTTCAAGACAGAGGCACAATACATCTTGTTTTGTTTAAATCTTAATTTTGTAACAGGCTCCTTTATAAATTCAAAGGAGTGACATATGAATAGCTGAATACTAACTAGTGCTATTCTGGTGTGTGATACCCCTGGGGTGAGGTGTAATTGGATTTGGTTTAATCAGGGGTGTACGGCTGGAGATTAAAAAACCCTACCCATTTTTAAGGGTGATTTTGGAAAAAATTGACCTATTTCTAAGGATTTTGCTTCATTATAGACCAATTTTCGCGAAAACAGACCAAATTTTTCGCAAAAATAGACCCATTTGTAAAAAGTGCCCCCATTATTAGGGCTTTTCCAGCACAAAATCATATCCCATGTTTAATGATTTTTTGAAAAAAGCGACCCATTTGAGCGGCACATCCCTGTATACCATATTAGGCGAGTATCCCCCCCAGGGTGATACCCCTCTATTTTATGATACATTGTGTTTATTTTTGTTTCACAAAGCAAAGCATAACCCGTGTTCCTTAATAACCCATAACTTAATCCCATCACTAGGGTTTTACAAAAGTATAAATTAAAATTAAAATTAAATATGAGGAGGTAAATAATTGAATATGTATTTTGAAATCTTAAATTAAATAAGATCATGTTCAATCATCATCACCCAATTCCAAAGTACTGATTTTAAATGGACTCCGTTTTAATACCTTTCAGAAATACTAAGTAATATGTCAGTGATGCCTTTTTTGTCTCAAATCAACTGTTTGTAAGTATCAACAACAAATGTGCCCTGTATTGGTTGTTGATTCCTAACATTGGTCAACATTGGATTACCATGGTTATGATTATTGTCATACTTCATTATTTAAGATGGGTTCATTTGGATTTGGTAGGGGTTATTGGTAACATGCTTTGCTAGGACCTTATTGCTGCTTAATCAATATTGACGCATTTGATCTTCCCATGTTTATGTTTAGCCAAATAACAAATTCACCGTATTTATCCATTAACCTCAATTATCTGCACATTGCAAGCAATGTAGTATATTGTGAAATCAAAGCTTACTTAGGGTTTTTTTTTTGTATATAAAGAGCAAATGTGAACAATAGCCCAACAGACATTAACAGGGTTAATGAACTGAGTGATTACAAATCAAACGGGTAACTCTCAACAGAGAGCTCTGATGGGCCAATCAATTGGTTCACCGCAACTCACAAAATAATCAAAAATACAAGTAAACACAATTGGGCAAGTAAAAAAGCCAATGAAAGTGGCGTGGGACAGGAATAGGATAAACACCCAAACAGAGAATAACTTCAAAAAATAAGAGAAGAAAAATAATATCTGGAGGTCATTGATAGTTCATGAGGTGGAAGTGATAATAACAATAAATCTTTCCCTCATGGTGGTCGAGGACTGAATGTTTCATTTCTCAACCACCACGAAGGAAAGATTAATTTTTATTATTATTTTTATGGGCCTTCCAAACGGTACAATAAAAGTGTGTATTGAATATTGTGTACCAAGTTCCCGGATCTGCGTCCAATATTTAAAAAAAATTGCCGTCCAATATTTTTTGTGCGGCGCAGAAGATGTGCGCGTGAGTATGCGCAGAGAAGGTCAGCTCGGGCCAACTTATTTAGTTTTTATCAAAACAGTTTGTTATATAAATAATAATAATAATATTGAATTTCTTATTTTTGGGTGATACAAGAATATAATGCACTCGCTATAAAAATATATTCTTGTATCACCCTCAAAGCCATTCAATATTATATAATTATCAATGATAGTATATTTGAAATATGTTATCAGGTCACAACCTGCCTGCAGCAGGAAGCTATTGAAGCAAAGTCCTTAAACACTGACCTATAAAATATGTGACAATTGGAATAAGTTTGTGTTTCTTCACATATTTCTTGTTAACATTTTGAAACGTAGGTATTTAATGCACCATATTGTGAAATTGACTGGGCAAGGTTAAAACTTGAATGCATGTTCAAACAGGTCCCCATGTCAATTGTAAAGTTGAGCATTAACTTTGTTTTGTGATCTTTGTGATTGTAGTATGCATGTTTGTTTGATTGGGCCATGATAAAATAAATGTTTGTTTCCGGTAACCCGACCGACCCGCTGAAAACCCCGCCGACCCAAACGATTTTATCCCAAATTAAAAAAATTATGACCAACATTTTGGATTTTTTTTTTTTTTGATTTTTTTTTTTTTGATTTTTTTTAGATCATTAAATACTTTAATATGGTTTAGATCAGCGGTTGCAGAGTTGTAGCTACACTACTTTGTCCAAAAATAATGAGTTTATAAACTTCTTCAATCTATTACAAACCTCAACGTCAGACGACACTGGCGGTCGCCGTCCGGAGACCGCGATGTATCAACATTCTTATTCTCATGGATCAAAATATTTTTTTTAAAATTTTTTTATTTCCTACCTACCTACCCAATTTTTTTTCAGAATGTTACCGGAAACAAACATTTATTTTTGCATGGCCTTGAGACAACAATAACATGATATGAAATAGCCTGAATTGATATATACAAATTTGAAAATGTTATTGTTGATGTTTTATGAGATTGAAGGCATATCAGACAAGAGCACACTGTTGATAGATACCATGAATTGCATTAAAAAGTAAAAACATTTTGATCAACAAAAGTTCAAGTGACATACAGCGGATTTAGTCTTTGAAAACAAACTGTTCAAATCTTATCATTTATTTGATAGTAGATGAATTTGTTGTAGCACCATCTTTGCTACCTTAACGTATTGTGGCTAAGCCAAGCCAGGGATGTTGGGGGTTATTAAATGTTTGTCAGAAAAGATGTGTTCAAAAACACTGTCTGTGCAACCGGAGACGTAGGAAGTTCAATATTTACCTCAACATCTGGAGTTCCTGCCCTGTGTTGTATATTGGCATCCCCACCCTCACCATCAAATTATTTAACCTCAACAATAGTGTGAACCTTGCTTTGTCTTATACACATTTGATTTGATTCTATATACATGATTGTAATTTTGTATTATAGTAGTAGAATGTTTGGAATGCTATCTAGTAAGAATACTTAGAATAAGTTCTTAAGGTCACTAGTTCTTAAAATTACAAACATTGATGTTCGTGTTAATGTGGTTTTGAAATGACCTATTTTTAATAAACCTAGATGACATTGTGTTGATCAGGTTTAACATTGACCTATTTCTAATACTGTTGATCTAGTTCAATATTGTCCTGATTCTAACCTTTTTTCTATTCCTTCAATATCTTTTTCTCAGAGTGAGGTCTAACCAGTTTTAACAAGTACGAGGTGGGGGTTAGTTCCCTTTTTCTCCTCTTTATTTATTTATTTGTCTAATTCTTATGCCAATCTGAGTGCTGTCATTGGTAAACAACAGCTTTTTCACTTACTTTTTGTTGCTTTATTCTTCATGGAAGCCCAATTTGTGACTTCCATTGATCCTGCGCTTGCTCTTATGAAACTGAAAATCTTGTGTGCGATGCTGCATTATCATCTTTCCTTCCATCCCTTGTCAAGCAGACTAGCGCATGAATGATATTTGCACGTATGTCTCATTTCATCCCATTTTTTCATTCACCACTCCAATTTTCCCCGCATGATTTTTACAGTTACTGTCTCATAGTCCGTCCAACAAAGGGCACCTGACATACTTGTAGAATATAATAATACATGTCATTGGTTCCCCACTATTCTTACGTGTATTTATTGTTTTATAATGTGCGATTTGCATTGCATACATGAAGATCATTATAGAAACTTTGGAGGTCTGTGTACTTGAGCAGGGTTCGTTGAGTGTAACACAGTCAGCAGAATGAAGTTCGCATGTAAGATATGCATAAAATCATTATTGCCTCATCTCGGGTCATGACTACCCCATCCCCCCCCCCTTCAGTACCAGATCCTGATTTACCCCATCCCCTCCCCCTTCAGTACCAGATCCTGATTTACCCCATCCCCTCCCCCTTCAGTACCAGATCCTGATTTACCCCATCCCCTCCCCCTTCAGTACCAGATCCTGATTTTTCCTCATTAATTTCCCAGGTTTTGATAGGGTCTTTCTTTACCTATCTTCACACACATCTTGCTTGCTTACCTATTTCAGTTTGAGTTGAATGATAACCTCATCATGATGGGCATTCATATATTTTATTCATTACTGCTGTCTTTGAGATTCTGACCTCATACCCCCTAGCATGCAATTTTTTTTTGTTTTGCAAATTTTCTGTCCTATTTGATGTTTTGGTTAATTAAACCTATCCACTTTTTATTGTCAGTCTTACCTGTTGATTATGAAAGCCTCCTTCCTCATCCATCTCCTGCATAGTGATTTTGTAAACAAGTACATCATGGTCTCAATTTTTTTTTCATGTGATAATCGCTCGGAGTTTAAGTAACAGTAGAACAGTAATTGTTGTATGTTTTGAATTACCAAACATCCCCAAGTTTGTTCTATTTCCTTGCATATGAACTGATTTGAACTATTTTGAGCACATATCGGTTTCTAGTTTAGTATGAGTTGTTTGCATGGCACAAAATTCCCCTCCTCTTCTCACCCCCACCCCAACATTAATTTGAATTCAACAATGGTAGATTTGACACAATGCAGCTAACCCCCAGCCTCTTACTATCTTTCAAGATCTACACTCTGTTCAAAATATAGCTTTTTATTTCCACCAACCCCACCGTACCCGGCAAACATGTTCCATTATTTCTTTTCTGTATTTCTTTCCGTTTTCTCTTGGATGCCATCCAATGTAAAGCGCACGAAATCAGGCCATCTCAAGCGTAGCCACACGCCGCTACCTCCTCGTTTTCATCTTACCTCTAAATGGGCAAGATTATTTGTCGTGCTCATCATATCTTCTTGTCTCTTCACCTGTCTCACGCTTGCCACAATGTATCTCACGTAAACGTAAGTAACATTGAGTGACTCATGCGTGTCACATGGTATCGCATGAGTAACTCATTGGTATCACATGGGTGTCACATGGATATCTCATGGGTACAAATGCTTGCCACAGTGTTTTTCATAAAACTTAAAGTAACATGAGTAACTAAAGGGTGTTAACATTGATAAAGCATGTAAATTGTAAATGATTTATTGGTTATACTCTTTTTGTTTGATTTGTTCATTAATCTAAACAAAATCAACGTAAATAGTTCATTGATTTCGGCTAATTAATTTGAGTTCATTAAATATTTAATCAAACTTAATATATAATAATATATTCAATGTGAAGTAGAGTTTGGTTGAGCAAAGTGCTTTTAGAACGATGCAATAACTGTTTAGTGTGTACCTTTGTTGAGTCCCTGATCCTAATCCTTTTTAGATCACCCATAGTTTCAAAGCTGCCCAAAATTAGTTTGTAAACTAGGTGTTAGTACTTTGTCTCCTTACCAGATGTTACAGTCTGTCTGAAAATGCTCTTTGAAGCTCATCTGAATTTACTTGTTCTTTTCTCTCTCTATAAATAGAATTTTATTTTTCTATAGAATTTTTCTGCATTGATTGTTATCAAAATTTAAACCTTATCTTTTTTATTTGGTTGAACGGCACCATCCGCAATTTGATCAATCAGTAATATTTGCAAATGTTGTGATTTTAGATATGAGAATTTCATGGTTACACAATCATATTAATTTTCAAGAAATAGTGATTAGTAAACATGATGACACGAGTATGAGACATTTATTTCTAGTGAGTTTCATGAAAATAGTAAACTGATGTATCCTCTTCCCCTTCCTCCCCAATTTTGAATGTTATTAGTATTAGCTAGCACCTGTTCCATTTGTTGCCACGCCCTGTTATAAAAAACCTCTCCTCATTACTTGCATAAAAAAGCCTCTCCCCATTACATGCATTACGGCCCAACTTGTGGCAAAATAACTGAGATGAAGAGCTAGCTAACTCTTGTTCTTGATAAAACATGATGAATTTACTACCATGCTTGCTGTAGTTGATTAAGCCAGGTGATTTTATCATATTCCTTTTTTTTTTATAGAAACAAAAGTAAAACCAAAGTGCAATAGGCTATTTTTCTTCCCCGAGACGGTGGCATCACTTTGAATGTGCTGCATTTACACACATGTATAGACCTTTTTTTTGTCATTTGATTTACCAAGACATTGGGTAGGTGAGCATGATTTATCACCGAGATTATTAGTGAAGCAGCCATATTGGTCTTGGAAGATCACATTATGAATTACTAGCGGCGTACCCTCGCTACGCTCGGGCACTCGCTAGATGAGTATTATTATCTAAATTAGATACCTTCATGATTTGTAGCAAAATGGGCATAGATAATGAGTTCAAAATTGTAGATCCCTGAATTATTTTTTTTCATTTGAAATAGACTTTGTTCACAGAAATTGAGTTTTGTGATATCTTTGAATCTCGGACCCAATTTCAATACCCCATTTAGGAGGGAAACAATGTTATAGTTACCCCATTTGTTGGAAGTGGCTCTTTTTACTTCAGGCTTTTCTTCCATCTTTTCTAACTTTCATTTCATTCAGCCAGCATGCTTATAGGCTTTTTAAGCCTAGCCCGAGCATTTTCTTTTTGCTTGAGCCTGGTCCCTTCAGGACCCAAGCGTGTGTCCGTACGGACCGACGGTTTAAACAAACAAACAAACAAACAACCCCCCCCCCCAAAAAAAAAATAAAAATAAATAAATGTGCAGTACCAACTACCTACCCCATATAGTGTATACATGGTATAAGATAGTGTCAGAGATTCCGGGAATGGCTTCAGAAACTGATTTTCTTCCGGAAATGAGATTCGTCTGGAATTGTGTTTTTTTAATTTTTTTAATTTTTCTTTTTTTTTTTCCCCCCATTTTTTTAATTTTTTTTTTTCTTCAAAAATTAAGCCAAGGAATACCACCATCCATAAAGCAGCACAAAATGCAAAAAAACCCTGAATTTTTCTGCAACATGAGCTGTCAAAAGCCAGTTTTTAAGTCTAATTTTCAAGTTTTGCATTGCTTTATCATGATATTCAAAACTCTTTCTATGAGTACTGAAAGTGTATGAAAACTGATATTTTTTAGCTTAAAATGGCAAAATTTTCTTAAAGGGGGCTCTGCCCCCTTGGACCCCGCAAGGGGCTCTGCCCCCTGGACCCCCGGTATACGCCTCGCCTTCGTCTCGGGAAAAGTTCAGGGAATGGATCAGTACCCCACTTACATCCCTGTAGTGTGCGGTTAGTCGTCAACATGATCAAAGCGTATATAGGCTATTGTGCAATAGCAAGAGGTCCTTGATACTCAGGTGCCCTTAATCCTAATATCGGTGCCACGGCGCCCTAAATAATCCAGGGATCTTAATAAGGCCTACCCGAAACGCTAAATATGATTAGGTATCCCATAATAAGACATCAAATAACCACTCTGGTATCGGCCCTACCCCATACATCCTTAACATCCAGTTATCACAGGTACCCTTAATATTCCATACTCCAGGTACCCAGTGTACCCTTAACATTCCATACTCCAGGTACCCAGTGTACCCTTATAATCCAGACAGGCCTACCCACCCCATGTGTTCATACACACATGTAGGCCTAGATTTCATAACCCCCTTCGCGGATGCACCCCCCCCTAAAAGTTGCCCCCCCCCTAAAAGTTACCAAGTCTCTCATAGAACACGCCGCCGCTGTATTAAATAAATTTAGGTCCGCGATGCCACTGGGGTATTTTTAGTGGTTTTATTAAGTTTTTTATTTTTTATTTTTAAGGGTCTTTCATAGTTGGCGGGAGGCGGGTTCTCACCATGATCACTTTGTACCCACCCAGTTCAGTGTTAAAGCCATCCGTTTATTTTATTTTTCGGCCTATTGACATTAAATTATTTCTCCAGTAGGACTATTTCTGCATGCATATTTTGCTCTAACAGTTCCTTGTTTATTTATAGTCCTATCCCCCATGTATATGATATCACGGTTTTCTGGCCTATCTATGTTTTTATATAGCGCGCCCTGCCCGTGGCCCGCATTGTGGATGGGTCCGCGATGGGACTGAGGCACTGTCGTATAAACGCATTTTCCTTGTCACTATTAACACATGTTATCCTGGATGCAGGCCTACGGTTTGCGCCTGATTGCGCCGGCCTTGCTCCCAGTTCCTTCAAAGGGGTCCCTGTATACCCTGGCTATATGATTGTCTTTTTGTTGTTGCCTCATCATGCCGTTTTCTTGTACTATAGGGTTTGCACTATGGAGCAACGGATGCTTGCCGCCTTTACTCTACCACATAACAAACTACGCTTTGCGCCACTAACGCGTGTTCCGGTATCGCCCGATTACGCGTGCGCCAGCAATTGGCGCCTGACTACGCATGCGCCGGCAATCGCCTGAATACGCGCGCGCCGACATCACAACAGTGATATAGATTGTGTCAATTGAATGTAACGTAAACTGTTGGAAAGCATGAAAAGGCTTGTTGGTTATTCAAATGTTGGGCCATAGATAGTGTCTGGCAATTAGTAAATGGCATTGTACAGTATCCAAGATAATGCAACAACAAAAACGTGTAGTAAGAACTGTTAGGACATTTTAGGGAATTTTTTTTAACTGGCATCTCTCTGTATATTGTGTATGCAGTAGTATAATGTCTAATCCTGTTACTAACACTGCGCATCTGTTGACGTCATGACGATATGTTTTCAACAAGTTGTAATTTAGTCCCAATTCTCTGGCTGTATATTGACCTGCATACAACCATATTGAATGGCACTCATCCTGTTGGTTTTCTGAATATGATATTTATAGGGGTATAGAAAATTAAATTGTTGAATATAATTTTGGTGGTTGAAATTATCTAAAAAACTGTGAATATTTTACTGGTATAGTTTGATCAATTCCAAATACAGCAGCGAATGAAGAACGGGGGCGGCATAAAGGCAACAAAAACATCATATGCACGACGTGTTCATGTGGCGACAATCGCGCGTGTACGCTTGGATTACTTTTGAAAATCAGTTACTTTCTCGCCAATTTGGAACTGATCGAACTAAAATATTTGGTATGGTGGGTTACTGCATCATCGAGGCTCGAAACAATCTGAAGTCAAAAGAGGTCTCCAGCTATCATGATCCTCTGTACCTACATTAAATTAAGCAAGCACCAGTATTGAAGCGTCAAAATGCTGGTGTTTTTTTCTGCAATGAACATTGTCTATGACTTATAAAATAAAATTTCATCAACAGCATAACATAACATAACATTGATATTCACTTCTAAACAATTAACCCTAACCCTACAAAATACTACTTGCGAGCCTATCTCCGAGCTCCTGTGCAGACAGTTTTCGATGACGTAATCAACCGAGCCTAAGAGAGTAGCTGAGGGCCGTGGATTGGTGGGTGGGACGATGTCCGGAGGTTCCCTGAATTGATTCCCGGCCTGTCCCTGGTGATTTAGTTGGTGTTTTCTCTTCGAAAATTGTGATCCCGTTTAAAAAACCTAAACCGGGGTTAGGGTTATGTTTACAATACATTATGTGCTGGACCTGGAATGCACAATTTGTTTGCACCTGGAAGTCAATGAGGACTGCCATAATATCAGATGGTCACTGTGACCCATTCATTTGTGTAGTCTTATTGTCAAGGCCTGCACGTCTTGCTTTGTGTATGACATATGTAGTGGCCAGTCACTTACATAATACAATCATAGGCAGGGAGCGAAGTCTTTATTTCATTCATGTAACTCTGTGTAGTGATGTCGGAGCCCAATCCAATGATCGCCCCTTGCCTTAAGTACCAACATAAAATACAAAGAGGAATCCAGACACTTGAGCATAAAACATGTGTTGGTCACTTACTCTCTGACATCACTGCTTGGAGTTGATGATCAGAGTATAGGCTAAGATTGCCCAAAATTGCTGAAGAGAACAACAAAAATATGGCAACACTGATATATGATACCCATCCCATCCTACCCTCCCACCATACCCTGTCTTGCAACCCCTGGTGTGTGTGCTGCTGTCCTGTATTTATTGCGCTAAACTGATTTGTCAGTGGTGTGATTTGTTTTATAAAATTGAATGCATGACCTTCTCCAACAAAACCAAGAACAAATCCAATACACAACAATTGTATAATTAATCAAATAACAACGTAATATAATTGAATGGGAAATCTATTTAAATATCACTTTTGATCTTCGAAAATGTATGGGTTTTCCAAAGATGACCAACCACCACTTTAGATGTCTCAAAGAAATTTGTTCAGGGTTTTGTTGAAGTATGTCGCAACATTAAATATTTTTTAAACCGAGCATTATGAAACCTGTTGTTACAATCCAAGTGCTGATCTGATTTGAACTTAATAAGGCATGAATTTGTGCTTTTAATCAATTCAAGCACAACATTACAAAAAACAGTAATGTGGATAAAATCCATGCTACAAATTGCAATACAGTCCTCAAAATAAGTAACTGATGACCAGGTTGTAAATATACTCTATGCACTATAGCTCCTACGTAAAAACAAATTGTTAAGAAATGTCTTCCCTTTAATTTGAGACATAGTTCACGAAGATCGGTTAATGATTAAGAACGTTACATTGAAAAGGGTAGAACAAAGTACATTTTCACACTTTGGTTTTGAACATGCAGTATGACAGGTATGTGTATGGGCTGCATTGATCAATTGAAGCAATCCAAATCATCTTATTATCGACCCGTGAGTTGTCGCTATCCGTTAATCAATAATCTGCCTGTTGCTAGTCCGAGGCTGCATGTAGACGAACAACATTTTAAAAATGTAAAACAGACTTTGTTTTGGTTTTGGGCACATAACTGAATTAATATTCATTCAAGCTCGATGTGTAATATCTCAAAAGAATTTCCTTACAACTTTATAATGTAATATTTTTACATAGGAGCTATAGTGTTGGAATTGAGAGCATATTTATTATCAGGTCGGTTACTTATTTGAGCACTGAAGATGCCATTATCAGTATTTTGTCACCATGTCCTCTGGATATGTTTTGATCATGTTTTAATTTGTACTGATTTCAATGGCAAATTTTGTCTCACCTTCTAGTAGCACTTTGTTGCTGTGGATACAATTCAAAACTAAATCCTACAATATTTCAATAAATGTTTCCACTTGTTCATTTGTACTATTTTATTCACTTTTTGTATTTTTTCTTGTCTATTTTTCTCCCTGCTACAGAGCCATGAAAGACGAATGGAAGGGATGATGGTGTTACATATAGATTGATGAGCCAGTCCGCCCAATAATTTGATAAAGCGCCCTCATACTTTATCAGTCACCATATTATCATGAACCACAACAAATGTGCCTCTCTAGTCATTAAATAGTGAAGAGAATAAGTGATTGTACTATGTATTTAGTTTCATTGGTTTGGGTATGGTTCGCTTGCGACAAACTGCCAGTTTCATTCAACTTGGTTTCAAACAAAAGTGGTCTGTCTGCGCACATTATTTTGAGCATGATAAACATGCCAAACAGGGAAGTATTTTGACCAAAAACTCCTGCATGGCGTGGTTTGACCAGGATTGCAGGCAGTTATGTAAATGGGAAATTTATTATATATAAATTAGGGGATATGATTATGAGACAGCCTACAAAGATAAAATCAAAAATAATTAAGATGTAATAAATTTGTGACAACTAGGTGAAACAAGTGAATCTTTTTTAAGCAAATATTATGTACCAAAGACAATGATGATACTGGAGTACTATAATAGTACTACTTCTTATAAATAGAATACAATGTGTGAATTTCGTGAAAAAAGTGAAACATCAATTTTGTGGTGGTGGTGGATTTAAGTTGTTTGAAAGGGAGAAATGCTTCGAATCATTCTATTTATAGAAAATAATTTATTTTCTAATGTAAAATAAGTGATGGAAATGATGTACTGTTTACCCTTCCTACAAGCTCCTCCTATACAAAGCTGCAGTATAGATTGGCACAGTAAATTGACTGATATAGACCATTGCCTTAGTATGATCTAACTAATTGGTGCAGGAATTTATGAAATGTTTACTTAGTTTTAGCATAATGGCCGTAAATGGATTTCTAAATACCAGAACACATAAGGCAGGAGCTTGTAGGAATGGTAAAGGAAAAAACCCTGCATTTTTTTGCAGCATAAATATGTAAGATAAGTGAATATTGTTAGTGTCCACCCTGTCTCTGGAAGTACTGGAACCTTTTGAGAATTTGGTTTGTGAAGAATGGAAAATCTAAAGAGGTTAAGATTAATTTTGATTGAAATTCTTCAGATAACCTTTGTCGTATTAGTGATTTTTGAATATGATAGCTACAGCATTTGCAATGCTTGCTCAATAATTTTGGTTATGAATTGCATCATGGGTACCCACAAAGCTTGATAATGAGTTGCATATCTGTGCCTATAAAATGACACAGAAATTGATTTTGTTGACATAATTTGTGCAAAACCACTCAGTTTTTCCATCTGTTTGTATCAATTATGTAAAAATTGTGTCATTCAATCATTACAATTTAGAAAATGAGTTACTAATCAACTTGATTGTCAAACATGTTCAGATTTATGACACAACCCAGTTGAATTGTTGATCATATAACGATGTATCAAGATTGGAATGACACATTTTGCCATGTTCATTGTACGCAATATTACCCAAGGTCTTCGTTCAAATGTTTGTTTTGAAGAATGAATCAATGTTGTGTAATCTTTAAGTACACACATCAAATTTGATAACATTTATGCTCAGTTTCTTACAGAGAACATCAGTACTTGAAAAAAGAAATAATGTACTTCTTTCCTGTAGTACTTGTTATAAACGGGGGTTCATAATTGGGATTTTACCCACCATGGTTCATAAAAACTTAAAGGCAAACTACCACTCTGAGTTTCAAGCCACACCCAGTTCTCGTGGGAATTTGACAAGGGTACAATTTCTCCTTGTTAACTCTGTACAGTCTGTCATCAAGTAAACATGTGTACGACCAGTTCGTCTGTGGTGAACTACCAAAGTGGTAGGCCAGCTTTCAGCACGTCATCATGAGTTGCTGTCTCTGCTATAGCACCAAGGCTTGGTACCCTTGTGATGGGTTTACTTACGAGCTCATCATCATATAAAAAAAGGTTTCAATATTAGGTTTTGTACATATAAATAATTACGAGGCAAAAGTAAATCACAATTATGATTGATTAAGCAACTTGCCATTTATTGGGCAATATGATAATTTAGGATGTATTTTAGCTATAATAATGCATAAGCCAATGATATAGAGACAACAGCGGGAGGAAAAGAATAATGTGTGCATGTTATGTGTAAATTGTGTTCTTGTATTGTATACTCGTGCCAATATTCAGTCTCCCCTGTGGTGAGGTGGAGAGCAATTCGATCTCCCTTGTGAGAATAAAATAATGTGTAGGTAACGTAGCGAGTGCGGACGGATGAATGAGATGGGAGTGTGAGAACAAAATCTGCTATTTTTTCTTTGTATTTGTGGGATGTCGTTGCCATAGATTTTTGTTAGTGCTTATTTGGTGGTTATTCTTAGAACGGGGTTTTCTACATAACAAAAAATGGCGCTGGGCTCTTTTAATAAAGTTATTCTTCCATTTGTGGATATTATGGTGTAGTGAAAACTAAAATATGCCAGAAGTATTTCTAGAACATTTTTATAATACTAAGGTACAGAACAAGTTGCTATATTATTATGCCAGAGAGTATTCAAGGTGTATGATCTTTGAACAGACTGTTAATTCGTACCGTGCCATTTTTGTAGCTGTAAAATGCTTTATTTAATCATAGTATCACCATTCAACCAAAACATTTTAGTAACCCGTTAATCATCCTAATTATTATTATGTATTTATCCAAATTAATAACCTATTTCCCAGGAAAATGGGACTATAACATACATAATCAGGTAATTTTCTATTTTTTTCTATATAGCCTACTCATTTTTCTAAACCTTTTCCTTTAAACTGAAACTAGTGTTTTACCAACAAATTAGTACTTCTGTAAAAGCTGAAATTTTTGCGGTGGTTTTATTTTCGTGCAAAATATTTTCCCGCGAAAATGATAACACACAAAAATAGTGTTTTCAACATTCATGCAGTGCATCCAGAAGGTCGCCGCAAAGAAAAATAATTGCGAAATGTCTATGATATCAAAATGCGCGAAAATATTGGCTTTTACAGTATATCAGAAATTTATGTTAAACTATGTTCCAAATACCATGATTCGTATATCACGTAGGTAATACGTCTATGTCATGTGTATGCATTCATTCATTGAATATCACATGTTCATTACATGTACGCTTATCACCCAGCACATGCATGTCACACTGATATCACATGCATATTTCATGCTAATCACACGGTATCACTCAAAACTCAAGCACCATTGCAAATTATGTTGTGGTATAATTTTTACCAGATATTTTTGTAAACCAACCATGCCATTCTCTGCTATACTTCTTTACAGAAAGTAATTCCCCAGTGTGCATTGTGCTAATGATAGAAAATAATGAATTGGTTTTTAAAAAAACAGAAGGTACTCAAAGTGCCGTGTTAAAATTTGTTTTTGCTAGTAAAAAAGTGTAGTTACAGGTCAATTATGAAAATGTCAAATATGTATGTGTAGTGCCTTCAATGTAACTGGAATTCCAACATGTCAGTCATAAGATGTTTGAATCACAGATCTTAAATGAAATTGAAGATTTCTTTGTGTAATATATTTTGTATTCTTTTGAGAACAAGTTTGGTTGAAAACAATTTTCATTGAATTTGACAGTGTACGATATCGTAGCTAAAGCTTACTGTCTTGAAGACTTTTGACAAAATTGATTCCGTTATATTCAAGTTACTTTTGAATGCACTACATATATGAACCAAACAGATGCATTTAGTGTGTAGTATTTGTACATTTAGTTGAATTAGTTTCATGGGATTATCAAGTTGTATTTGATATCATTGTTACTCATTAATGTAATTATATAAAACTTATTGCACAGAAGCCCAAGACATAGCCAAATATGGCTTCAGGATGACCATATAAGGCATGAGTACACATTAACATCAATCTGTTCTGCCAATCTGCCAATGACGAAATACTGCATAATGTGATGTGTCTTCTAACAAGCGCAACAGAGAACATCACTTCTGGTTCTGTCTGTACAGAGAATTAGGAAAACATACGTCATGTGCATTCAATATATAATATGTTAATGAGTAACACATATACAAGGTTTCCATTTCGTTGCTCATGTTTGCCAAGAACTAATCAAACCAGCAGTGACTTAATTTAAGGTTACATTTAAAAAGTCGTGAAATGCTATTTTCAGTCAAGTCTCTATCCAGTGTTGCGAGAGTCGCGATGTATGCCTGTCACACAAGGTTGACATCACATACAAGTAGGCAATCTTGACCATGCCCCCCAAAACAGTCAAAATGACAGTTGTGCTCATTATGATCAACCTCACTGCTGAATGCTTACTGGAAATGTGTTGTCCATTTTTATCAAATAATGAGAAGAATGCATTGTTGAAACAAAACCCAGTTTTTAATGAATTTATTATCATGATCAAATACCTGAAATCATGTTGAAGATTTTATAACTAATTTGAAAGATGATTGTGTATTATATTGGGTTAGTAGGCAACCTAATAATTAGCCACACTGGATAACATGACAAAACAGCTTTTATGTGTGAGTAAATACAATGTCAGCATTTGTCGTGTTTACTTGAACTAGTTGTGTCTGTAAACAAGTCATTGCTGTAGTTTGTCAACAACATATGGAAACCTTGCTATGATATGGAGTAAAGTTTTTACATCATGGAGAGTATCTTGTTGGCTACATTCCCAGATTGTCTTGTCATAGTGTCGCAATAAAAAACAGAAAAATCACAATTTGTTTTAAGTCTACTTATTTGGCTTATTGTTTAGTCTAGAATTAATGAGACATTACCCATTAGGCGATAGAAAAAATAACCCTGTTCTACGGGCCTGGTTAGGCCCTTCACAATCAATGTTGAGTTTCCTGTTGCCGCCCACGTCCAAAAACGCTACCTTGTCCCTATATTTAATTATGAATTATTTACATATTCTACCGCAGAAAATTTAGATTTACGTAAATACTATCCCAAAGTTCATTCAGGGCATGAGCCCTGACACTCATCAAGTTTTAATACCGGAGTTATTCCTTGCTGAAATTATGAAACACAATTTTGAACTTTTTAACTTTTTTCTGGATTTTGAGGAAAGATGGGTTCATGTGCAAAAATAAATACCAACCCTTATTTCCAAAATTGTGGATCAAGAAAAAGTTTTGTCAAAAAGCAGCAAAATGTCTACGTATTTGTGTGAGTGTCATTTTGACGAAAAAAAGCATTACTGACGGACCCTATTTCCACCCGGTTGTTAAACAGGGTTTTCATATTTGTGTCAACTTATGGAGAATAACAAGTAGAGAGTTGACAACCAGAAAGATGTAACTCATTTTGAGATATTGTTAAAAAATCAGTAGCGTGCAAAGATTCTGTGTACCAAAAAACTAGCCCCATTTGAGTTACAAACTACAGTTCATTTTTACACACAACTCAATGGAATACAATATACATGTATTATAACTCATTTTTCTCAGAGTGCCTTCTTTGAGTTGAGTCTTTCTGGTTTTCAACCTTGTCAACCATATTTGTAGGCACTCAATTAAATCTTATGCCCATTAAGTAAATTTTGACAGTCAACCATATTTGTAGGCACTCAATTAAATCTTATGCCCATTAAGTAACTTTTGACAGTCAAGTACATGAATGCGCTGAATAAAAATTTGATATTAAATCATTTGTCAATCAAACTTCAACCCCTCTGTCAAGTAGTAGATGAATGCGTCGTACACAATGGTGCATCGATCGCCTTGAAAAGGTAAACATATCAATCAAAATTTGGATAATTTGTAATTCTATCAAATAAAACTTTAAAAATTGGCTTGTTGGACAATTACCTCGGTTGAAATAGCATTTCCGCAATTTAACGGTACAATTTCCCAAATCTGTGATCAAGTATGAAATCCTCTGTGTTCACAGATTCTGCCAAACCCTAGATATAGGTGACCCCGGAGATCCCTCTTTGCCGTTGACAACAAAGCAAATCATTTTAACAAATCAGTTTGTATCTTCTACTCAACCATCGTTCCTAGTGACTGCGTGAGGCTTTATAAGCGACTGTTGTTTACATGGAACAAAATTTCCAACATTCACAAAATGTTTCACCCGACGGAGTGTCAACTGTAATAAATGTGAAAACTTGTATTATGTGCACATATGAGTATGCAGCGAGATGCCTTGGGCAAATATTCTGCTCGATGGTACCATTTCAAGTAGGTACAAAAGGGCTATATTTTGGCCGTTTGGGTGATGGCGCAATCTGAAATGTTTTGACTTCATGTTGTTTGTTATGAACGGCATGTGACGTCATTCCGGGGTCATCTATAAGAGAATTTAAACTCAAATCAATAACAAATTTTAAAAATCAAAATGCGTTGCCATTAATAAAAATATACATTTATTTTCATTTGTATGGTGTATAATTAAACATGTTATATAAAATATTAATACTTATTATAATCTATAAAAATACAATTCTTATGTTAGATATTAATATAATTTACACAATGTACATAATAATTCTATTTCTAAATATTGCACCACAATAATACCCATAGGATAATGTGTATTTAGCAGAAATAAACACCCTAATATTTCACATTTTTACAGATAATTAGAAAATCACCTACACAAATTGAAGGAAAACATGTTAAGATTATTCAAATGAAAGGTAAGCTGTGCTGATTGTACAATAATATGGAAGCTGAACTGATTACAACACTATTTTTTTCAATTCCTGTAATTTTACGTAATGTACTTCAAGGAAAATGTGAGTACCCATGGGCTATTAGGATTCAGAAAGCAACAAATCTTCAAAAGAGGACACAACTTTGAAAGAGGGTACTAGATCTAAAATCAAAAGCTTTGAATTCGTAGTACTACTATTATACATCAAAGGTACTTCAGAAAAAAAGGACTTTCCAGAGGAAGGAAATCTGTCCAGGTTTCTTATGCTCTACTATAGTCCACTTGACTTCCTCCAGACAGTGGTATCATTGCAGGGCTTTATTGCCCAGGGGGGGGGGGGGGGGGGGGGGGGCAGTCAAACATAATGGTGTACACATGCGTGACCAAATTTTTTCCAGATCCCTAAACAAGTTTTACCCTGCAAACAAAATTACCCCCTAAACAAGTTTTTAGCGCGCTTTCCTTGCACATTTTGACCCCTAAACAAGTTCTTGCCAGAATATGACCCCTAAACAAGTTTTGTCTATTTGCCTGCAATAGATATGCCAGTAGATATGAATAGACAAAAATGTATTGTTCTTTCTTGTATGTTCTCAAATTTGAAATGAGACGCTCAAAAGAAATCGCAAAAACGGGGATAACATTCTTCTGGGAACGGGGAACAAAACAAGTTACCCTAAACACGTTCGACCGGTATTTTAAGCCACCCTTTTTCTTGAAAATCAGCGTTTTTGATACCCTTAACGCGTCACGCGCGTGACGCGTCCAACACTGAAAAAACACCCCTTTTTACGCGTTTTTTTGGTCACGCATGTGTACACTATTATGTTTGACTGGCCCCCCCGGGCTTTATTGTACGTGCCTACTCAAAAAGAATGTGTATAAACATGCATTCAAAGACAGAACATGTGCAGGTGAGTAAATGCTGTGCCTGTAACGTTGCATCGCCATCCAGATCAGAGGAAATGAACTGAACTATAATAGGTCTATACCCGAGGTCTTGCAACACAGATACAGTGTCCCAGGTTTGATTGACCTGGATCAGGCCCAAAATAATTGTTTTGTGTTGCCCTCAAGTGCCAAAATTCTTGAATAAAGGTTGGGCGGTTAATTTGTTTTCTTTTTCTTTTTTTTACTGACAAACGTGACTGACAAACCATGGTTCATGACAAGACAAACTTGGTTAATATCAATTTGATTAATGTTTCTAGGGTGATAATTGTTTAAAAGCAATCTATTCAAGCAAACTTATCCATTTCAATCAGAAAATAGTAATATTTTGACAAATTGGGTAAAATTCAAATCTTAAAAAAAAAAAAATTTAAAAAATTTAAAAAAAAAATTGCGACCCTGATTTTTGAGATTTTAGGGTCGTTGCTGAGGGCAACACAATTTTTGTTGTTGCTTGTGTCAAGATTTTGGACAGAGAACCAAGATACTTGGAGACGGCATCAATGCTTCAATCAACGTAAAGCCCACGCTACACAAAGACGGGGCCAATACACCAAAACAAGAACTCTATATCAAATATGATGATGATGTCGGCCATATGGTCCAGTTGATGTGACAAATGTAAAATAAAAACAATTTAATTTGAAAACACACGTTTAAAGAACAAAGATTGTACCAGATGCCGACCTAAAATAACTAATAAATTACATATTTTGTCATCTCATCGTGTACAAAGTATTTGAGGAGTGAGGACAAAGCATAGCATCCAAAATTATGTAAAAAACTTGGCATATTTGGCCCATCATGGCTGAGACCAAAAAGGTGTTTTTTTTCTTCTGTTTTTTTTTTAAATGGGGGCTGGGCAGAAACTGATGTACTTGTAGATTGCATTTGAAGAAATTAAAAATTTATCCTAAAGTTGTACAAAAACTAAGCTCCACTTTCATTACGGTTGTTACCTATATAAACTGTCATTCTAGCTGTTTGACTAGTTATATTACACCTAAATAAACTGCAATTCTAGCTATCATTCTAATTGGTAAAATCACTGCTTAAAACCCTAACTCTAGATCACCACACGGCAACAGATTTCTTTTCCGACCCCCAAAATTCACCAGACAGGTCCCCCCGACCCCCCGGGATTTGAACCACGGACCTCCAGCACCAGGGCCCAGATCCTAGCCATTACACCACGGCTGTCAGTCGACACTCGGCGAGTATATTCGCCTCGTTATATATAGCCTGGGTCCGTTTTGTAGCCCAAAAACCTGCACGCCGGGTTATAAAAACATTTTTCCCGCCCAGTTGCCGTGTGGTGTAGTAGAGTTAGGGTTATTCTAGTCATTGTTAATTGGATACCTATACAAGCCAAAAGTATTACTAATCTAACATAGGGAACATCAGGGGATAGGTAAAAACCTGTGGTATGGAAAAAAACACCTACCTGAATATACTTATATTTACACTATCTTAAAATATTAATGGGATAATAACTATTGCATCAATACCTTTCTTATGGAACCCATTGAAAAAAAAGAAGATTTATAACACTTTCTACATGCGCAGCAGTCGTCTGCAGACGACAGATCCAAAAGTTCACAAAATGTTTTAAAAATGTCAACATTCTTGAAATGTCATCACCATAATATTTGGAATTGCCTTAACAAATGCAGTTAAATAAGTACTAACATGCCTGGTATTGGTTCAGTAATTCATGAGATAAGACTTTGACAGTTAGGAAAGGTTTCTGAAAAATCTTGTTTTGTATAATTTATGATAAAACTAGTAGCCATGTGGAAGGTGTTAAAGAAAGTGCCAGGGCAGAAACATGGGCTGGGCCACTCGGTTCAGGTCTGAACACATAACTGGGATGCTTGCACTTCGCAATCAATGATTGGGGGCCATTTCAACTATGCCGTTTTCAATCCATAGTCCGCCGCTGCATGGATGTTGATTTTTGGCTGAATATCAAATTAATTGTATTTCTCAAAGCTCCCACACGCTTTAATAGTAAAAATTTGAAAATGTGTAAAATCTTCTAAAATAACCTACTGCAATACAGTTTTGTTTTTTAACAGTTTGGTATTGCGAGTAGATTTACTATAACCTTCCTAGACACTACGATTCACTACGGCTAGAAACAATGTCCACACGCATGTGTAGTGTCTTGACCCTGTATCTGAAATCGGACACCAATAACCTATGACACCATAACCAGGGCCACCGCGTGGGTAGGGAGAACTCTCCAGTATATGACTGATACAAGACGTGTTTTACCGATAATAAAAAGATATACTATGTGTTGGAATCTAAGTGTTTATTCTAAGTGAATCTTATCTAACTGTGTGTGTTTTCTAACAATATTACAGCATGCTACAGCATTGATTCCATGACGTCATCATCCGAGCTGATATGTGGGTACGAAATCACTTGGCAGCTTAGCTCAGTGGTTAGGGATGCAGCGGTGGTGATTGGATGGTCCGGGGGTCAAATCCTGGGGTTTCACAGCGATTTGTTGGGTGAAAATTCACACTTTGGCACCTCCCCCAGTTTCCACACAAACACAGTTAAAGGCCTGCATAACCTGTCCTTCTCATTTCTTTCAATTCCATTTTGATCATGTATGGTAATGGAAGCACATCTATCGCTTGTTTGTTAGCTGTATCAACACTTTGTAGAATTGTTGCTAGGCACTTGTCCTCGAGTGTAAACTTGCGTTTGCGTGAACTTCGTATCCCTAGCTCCACTTCAGTCTCAGGGTGCGTCGATGATGACATTGGGTAAAGGTCCATGCCAACCTTATGAATATCTATAATGAGACACAAAATCATTATAAAAATAAAGAGCCAATTCTCAAAGTGAATTTACTGTGATAGCCCAAGTATTATCACACTATTGCTTTTGAAAATTGAATGCAATACCAAGAACCAAGTTAGTTTAGCACATGACTTGAGTTAGTCAAGTCTTGTAGAAAAGTGACTCGAGTCAAGTCAAGCCTTTCGAAAATGTGACTTTGAAAAGTTTGAACACCAAGTCACAAGTCCTTTCCAGTCATTGCTCTCAGTAACTCAAGGTTAGTAGTTTACCCCCTCTCAATTACTAACCTAAGACCCTTGGATTGTTGGCGCCAAAATGGATTCAAATGATCCGTCATCCTCTCCAAACAACTTATCAACTATCCTCGTGTATATAAAACTGATTTTTAGGACATTTGGGAGGGGGTCTTAGGTTAGTAGTTTACCCCCCTCTCAACTACTAACCTAAGACCCTTGGATTTTTGGCGCCAAAATGGATTCAAATGATCCGTCATCCTCTCTAAACAACTTATCAACTATCCTTGTGTATATAAAACTGATTTTTAGGACATTTGGGAGGGGGTCTTAGGTTAGTAGTTTACCCCCCTCTCAACTACTAACCTAAGACCCTTGGATTTTTGGCGCCAAAATGGATTCAAATGATCCGTCATCCTCTCTAAACAACTTATCAACTATCCTTGTGTATATAAAACTGATTTTTAGGACATTTGGGAGGGGGTCTTAGGTTAGTAGTTTACCCCCCTCTCAACTACTAACCTAAGACCCTCGGATTTTTGGCGCCAAAATGGATTCAAATGATCCGTCATCCTCTCCAAACAACTTATCAACTATCCTCGTGTATATAAAACTGATTTTTAGGACATTTGGGAGGGGGTCTTAGGTTAGTAGTTTACCCCCCTCTCAACTACTAACCTAAGACCCTTGGATTTTTGGCGCCAAAATGGATTCAAATGATCCGTCATCCTCTCCAAACAACTTATCAACTATCCTCGTGTATATAAAACTGATTTTTAGGACATTTGGGAGGGGGTCTTAGGTTAGTAGTTTACCCCCCTCTCAACTACTAACCTAAGACCCTTGGATTGTTGGCGCCAAAATGGATTCAAATGATCCGTCATCCTCTCCAAACAACTTATCAACTATCCTTGTGTATATAAAACTGATTTTTAGGACATTTGGGAGGGGGTCTTAGGTTAGTAGTTTACCCCCCTCTCAACTACTAACCTAAGACCCTTGGATTTTTGGCTCCAAAATGGATTCAAATGATCCGTCATCCTCTCTAAACAACTTATCAACTATCCTCGTGTATATAAAACTGATTTTTAGGACATTTGAGAGGGGGTCTTAGGTTAGTAGTTTACCCCCCTCTCAACTACTAACCTAAGACCCTTGGATTTGTGGCACCAAAATGGATTCAAATGATCCGTCATCCTCTCCAAACAACTTATCAACTATCCTCGTGTATATAAAACTGATTTTTAGGACATTTGGGAGTGGGTCTTAGGTTAGTAGTTTACCCCCCTCTCAACTACTAACCTAAGACCCTTGGATTTTTGGTGCCAAAATGGATTCAAATGATCCGTCATCCTCTCCAAACAACTTATCAACTATCCTCGTGTATATAAAACTGATTTTTAGGACATTTGGGAGGGGGTCTTAGGTTAGTAGTTTACCCCCCTCTCAACTACTAACCTAAGACCCTTGGATTGTTGGCGCCAAAATGGATTCAAATGATCCGTCATCCTCTCTAAGGGTGCACTACACTAAATGGTGTATCCCCTAACCTTAAGGGCGGTGTTTAAAGCTAGAATCGGAAAATATGCATGGCAAAATCCTCAATTAAAAAAACTTGACGGTAATACAATTGCGTAAATGCCTATGATTTTTGATTAATTATGATTAATGGGACATCACCTACATGCACCCTGACTATAAACTGTGAATATCATCTAGATAAATTTTGAGAGATCTCTCAAATTTGTGTTTTTTACTGGAAACATTGACGATTACGGCGGCATTTCCAAGCTCGTCAGAGAGGTAGTCAACTCCATGGGCGTATTTTGAAAAATCGAGCAGGTTCACCTACCTATTTTTTTCACTTTTTGGTGAGAAAATGTGATCATCTTTCAGAAAAAATCACTCTACAAGGTCCAATTTCGCAATTTAGTGGTCTAACACAGAGTTTTATATCAGTGTTTTTGTACATAACCCTATGGAGCTCTATTTAGTAGTGTGACCCCTTAAGGGAATTCGGCCATATTTGACCCTTGACCTCATTATTAAGTAAAATTAGGTCAGAAATCAGCTGTTTTGAATTTTATTCGAGACAAATATTGTAAAACAAGGATTTTTCGACCAGAATGAGATTGTTTCGATCCAATTGTTGCCTTAATTTGACCTATTTTGACGTGTTTTGTAAGTAAGCCTATTGGAAACTGTAATTCTATGCTATTTAGAGAGAAAAGGATGATTTTTAAACAAACCGCTGCCTTTCATCTCAGTCTGACCGGACAATGTCGGATCAAATGCAGCAGTCCTGCACAGTTTTAAGGTGCACCACTTGGGTAAAAAATGTCAAGTAAGCACTTTAATGGGGTACATGGGGGGGGGGGGGGGGGGGTGATACGGAGCATAAAAGTAACTTACTATGAAGCCTTGAGTAAAATTTGGCCACATTTGAAATATCTATGAAGTAAGCTTATTTTTTTAATTTTTTTTATTATTCCATGCATTGATGATGGATAGAGTAGGCTTAAGCTTATGTTGTGTTACTAAGTTAAGCTCAAGTTGTAAAACTATTTCAAGATGTGAAGGTATTGTGTATAATGCCTGCATTCTGGAGGCAAAACCATTTAACAGGTAAGTTAAATGATAAACAAGTCTGACCTGATTAAGTGTACATCTGCTCTGTTATTTTGTAGATTAATTCATCAAATTTGAACATTGGTGGGGAAAGTCACCAACGTTATCATTTTGGAATCTATTTTGATTATTTTTGTACAACAACACAGTGCATGTACCCTACCCCTGTCAGTAAAAACACACCTAGACATTCAATACAACAAGAATTTCTTTAAAAAGGATGAACGCTGTCCTGACAAGTATTTCTTTTAAAAAGGATTGTAGCTGTCCTCACAAAATGTAATATTGCTATGTTAATTTTGCCATCTTCAGTAGATAGCAGGTATCCATACATGACAAATTCCACTCATACATAATTATAACAACATGGAAATATCATTAAAATGATCACAAAATGTTCAAAAGGATTCAAGGTAACTATTCCAATACATTTCAAGTACATTCAGCACAATATCAATTTCCTTAAGGGTGCACTACACTAAATGGTGTATCCCCTAACCTTAAGGGCGGTGTTTAAAGCTAGAATCGGAAAATATGCATGGCAAAATCCTCAATTAAAAAAACTTGACGGTAATACAATTGCGTAAATGCCTATGATTTTTGATTAATTATGATTAATGGGACATCACCTACATGCACCCTGACTATAAACTGTGAATATCATCTAGATAAATTTTGAGAGATCTCTCAAATTTGTGTTTTTTACTGGAAACATTGACGATTACGGCGGCATTTCCAAGCTCGTCAGAGAGGTAGTCAACTCCATGGGCGTATTTTGAAAAATCGAGCAGGTTCACCTACCTATTTTTTTCACTTTTTGGTGAGAAAATGTGATCATCTTTCAGAAAAAATCACTCTACAAGGTCCAATTTCGCAATTTAGTGGTCTAACACAGAGTTTTATATCAGTGTTTTTGTACATAACCCTATGGAGCTCTATTTAGTAGTGTGACCCCCTAAACAACTTATCAACTATCCTCGTGTATTTAAAACTGATTTTTAGGACATTTGAGAGGGGGTCTTAGTTTTTGGGTCTTAGTTTTTGGGTCTTAGGTTTTGGGTCTTAGGTTTTGGGTCTTAGGTTTTGGGTCTTAGGTTTTGGGTCTTAGGTTTTGGGTCTTAGGTTTTGGGTCTTAGGTTTTGGGTCTTAGGTCTTAGGTCTTAGGTCTTAGGTTAGTAGACACCCCTAGTCAACTCATCAAAAATGGTGAATTAAGTCCAAGTCAAGTGAATTCATTGACTCGGGTTGTCACAGCACTGCGTTGGGGAATGAAGCTATTAGTACTCACCGCGAAATGCTACTCCTAAGTTGATTCCATTCTTAAAGAAAGTCAATGTTCCTGTGTAGAGGTTCAGCAGTATACCAATCTTTGTGTTTGAGTCATAAAACGGCTCACAGTAACGCTCGTATTTGCCTTGGTGCCAGATGGTGCCTTTGTACGACAGACCCCAACTTTGGTCATCTAAACCTGGCGAAAAGATGAAATATCGATAGATTGGTAGGCGAACATGTTAAACTCAGTGATGGCCAGGGTGGTGATCAGGGGTATTGTGTGATAGGTTGTGGCGCATTGTGTGACAGATTGTGGCGCATTGTGTGATAGGTTGTGGCGCATTGTGTGATAGGTTGTGGCGCATTGTGTGACAGATTGTGGCGCATTGTGTGACAGGTTGTGGCGCATTGTGTGATAGGTTGTGGCGCATTGTGTGACAGATTGTGGCGCATTGTGTGACAGGTTGTGGCGCATTGTGTGACAGGTTGTGGCGCATTGTGTGACAGGTTGTGGCGCATTGTGTGACAGGTTGTGGCGCATTGTGTGACAGGTTGTGGCGCATTGTGTGACAGGTTGTGGCGCATTGTGTGACAGGTTGTGGCGCATTGTGTGACAGGTTGTGGCGCATTGTGTGACAGGTTGTGGCGCATTGTGTGATAGGTTGTGGCGCATTGTGTGACAGATTGTGGCGCATTGTGTGATAGGTTGTGGCGCATTGTGTGACAGATTGTGGCGCATTGTGTGACAGGTTGTGGCACATTGTGTGACAGGTTGTGGCGCATTGTGTGACAGGTTGTGGCGCATTGTGTGACAGGTTGTGGCGCATTGTGTGACAGATTGTGGCGCATTGTGTGATAGGTTGTGGCGCATTAGGGGGAAGGAGTGGCTGTTAGCAGTGCACCAAGACCAATCCCCAAGCTGGGTCTCATATCAAATGAAAAAGATGGGGGTGCTTGTTTACAGACAATTTTGTATGTAACAAGTTAGGGGTTGGGACAGGGGTAAGGCACCATTTTGTTCACTGCTGGATTTGCTCTGTACATCCGGCGCAGCTGGGCAATGATTTTGTATGTCTCTGTTTCCCGGCATAGTCTCGCCACCATGTCCCAAGGGCTCCCATGGACAGGGTGGCCATTTGATAAGTGCAGAAATAAATCTACAACACCTTGAGGGGGCCAGTCAACCATTACACTGTGAGCATGCGTGACCCAAAAATGTGTAATAAGGGGTGTTTTTGTCGACCGAGTGTGATACGCTAGAAATACGTTGAGGGATATTTTGTCAGGAAAAAAGGTACTTTAAAAAAAATACTGTCGATATCTTATACACATTTTAGGGTCAAATTGGTGGAGAAAATGTGCAAAATCCTCATTTTATGGTGAAATTTGACTTTAGAGGAAATACAGGTTTCGAGTGTGTTTTGAATATATCTGGTCAACCATGCTTAAAACATGATCTATGACCCCCCCCCCCCCACCCCACACCACACCGCAAGGCTACAACCTAAGCATTTCTATTTACCTAACATATTAACAAACTGATCGTCCATGTGTAACTGCGCCATCTTGGTTCCCACGCCGACCATGACCGATGCACCACATATTGGTTCGGTGAATATCACTTCCCAATAATGTTCGCCTTCATTGAAGCCTACTGTCCCTCTCACGCCAGCGGTGCCATGGCTCTCTAATAAATAATCTAAAACAAAAAGGAACAAAAAAGTAGTTCAAGACATTGTGACCGTAAACAAACATAATATGGGCAATTCTACAAAAAATGATGCCAATACCGTTTTTTCCATTCTTTGGTCCATCAAATATTTACTGTGCATTTTGGTTAGCAAATTTGTTGTTTTTATTGTAGAACGTAACATGGACATATATGGTTTTCTATACTTCAAATGCCTTTATGACTCTGATTTAACCCTTGCAAGATCCTAAAAATGCCAAAAACACGTTTCCACGGCTCAAGTCATATATTTGGCCCTGCTTATTTTCTTTTACTAAATACGATTTTATCAGACATTTTTTTTTTTAATAAGTTAAAGAATGGACATTTTGTATCTGACCATTTTCCCCCCATCTTTGGGGCATCTTTGTACAATTCGAAAATCAAATGTACTTTCCACGCAAACCACTGTGAGCTACGTTATTCAACTTTAAAATGCACTATTTGAAGAATTAAAACGGCCATTGTCTGCGCATTCTGATAGCAAACATACAAGAGTTTTAAAATAACACAGTAACAAAATTCTGTGGTATTAAAGCCAGAGAAAATGCTCAACATCAATTTTTCTAGAGACCGCATTAAGACTGTAAGCTACGTTATCTAGATTTCTCAGTAACCATAGACACTGCATATAAAACGTTATACACTGTTATTCTCATGTGTAAAAAAACGTTGTGTAAAAAGATTTTTACACAACCATGTGTAATTATTAAACAAGGTTGTGTAATCATATTCAATTGTGTTGCACACAAATTGTTATGCTTTTTGTGTGCAACATAAAAGCTAGTTATCAGTAACATCTCAAACAACATTAGCAATTTTTCATTTTGTTGTAGATCACTAATTAGACTTTGCACACAAATTGTTATGCTTTAGTTTGAAGATACACGAGAGGTGGTTTTGACAACTTTACTATGACATCAGTGACACATATACATATTAAAAAATTGCCAACAAATGCAAATTTGTAACCATTTCTTTCCCAACTTTTTTGGCACCATTGGCACCATTGGCACCAAAACCTATTGGCACCATTTTTTGTAGAATTGCCAATACATCACATCAAAAAGGAAAATTGATATTTTAATTTCATTTTACAAACCTAATTTTTAGCTTTAAAATGACACCTGAATTTGAATATAAAACATATATTTTATGCAGTTTGAGAGGTGATAAATTCCTTTTATTTTCTTTATTTTTTCTCACCTTTTGTTCTTTTCTGCAAATAAGGTTGGCTAAGGGGCCATATCCAAACTCTCAGTGATTTTAAAGCATTTTTCTACCGATTTTACCCCGGTATTCCAACGAAATGCATTGTTATTTCGTTCTATTTCGTTGGAATACCGGGGTAAAATCGGTAGAAAAATGCTTTAAAATCACTGAGAGTTTGGATATGGCCCCTAAACTATTTGCATGTTTTAATGTAAGGGGTCACATACAAAACCCTGATGTGTTCAATTTTAAAAGGACATTATCTCTTTTTGTGAATTTGATTTTAAAAGTACTCCAAACCGGTGCGAAAAAAACGAGCTATTAAAAACTGATAGCAAGAGTCTAAACCGAAGTTTGAGAATGGGACCTTCGGTTTAGACTCTCGCTGTCGGTTTTTAATAGCTCGTTTTGTTTTTTTTCCCCAATTTTTTTTCTTCAATTAAAAAAAATATCGGAGTACAAATGTTGTTACCTAAACGACCTCGAATGACCCCATACATAACCCTCATGTGACCCCATATCATCTCCATGTAACCTCTATCTTGGCGTCAAATGCAACTTTACAGGTAATGGAATAGATTTGATAATATACATTATGATATAACAAGCATAAGCCCACCTAAATTCAGTAAATTATACAGCAAGATACAATACAATATAAGGTCATGGCATTCACAATTGTATGTGTGGATGGACAATAACAAGGTTGACCTCACCCCAGTTAATAATACCCATGCATCAGCATGCTCACCAATACATTGTAGTATAGTACTATGGTCCTGTTTTTTACTTGGACCTTCGGTTTAGACTCTCGCTGTCGGTTTTTAATAGCTCGTTTTTTCGCGCCGGTTGGAGTAAACCATGTCACGCCCCCCCCCCCCCCCTCACCCCCAAATATTTTGGAGTGGGCGGCAGCTTGGAAAATTGACCTTCTGGTAAAGCACCCCGTGGGTGCTGAATCCTGGATACGCCCCTGCACACCACTATTACGATCAATGCGTGACCTAATGGAATCGCGATCACACAGCTAGGCCCTAAGGCCAACAAAAAAAAAGAGGTTTGTCTCAGATTTTCAATTTAGACCTGATCGTCATTTGTTTGGTCAAAAAGTTGGATTTTGCAGTATTTTTTTGAGAAAATTGAAGAAAAACAAAATGAAAAATGTAAAAAGAAAGAAAAAAAACCTAAAAAAAAAGCTAACGTGGGCGGTTTCGGGAATGCGCGCGGGTCATCTGAGACAAACCTTTTTTTGTTGTTGGCCTAATTGGCGAGTGAATTCATGAAAATGGTCCGTTTTTAGCCAAAGATTTCATCGAATTTAATGTTTTCGGATTTATTGAAATGTATTCATTATATGTGAAAAAACTGGTTGATTTAATGTAATTTCGCGATTTTACCAGGGTATGAATACACATATCGATTTGAACTAAGAGGTGGTATTTTAGTATCGAAAATGGTGTCAAACCATGGGATGCCATTTACGAACGAAAAAACACTCAAAAAATAAACTGTCCTGGTACCAGGACAACTTATTTTAAAATCTGATCTTGAAGTAATCAGGAAACAACTTACAAAATATTTTTAGTTTCATGGTTATAATGTAATTTGATAAAAAAAATTGCATTTCTAGGAAAAAATCACAGATAGAGGGCGTCCTGTGGAAAATATCATATAATATGCCTTTAAATGTTTCCTGTCTATAGGCCTATAATACTACATTATAATACCTATGTGGAAATATGCTGCTAGATGATTGGATGATAGTTGTACATCACATGACTTATTCTCTTCGTCCCAACACCAATTTTCAGGCCGGTATTCATCAAACTCAGGAATGCTTTTTCTGAAGTGTGCTGTGGCTGCAAAACAGAATGGCAAATAAAAACAAAGTTATTCAAAGGAAATATGGTGATCGGTATATGTGTAAATAACATAAACACATTTTAAACATATTTCATAACATGAAGAGCTGTTTTGCAAAAGGGCTTACATCCACTTCTGCATGTTTCTCATTTTGCATTATTGAATGGATGGCTGGCTATTCATTTTGTGTAATGTGGCTTGTATTGTTGGTGCCTCATCAATTGGCGTGCATGGGTGCACTAATCCAAGTCATAGAAACCAGGGGCGTCAATCCACATTTAAATGTGGGGGGGGGGGGACATCATAAGTTGCCCGTCCCAAAATAAAAATAAATTGTAACTGAATTGTTGTTAATGAATGTGCGAAGCACCGCTTTACGCGCTAGCGCGGACAGGGGGTAGTCTGAGGGGGGATGTGCCCCCACCAGCCTTTAACATTTTTTCAATTTCCGAACCCATTTGGTGTGATTTGGTGGGCACTTTGACCGATATTTTAATGAAATGTTCGTTGTTGAATGTTGATACAAATGAATATTTGGTGTGGATCGAGACCCATTATAATGGAGAAACCTAAAGAAGAAATGTGCGCAAAGCGCGCAAAAATTGTATTTCTAACACTTAAATGGTCCAGTATGACGTTTTTAATGTCACCCACATAATATTTTGAATATTCCGTGTGGTTCGGAGTGCCCCGTAACTAGGTTTTTGATATATGAGGGCGGGGTGCAAGAAATGAAAGTCAACCGACAATATATTTTCAAGGAAACAAATGTGCGCGCATTGCGCGAACATTTTTGAGTTCACATTTATTTGTGCTATGATTGAGGTACAATTTTGCTTCAAACAAGCTTCTATCCCAAACATATTACATCTTTGGGACAATTTTCCGTCTGTGTACTTTTGACCATCATAATTCCATGATTCCTCTTGTCAAATTAACGGACTATTAGGTGTTTCTAAAATGTTCTATTTCGATCACGTGCAAACTCAAAACATGGGTGTGGGGTGGGGGGTGGGGGGGCATTTGATATTATGTCCACCCACCTCAAAACATGGGGGGGGGCATGTATACAGGATTGATGCCCCTGATAGAAACAGTAATGAACACAGCCGTACAATAATTTGATTATTTCCATGGACTTTGTCAATGCAAATTCACTAATGCAAAATGAGTAACATGTGGGGGGTGGTCTGCAGGCCCTTTTGCAAAAAAGCTCTTCATATATTGAGTTATAATTAATAAAATGGTATTTTTAGGATTTTATTGCATCGTTGCTTTATCATTGTTTAATATTATAGAAAGATTTGCTGCTTTTTGTGGAATTTTAACAAAACTATGAAACAAGAGATACATTACAATGGTTATTATAAACAATTACTCTTACTCATTTCTATCTATGAATAGTATGATTGTGATAGAACGCTCAGATTTCTTGAGTAGGTCAAACTTATGATCATCTTCGTAGCTGTTAACTTTAAAATAGCGAATGGTTGAAAACTTGCGCAAAATCTTGAAAAGCGCCCTCGTGGTCAATTTTGACCCAAAACGTCAATTTTTGAAAAAAACCCTGAAAGTCCGATATTTTGTTTGAGCTCATTTACATTTATTTAGACACCAAAATCACAGCAACAGGCCACAAAATTTGTAATATGAAATATTTTATTCTCAAACCCACTCCTCCACAAGGATCAGATATGATGACACAAGAAAATGTTGGTATTTCATGTTTTGATAGGTCAAATGGAATAATAATAAAAATCGTCACCTGGGGAAAATAACCAAAAAAGCATTTTTGACCCCCGTATAGCCCACTCGTATATATCTACCTTTATAATGAGTTGAGTGGGCAAAGATAGTATTTTTTTCTTCTTTTCTTTTTCTCATCAGCGGGTAAGTCTTTTTTTTGGCCTGTATAGTGGGTGAAGTTTTTTTCTTCTTCCAAAATCTTCCTACCCACCCGCTTCAGGTCAAATGGTACGTCCTAAGACAGGGTGATCACGTCCCAATATTGCCAATAATATGTGCCTGCCCCACCCCAAACCGAATTTATAATGGAACTTTGTAAAACAAATTCTCTGAAACTATTTTGCTCTTAATCTATATAAACACGATAAAATAAAGGCTTTTAAAAGTTGTGGAATGAATGTGTTAAGCAGTGGTATAGCCTACACCAATGAGGGGGCAGCAAACAGGGGCTGACAGAAAAACAGATTTGAGCAAAATGTGGCAAAGATGAGGAGAAGATAATCCGGGGGGGGGGGGGGGGGGATTTAGGTCTTGAGAACCGGCCTATAGTTCAATTTTGATTAGCAAGAACGCAATTTATTTTATTTTTGAGGGGGGGGGAGGTTTTAGAATGAAAACATTTTCGAAGAATTGGGGCTTTGGAATGCAAAATTTCACAATTTTCGAATTTTCAATACAATTGGGATAGAGGGTGAAAAAGGGGGTCTTCAGCATGGCACATACCTATACCTAATGTCAGTGCCCCCTGCCGGAAGATAATCCCTTTAAATATAAAAATGAAATTGAAATTGAAATTACGAGAAGGTGCTTCAGCTGATTCCATCCCCTTCCTACAAATTTTCATTTTCTTGACAAATAATAAGATTAAGGATATGCCAGATGATGAATAATGTCATTTGAGCGGCAGCTTTCAATTGCAATTCTCAAAATTAATTCAAAATGCAAATTGTTATGATTGCTCATCTACTTACAGCATATACTACTTTTCATAATTGGTTACAATTGAATGGATCAGACACATTGAAAGTGTGGCTCTATACAGTCCATGGTTGAGTACATACTTCATAAGCGCATATCTTAGACCTTACATAACATAACATAACACAGGATAAACGAAATTCTGCCCACATACAACTCTCTGACAATGAAAATAAAATTTACCCAATAGGAGATATTTTGGGTCTCAAAGTTTACTACAGGCAAAGCTATAAAAGGATGTCCATACAATAAACAGAAAGTACATCACTATCAGCGTGTTTTTACTGAAGAAAAAAAGCAGGCATATGACTGCTAACGGATTAAAATCCCCCAGTAAAAACACACCACCACCGGCATTTGCCCGCTCATACCGGTTTATTTCTCCTGGATTTTAGATGCCTTTTATCCTTCGAAACCAAGGATAATAGCGGTTGAAACCGGTTAGGAAAAGCAGTCTTTCGTCAGTATATACACGCACGGTTCCTGCTCAGCGCGTTTGCCGGTGGAAAGCGGAAGTGGGCACACGATGCACGATCACCTGACAATTAAATGCAAACAGATGTGTATGACCTTTCGCTGGCATTTATTATAATGAGGTCAGCGGCAGCCGGCAAGTTTGTTTATCGAACTGCAATAAAAACACGTCTCTCACACGAGCAACCGGCTTTTATCCTGCTTTTTATAAGACGGGTAAAAGCCGGTTTGCTTAATAAAAACACGCTGTATGTACCACAGTGTGTATGTTAGTCATACCAACATGTCATTATGCAGTGTTTTATAAGACCACCAAACACCATCATACAACTTATCAACAAACAAACAAACTTGGATCTTATCAGGTATAATAGGTCTACTCAAATTCGGAGTCTACCATTGACAGATTGAAGCTGTGCATCTGCATAATTTTCAAGTTTTTTTTGATATTGAATTGCAATAGCCCCCCCCCCCCCCCCTTATGACAAATCAGGTTGAATAAAATACCCAGGGGGATTGACATATGGAATTTAAATTGTACATAATCTCACTCTTCCTCATCGTCATCATCCTTCTGATTTGAGCGTGCATTGAGATTTTACTAGGACTGAAACCCATATTTGTTACATCATAAAGTGTTACCCATATGGACTACCGTACATTATCATCAACTTAATAATAATAATACTCTTTGAAAAACAGCTAGGTTTAGTATACCTATACCTAAGGTGGATTGACTTCTGGTATTTAAATACATTTTGCCATAATCTCATGATGATACAAACCTACTTACCTTTCATCTTCTCTTCCTCTTCCTCTACATCCACTTGAGCGTGCATTGCCATAGATAAAAACCATAGGAATCTAACCCATCAAGGTGTATCCATGACTACATTATAATTATCATCAACTGGTACTTTTCCATCTAAGGATAGGGAGTTACACTTACTATTTCCTGAAGTCAGTGTGTGTGTACAAAACAGACTAACAGCTGACTGTTGGCCACATAAAATTAATCACTAGTTCCTCATCATATTTTATTTTGGAGAAGAAAAAAATGGTATAATTACCACACACAACCGTCATTGCATAATTGTTTGAGTATTGATTGTTTGAGGATTACCCAATCTGAATAAAATATTTCAACAAGGTTTTATGCATGTATTATTACAAATATAAATCTTTACAGAATTCTTGAAAAAGATGCACCAGGGGAAAAACCCAAACAACTATTCTTTTTTATTTGGCCTGATAGGCAGCTGCTTTGTGATTGGCCAATGGAAGGCAACACCCAGGCACGTCCCACATTCAGAAGTAAACAACAGATATTGATTGAGAAATCAGCTCTGCAAAATAAATAGCTGCCACTATACAGTATGGGAAAAAAAGATATATTATGTTTTTGTTTGTTTATTCCTTTTTCTAAAATATAGGTTGCCTATACCATACTAACCTATTTATTGTAAAATGAGGATTTTTGGTAGAGCAAGTCACAGCTGGAACTTGGAAGGGTATCCCAAAGTAATGCTTAGCAAAGACATGGCTTGTTATGCTCTACTAGAACACAGGCCCAAACGTGCTTGAATTGAAGAAAACAATATTGAGTGGCCTCTTTCAAGAGTCAAGAGAGACATGAATGAATGCATCTAATCAATAACTCCTTGATCAATTTTTTTAAAGACTTTCGGGAAATAAAAACTTTAACACTTTAACACTGTGTTCCCAGGATGGCCAGACATACCCATGTGGCAGCTATCACCCTTTATCTAATTTCTTTCTGATAATTCCATGATCTAATACATGTATATGTATGCCTGTGTTGTCTTTGTCAATGCACAATGCAGTTAGCATGAATCAGATAATGCAGCAAAGATAACTTGGCCTATATTTTATTATGTAACAGCTCAGCCTATGAGACAACTCGTCCACATGTCAACTCGGTCCAAGAGAAAACCTGGCCACTTGGTTTAAGCTATCACTCAGACCACTTGGAAATGTGACAAATTTGGCCGAATAAAAAAAAAAGTTTGTCTCAGAAGAAACCTGAAAAAGGCTATGCGAAATGCGTTTCCCCCTTTTTTGAGTAAAAAATGCTATGCAAAATGTGGTTATGCAAAATGTGGTATTTTTAAAAAAAACACGGGACGGGCTCTGTGATAGAAGCAAATCATATTTTGTTGAATTGTATTAACTTCTATTTGTATGTGGCAATTTGACTCTTGTAAGGAAGAAAATGGGGCTGATATTGTACTTCACAATGTGAAATTAAAATTCTTGAAAAAAAGGAGGGGGAAGTTATGCGTCCTGCAAATTTTAAAAGCTATGTTTGCAGTTTTATGAGACAAACTTGGTTTTTTGATTTGACCTTATCCACTCTTCTTTATAATTATTATGCAAGAGTAGCATTGTAACTTGTAATCATTTGTATAATTATGCTAGGCATCTATAGTTCAATCAAAATTGGACCCTTTTTCCAAAATGTGGACCTTTTTACCAAAATGTAATCCTTTTTTCAACACAAAAGCGTAAAAAAACCCTTTCGCCTGTCAAAGTGTGTTTAATTTGCCATTAATCGAAGGCCACACTACATATTTGGTGTTGTTATAGTTAGAGCGTGAGAGTTGTTGTGAAAAATCTTAGTTAAAGGGACACAATGTCATGTTGAATTTTTTTAATTTTAATTAACCTACTTCAGAATTCAAGATGAACATTAAAAAATTGCCATTAATGTTGTTTCTACTAAAAACACACCCAGCAAAACTTGATTAAAACAATGTTTTAAATAGGTTGGAATACCACCCTTAACCATGTAAACCATTTTTTGAATCAACGTTTTCAATACAAAGAGGGCTGATTTTTCTTAATCCTTATAGGTGTAAGTTCATGCATGTAATACAATTGTAAAAATATGCAAAATCCCAGTTTTTATCATATATTTTTCTATTATTGCCCCTTAATGCCCCTTTAAGTGATTTAACAAAATAACAAATTAATAAAACAATGTAAACAACTTGGTCAAATAATGATACAAACGACTCACAGGTCGAGTTGTCATCTAGCAGAGTTGCCTCGTAGGCCAAATTTTCCTTTGGTCAAGTTGTCTCGTAGGCTGAGCTGTCCTGACACCAGTTATATTTGTGTTTATAATGATTGCATAAAGTTATATAATACCTCAGCCTTCAAATCAATACTGTAAAACAACTTAATTTCATGGCAACTTAATTTAGCGAATTAGCATTTAGTCAACTTTTTGCGGCAATTTAATTTCACTAATTTGTATCACCTTTCTATGTAACCATTATAATAATATAATTGGCGGCAATTTAATTTGGCGAATTGGATCTTCTAGCGAAATAAGCGAAATTAAATTGCTAGCGAAATGTTCGCAATTCAATTCATAATACTATTTTTAATCAATATCTATCAAAAACAGCCTTGTTTAAAATAGTAGCTTTCATGGAAGAACCCTTTTACACTATAATTAAAACTATCAAATAAATTATTTATGAATCCAACCATGGTATTACTACTAAATTCCATGATCCAACATAGTGCATACCTTCATGGAAATGATGCTACACTTTAAACAAGTCCACACCGGAATAAAGCATAGCAATCGACAATACCGGTACTGTTTAATCAAGATATGTATCTAGTCTAGGATGCAGTGCTGCATTCAGCAGTTGTGACAAAATGGAGCACTAAAAGAAAAAAGAAATATAATTATGTTGAAAATGAAAATCTAATATTTTGGAAAAAAATAGTGGGTATAGTATACAAGTTATATAGTAGTCGTTTGTACTAAAAGTGAAAGCCTCAAAGGTGGACGACCCAATCAAGTTCAATTTTCCACATCAAAATTGAGATTGTTTGATGTCAGAATAAATGTTAAGCCCTGGTATTTTTGCTCATTATTATCCCATGTTAGGTCAGATGTTTCTTTTAATTTTAAGTGAAAAGTATTGAATTACCTCAACAAGTGGTTACCGCCCCCCCCCCCCCCCCCCCCCCCCTAATGTCCCAAGAAGTTTGTAGTCTTTGTAGTAGAGCCTAGTTCTGTTGGAAAATTTCAACTGAATATTTCCTTCTATTATACTATAGAACCACTGGAGCAATTTAACTCAAACTTGAATGATTTGAAGATTTCTATAGGGTCTACGATTGACTTAGAAAATAAGTTGTGATGTGGTCTCTCCCAAACCGGCGGCAAGAAACTGAGCATTCGAGAACCGACAGTGCCAATTTCGACCGACACGACTCTAATATTGGGGTGGGGGTCTCCCCCTGCCCTCCCTCTGGCTACGCCACTCACTGCCCCTAATTACCGATACAGGGGGGGCACAATGGGCCCGCCCCCCCCCCCCCTCTACCAAAAAAAAAAAAAAAAAAAAAAAGGAAGAAAAAAAAAGAAGAAAAAAAAGAAAAGAAAGAGAGGAAGAAGCTAATAGGGGAGAGAGAGAGAGAGAGAGAGGGGGGCGGGGGGGGGGGGGGGGGGGGGGGGGGGGGGGGGGGGGGGGGGGGGGCACATCACCCCTCAGACTCCCCCTGTTCGAGCTTTTAAACAATCTATACTTAAATTAAGAAAAAATCAGTATGCTCTACTTCCCAGATAACATAACAATATTGGCCCAATATTGATTTTTCATTGGCCCAATATTGGCTTACAATATTGGCATAATATTAGTTGGCCATTGGCCCAAGCTTGGCCCAATATTGGCACTCGCCAATGAGTGCCAATATTGGGCCAATATTGGCATTTGCCAATGAGTGCCAATATTGGGCTAATACTGGGCCAATATTGGAACTCGCCAATGAGTGCCAATATTGGGCCAATACTGGGCCAATATAACATAACAATATTGACCCAATATTTATTTTTCATTGGCCAAATATTGGCTTACAATATTGGCATAATATTATTTGGCCATTGGCCCAAGCTTGGACCAATATTGGCACTCGCCAATGAGGGCCAATATTGGGCCAATATTGGGCGATCTTGGAGAAATGTTAGGTAGGAAGCCAGGTGGCCAGGACCAATTTGGCCAAGGGCAAGCCTAGGACAAGGGAACAAATCTTCAAGGGACAGGACAAGGCACAAGATCCTAGCAAAAAGGCCGGTAAGCGATAACTCTTAACAGCGGCCGCCTTTTTTAGACCACGTCATAATTTGAATATCAAATCAATGGTGTTATTTCCCGCCCCTGGTATATTGCGCCCATTATTGGACCAATATTGGTTGCCAACATGATGCCAATTGAAGAGCGCCAATGTAAAACCAATATTGGTCCAATATTGGTGACCAAGAGAGTACCAACCGTGCCAATGCCATTGGTACTCACTTGGTCACCAATATTGGTCCAATATTGGTTGCCAACATGATGACAATTGAAGAGCGCCAATGTAAAACCAATATTGGTCCAATATTGGTTGCCAACATGATGCCAATTAAAAAGTGCCAATGTACAACCAATATTCGTTCAATATTGGTGACCAAGAGAGTGCCAATGGCATTGGCACTCAATTGGTCCAATATTGGTTGCCAACATGATGCCAATTAACGAGCGCCAATGTAAAGCCAATATTGGTCCAATATTGGTGACCAATAAAATGCCAATGCCAATATTGCCAATGGGGAACCAATATTGGCCCAATATTGGTCAACAAGATAATGCCAATGCCAATATTACCAATATTGGGCCAATATAGGGCCAATATATGTATGTTGTCTGGGTTCTTTCTTGCATTGATAAAAAAACAAAATATTTATTGGAAATGAAGAGGTGGCTTTTCGATAAAATGTTGGTCAAAAGTATACACCAGATCGCACCAAATGAGTTCGAAAATTGAAAAAAATCTACTTCTGAATCCCCCCCTCAGACTCCCCCTGTTCGAGCTTTTAAATCATCTGTACTTAAATCAAAAATATCAGTATAATATGTTCAACTTCTTCCGTGCATTGATAAAAAACAAAATATTTATTGGAAATGAAGAGGTGGCTTTTCGATAAAATGTTGGTCAAAAGAATACACCAGATCGTACCAAATGAGTTCGAAAATTTTCTACTTCTGAGGGGGGCACATCCCACCTCAGACACCCCCCTGTCCGAGCATAGCTCGGAGGGCGGTGCTGCGCACCGCTTGGATGGTACCGGCAAAATTTCATTTTTTGGGCCCCCCCATAAAATGTTCCTGGATCCGCCACTGCTTGACACCATTTTTCCTGGCTGGGTTAAAAGAGTTAGAACTCTGCATATGAAAGTGGCCAAAGCTGAATTTGACATGCCTTAGAAGATTTGCCATAATTTGATAATGAAAGCTCCAAAACGGATAGAAAAAAATCTTATGAAAATTTGACACAATAAAGATTCCTGAACATAATAATTCCTATTTTACAAAATCTTTTTATATTTTCATGGTAAAATCATGATTTACATCAGTTTTATACATGGCACAATTTTTGACACGCCCCTCCTGATGATACTCTCATCCCGCCTCTCATCTCATTTTACTCACAAGAACTGTATTATACACATGTACGTACAAGAAAAAGCAAACTCACATTTAAAGAGAGAGGGCGCTATCACTTCGGGAGCCTGAAAAAAATTGTGGACAAAAAAAAATGGCGACGAATTTAGGAAACTGACCAGCTGTCTACACTTTGATCAATCATTTCCCAAGTTAAACCTTCCATAAACAAAATGGATTTTGAGTTAGAAGAGGATCGAATGTAAGTACTTACAAGCTGTGTCTGTAGAAACACATTTTAGTTGCTGGGGTAAGCTAAAACGTTATAAATTCGACAGAAATTGTAAATAAGCTTATTAAAAATTGTCCGGGCGAGAAAACGTTCCTTCATGATTTTCTATCATATAATAAACTGAGACGAATACAAGTCATACATATAATTCCTTTGTGCTCAACATGCTATTTTAAAGCATGAGGCTGCTGCACTCCATCCAATCATAGGCTAGTACTAATGCTCCCCGGCCCAGTGAAAAAATGTGTGTAGCCTACCTATTTAATATAATAACTATAATCAAAACAAAGAATTCTCGATCAAAACATTTATTCCAGTCACGCCAGCGTTCATCCAAATTCTGAACGCAGTGTCATGAGCCCTTGACAACCACGCCACAACGCGATCGGGCGTTCTTACATAATTGTCCAATCACGCAGCGTGGGGTCTTTTTGATGAGGGCCGCGATTGGTCAATTACCTATTTGTTTACAAGAACGTCACACCTTCCGGTTTTACTGCGCCCTTGACATCGTGATTGACGCGGTCACGCACAATACGCCCCAGTCGCATGGGACACTGAGGAATCGTATACGATTTGATCGAGAATTCTTTGTTTTGATTATAGTATTACTTATTTTTAGGGGCCTAATAATTGTTGTCAACTGTTTGTTAAAAATGATAAACTGTTTAGACCTACATTGAAATGCATAGTATAAAACTGCTGTACAGTTTTAGATTGTATAGCAAATTCTGCAAAGTCTGGAGCATTTAGCGATGCGACACTGGGTAAATTTTACCGGGGAGGGCTGATACTGACCATACTTTGTAAAAAAAAGTTACCAAGTAGGGCCTAGAGTAAATTGGTATTAAGTTCCAACTTTATATTCTTTTGCTCATCAACCACCAGCAGAGCAGGCTCAGGCACCATTTCGCTCGGACTCACGGAGCCTGACACATTTTATTGATATTACAGTTATACTATAGTTTAATCAGTTCCAAATTTGGCGAGAAATATTTGTTTTTTTATATCTCTCTGCGTTCAAAGGTAATCCAATTCCAAGCGTACTCATGCGATTATGACCACACACACACGGTTTAGGTTGCATTCATGCGTCCTCATTCTCTACTGTAACTGTAAGGAGGCTTCGCCAATTTGGAAAAAGTGAATAAGTTTTATGTGAATAAAAGTGAAGTGTATACGCAAAGTAGAGACACAGACGCTGTTAACATAGGACACAGATGCTGCCATGACTCTTGCACAGGCAAGACACACACACTGTTTTTATATTAATCTTATTCAATGCTCAATGCTGTGGACACAGATGCTGCCCTGACTCTTGCAAGACACATACGCTGTCTTCAGGGCTGGAAAAATCCGGCAAAACGGCAATCTCCTTGCCGGGAAATGTTGCCATCTCGCGGGAAATCCCCCCCCCCCCCAAAAAAAAAAAAATATATAAAAATATTTTTAAAAAATGTTACAAAAATATATAGATTTTTTTAGATTTTTTTAAAAAGATTTTTGTTCAGAGTATAGAGCAATGCAGCCGATATTAAATAAAATCATGCACAAAATAGCATCAATTGGACCTTATCGCAAATTGTTTTAAATCGCCAAAAAAGGTGCACCAAATCGCACCAATTGCAGTCTCATTTTTCAAAAAGCGCTACCATCTGAGGGGGGCACATCCCCCTCAGACTCCCCCCTGGCGCCGCTTCGCGCGGCGCGATGGTTGCTTCGCAACCATTGGGTTCGCGGGAAACAGCAACTCCCTTGCAGGGAATTTTTTTCTTCTTCCAGCCCTGGCTGTCTTAGACTTTCAGTTAATATTAAAAGTTGATCTTGGTTTATTTCATGTTATTGTTATTCAATTGATCGATCATGAACAATGTTTCAATTTCAATTTATAAAACAAACAATGTCACTGTTAAAAGGTTGGGAGGAGTGAAGTATCCTTCTATCGATATGCCCAACAATATAGGGTCGCACACCACCAAAAACATCACCCATAGGTTTACACGTTAAATGGCCAATTTAGAAATGGGTATTTTTCGATGTATAAGAAACTGGTATCTTGAAATAAAGATGATAGCCATGACTACTAACTCAATTAATCATATGGGGGTTAAACGGCATTTTTTCCTTTCCGCTAGAGCTTTTTCAAAACGTCCGAGTCCAAGTTGGTTTTTCCTGGTCACACGTACGTACGCAATTGTTTATTAAGATGATGGCGTCAGCCACCACCGTAAATGAGGTGAACACAAATGTCTTGGTTTAAATATTAAAAAATCATCATTGCATCAATATTTTTGGACCTGAAAAACGGTGATGTGTCTGGCCATAACATGTAATAAATACCCTATTTTAAACTGTAATTTATTAGAGGCTCCCATTTTGGCATAGAAACATACCCGGTTTTGGAATATTGCCTCAAACGGTGCCGGACCAGACGAGATTTAGTATTGTGAACCCTACACCATACTGTGAATTGAAAATATCACACAGCTGTGTTGTGTATGACGCAGGCGCTGGATAGGAGACAATGTTATATGCGAAAACAACAACTCACAAAAATGTTTTTGATGTGAAAATACGTGAACATATCCACAAATATTGACTTTTACAGTAACAGAAGCTCAGGCGGGTCAAACTCGCTAGTCATAAGGGTCGCTAGTCATAAGGGTCACTAGTCATAAGGGTTGCTAGTCATAAACCCTAACGGGCCTAACCCTAACCATACCTACCATAAACCTAACCCTAAACCTACCCTAACCCTACCCTAAACCTAACCCTAACAATTAACATACTTATTATGACTAGCGCACTCGTGGTATAGGAAAATACATGTTATAATTATGACTAGCGACCCTTATGACTAGCGGGTAGATCCCGCTCAGACATGTTTGCATCAGTAACATAAGTTGCTGAACACCTAGACTCTGATGGTTTTAAAATGTACCTATGTCCTTTCCAAGAAAGTGGCCCAGTGATTGTGAAGCTAGTAGGGTAAAACAATTTAGTGACAGCTTAATATTTGTGTTGGTTCTGTTTTCTTCTTTCTTCATATAGCACATGTTTAGATCTCACATCAATGTAATAACAATTTTGTTGTCGTTCAAATTTGTTACCCTGCCACCGCCCTTTTTATTCATGTTATACAACAACAATTATAACATTTGTAGTTCCAATTTGTATAGGCTCAGTAATGGATGGATGGATTATAGCTGGCTCTGATCTTCGTAGGCAATGTTGGATTTTGATTTATATTAGGACAATTTGATTAATTTTTTTAAATTATGGTATACTGTACATGTATATGTATATGTTTGAGATTAAGCAATTGCACACATGTAAGGTACAGTAGGTCAAAAATACTTTTTTCAACATGAGGCTATCTGAGCAGTGTCAAACAAAAGTAGACCCTGTGTGTGCATTTTGCCATTGCCAAAAAAACTTGTTCATATGGGCTTTTTTTTGCAAACCCTTGCCCCTGTGTATCTTCATTTTGAACCACTAAGATTTCAGATCAATCCATCCACAGCGATTCTCCCTTGTTGGAGACTGGACTACAAGGGTACTGCGAGTATTACAATACCAATCTGATAGATATTGTTCCAAGGTATGTTGGACTTTTGTTGATCTGTACGCATCGCTCGCTGGTTGGGGCAAATAAATCAGCAGAATATTTGGAAAGGATGGACGGAATAAAAAAGTAATCATGTTTTTCCAAAATGAAAAAAGCTTTTAGAATTAATGTAAGTTTGAATCCAGAACAATTGGGTCAATACAAATACTTCAGGTTCAAACATATTTGTTTGTTATTTTATTGAATTTTGACAATGATTGACAATTTTATTACTATGTCTGTTCTGTCTCATAGTCAGAACTTAAAAGTGAAATATTTTCCTGAGGCACTGGCTACAGGCCTATCACCCTGAATCTAAATTTCAAGCGAGGGTTGATATATACTTATAGCCAGATGGACTTGTTGTTCCCTAATACCCCGACAGCATCCATGAAGGATAAAGTTGAAAGGGAGTCCCAAATTGTCTCAATTGGAATATTTGTCTGTACAAATTTGAATACTATAACTTAAGTACAACAAATTTGCATGATTAGTTCTTGAACATATACATGTATGATATCTTCCCTGTTCTGTCAAAACCTAATGTTTTTCCGGCCCTTCGGCACATTAAGTAGAACTGCCCAACAGTTATGCATCTACATTGTAGGAAGTGTTACTTTAAACATGTTTAGGTGCAAGAGTAATAACAAAGTATTACTTTATTATATTCTGAAAGACCAGGGCTCAAAATACTTTTTTTGATTACGAGGGCTACGTTCATCAGTTTTTAGCAAAAGTAGCCCTTGTGTGTACATTTTGACAAATATTTTGCCATGGGGGCTATTTCTATTTTGTAGAATACTTAAAGTGTCAGAAGCCCCTGTGTATTTTGAGCCCTGTGAAGTGAAGGGCTGGATGGAGATACAAGGTTTTGACAGAATAGCAACGATATCTTATATTTGTCTATTCATCACCGTTTCCATGTATTCTACATGCTAGTACTTGGATTCTGAAGCTAATAAATAACCATGTAAAGAAGAGCCCAATATTTTTTGTTTCATAATTTTATAGATTAAATGTTGCTTTGTATAATTTGTTCTTCCATTTTCTGACTTGGCAATTTGCTTATTTCAAATGTTTAATTTAGAGTGAAGTCAAAAATTAAACAAAATTGATTTGTCCTTTTCATGTATTGTAGAGTTCTATTGTAGACATTACAATTTGTGGAAGCCTATTGAAATTCTGCTTTCCAAACTTTTGGGCTCCATAACTAACTACTAACAGCAATAGCTTAGATAATATCATGCATTCATCTACATTCATCTATCCATCCCTGAAAAAAATGTGGAATTCAGGAAACTCCTTTCTGGGAAATCTTGTATTTGAAGAGATATTTTAATAGAACTCTAAAGATCCACAATTATTGGAGAAATTATCTATTTCTCAAGAGAAATTGGGAGAGATTGTTGCTATCTTTCAATTTTCCAGACTGGGCAGTTCCGTAATTAGGTAACCCAAATTGAAGAAATTGAAAAAATTGAAAATCGTCGATATAACCTAATTTATGTATCATATCAAAGGTTATGGGTTGTAGTTTCATGATATAATTTGGAATTTGATCTAACATTCTCGGTTTGGCTGATTTTGAGGTTGTCGCGGACGTACAGGGCATTTTTTAGTAGAAATCGCACCATGGAAGTGCAATTATTTCCATGAATGAACTAAGGCAAGTATTACAAATTGATACAATCAATACAACAATGAACATGTGTTATGTATCATATAAAAAAGTTACTTAAAATGACCAAAATATTTAAGAATTATGCTTTTTGGATTAAATTTGGTACCTTCTGTTGCGGACGTACACTTCCCAAAAGCTGCTACTTTTAACCACTCTGTTCAATACTTTGGTAATGTTGGAAACCAATGAAGTAAGTATTTTTCTAAAGCTGATGATTCATACTTAATGTTTAAAACTTATTTTGTTCTGTATCTGTTTACATGTTTAATACATGGTCTTTTGTTAGTGTCGCGGACGTACATCTGTGAATTATTTCAGAGATGTACGTCCGCAACACTAATATGTACGTCCGCGACGGATAAACATCAGTCAATTTTAACTTAAAGATAAAGGTTCTGATAATTTTCTCTGTTTGTTTTCTTTAGGTTTGTCCCTCTTACAAACAAAACAATATTAGTTTTCATTACAGACCTGAACACTTCAGAGAACTTTTGATAGGAATACAGGTGTACTGAAAAAATCACTTTCTCTGCGTACGTCCGCGACGGAGGGTTTTCACGCCATATCTCATTAACCGAAAATGGTACAGCAAAGGAATTTTCAGGTTTTATACTCCTACTAGAGATACTTGAAACCCAGGTGTTAATAATCAAGCAACTGGTATAGTTTAGATTTTGCAAGCCCTCAAAGTGTCTGAATTCTCTGAAATGTACGTCCGTAACTACGGAACTGCCCGACTGCAGAAAACCCTGTTTCATGAAGACGGGCAAGCTGATTGAAGCACCTCTAAACCTCTACGGTAGGACTGTAACACTTCTGCATGTAGTTGGTGTTGAGTTCAGAGCTTTAAAGAATCCCTTGAAAAGGGAAAGTAAAAGAGCAAGAGGGTCAGAAATTTGAGGAGAAGACAAGAATCCATTCTAGCAAAGATTTCCGCCGGTAAAGTTACGAGAATCCAAGTTGATTCTCGTAGATAAACTATCCAACACACTATTTGAATCGAGGAAAATCCACTATCCACAGATTCTTGCAAAGTCCTTTGCAATAATCTAAATGTCTAGCAACCTGTGACTTGTGACACATTTCTGACCCTGCCATTTTTGAATGGTAAAAATGTAGCAGTGGTATCCATGTTTTTGGATTAAGAAGTAGATTTCTTAGCAGAGCAGATTTGCCTATAAAACCAAATAGCTTGTATTCTACATATAGAATGTAACGAGCAATTGTATAAAAATATTAGACAATATATTGCATGGACATTTTTTTAAAGACAAAGAACTTAAGAAGAACAACAAAAAAAAGTTTGTAAAACCCAATGTGTGCCTCAAATGTGATGTGATCAAGCAAAACGAGTCGGAAGTCGCAAATATTGATTTTGAGATATAACCAACCAAAGGATAGAATTTCTTTTGTTTTGTGTTCAACTGTTGGTTTAAAAACTCTTCATTTGCTATAATTATATTTAGGATTAATTGTCCATTCTGGGTTTCTGCCAAATGTTGCAATACAAATGATCAATACAATCAAGTAGAAAACTACCAATGTTATTCGACTTCAGACTCATTAGGCTTGATCTCATCACAAATATGTTGTTTCATGCCAGGTGTCATTTTCATCATATGAAATTCATTGTAATTCACATGCTGTTTATAAAAAAAAAATTATATTAAAAACCACTCGGCCAAATCCGGGAAGAGGGGGTGCCCGGGGTGGCCATTATGGAATATGGATACTGTCTGCAAACTTTTTCAGAATCAAATAAAAAAGAATAGATCATATATTTACATGAAAAATCTCTCGACCACATCAGGAAGGGGACAGAATTATTGGAGGTCCGTACAAATTAATACAAATGTTAAAAAGAAAACATGGCCATATTTTATTTTGCCAATTTTCAAAAGCAAAATCAGCCATTCTAAATTCTACCATATTAAAAAAAAATTAGATCAAAATATATGAATATTATGTCCCGTGTTAGCAGCACATTACACAGTATGGTTGCTCAAACTAAGCAGGATTTTTGTTACATCGAACCATAGATCCTCTGACTCCCCCAATCCAGTGTCCTTGAGGGCGGATTGCCGTCCAAGATGGATGGAGATACATTGTTTTAGTATTTTGAGTGGTAGAGGGTTCTGTAATTCAGGTTTTTGTTTGAAAAAATTCAGCCACTATAGCCAACCAATGAGTATATTATGTAGTCATTAAGCCAAACAAAAAGGAATAGTCTATTTCCGATTAATTATAATTTCTAGCATATGTTTGTCAGAGGGGATATTTGCTGAGTGATATACACGTTAACATTGAAAAAGTATTGGGTTAAGTTTGCGACTTGCTCTTCTATCTGGAAATTGTTGTCTTTGATTTCGTTGCCGAGGTTCAGATATATTCTCCAATAGGAGACAGACATGGAGTTCCGACTGGGTGCTATTAGTACTCTCCATCGAAGTGGCACTGGGCTTTTGGGGTGCTATTATTGGTAAGCTGATTGGTTATCAAAAAAAGAGTTCAAAAAGATTGGTTGGTTGCTGTGTACATAAATTCAACACGCCAAGTGATGGTCAGAACTGATTCAACCATTACATGGGAGGTTGGGGGAAGGATGAGGGCATCCACACCAGATTGACATCTCTTCTTCACACCAAACTTCAGAAGCACACTTGCATTTTGTTCTTTTGATGGTTTAAATGATTTTAACATTCTGCGCCAGCACCACATTTCAAGATCATTGATATCTTTTGGTTCTTTAGTTATGCCACTGTCAGTCCAGATTTTGGAGAGCTGTGTCATTGCAGTTCTTTCTATAGGGCAATTTGTAAGATCGGACGTACATTTCCATCACTTCAAAAGGTTGGGTAGTTCTCACTATTAGTGTTGGGTGGATTTGTTATCAATTTTGTACGTCCTAGTACTTTTATTCTTACATCAAATAATGGATCATCAATTAAAACTAATGTGGGAAAAGTTGCCAAAACCCCCTTGGGTCAAACGTACTCACACAGAATGATTTTAGCAGACATGCTTCGAAAAATTACACATTTCAAGAAAGTTTTAGGGATTTAGTGCATTTTTTATTGATGAGGGTTTGTATGAGACATGCCTCTACATAATGCAAGAAGAAAATACCCACATTCATATCCCACAAAATAATACTCATTAAAAGAAGGTGGGGGTCAGACATTCATATTGGAGGGGTCGGACATACTTTTGCAAATAATTCACACACAGCGTATGTCAGACCCACTTTGATCTGCTCCCTCTTTCATAGTACAAATCACATAACTCTGTAATGGTATCAGCCTATTGTGTTGATCCTGTACTTCCATAATATGATAGTTTGATGGCTCGTCCATTCACTAAGTGTACACAGTGCACATCCTCTTGAAAATGTGCGTAATCTTGTAATGTACGTCCGACCCCACTGCTTTTTTTAATCCCAAAATATGTTTTTAGCTCTACGCGACAAAATAATGCCCAATTTCGTCAAAAGTATGTGTCAGTCATGTAGTGACCCTATAGTTGCCATAAACCAAAATCGGGTTAAAACAACTTCCAGCGAATGAGAGCCAATAATGTGATTTGGCATTTGGTTTACCTTTTTACGGAATTGCCCTATAGTAAGGACAGGGAAAATGCTCAAGAGCGCAAAAGCACCAAAAAAGCACCTTTTGCCCAAAATAGCACTTTTTGCTCAAAAAAGCACTTTTTCATCACACAGCATTTTTTTCTTCAAAATTGTCTAAATATTTCACAAATAATGTCCATCTACCTAGAAATCAACAAGTTACATAACTGTGGAAGTGTTTATTCTACACTTAGTTTAGTTTTAATGTAGTTTTGAATGAAAAATGATGGTTTTGACAACGAAAAAAGAAATACGTCAACATGGAAACATGGAATATAATCGCTTTTGGATTTATTTTTAACGCATATGGCATAATTTTGGTGAATAAAAGCCCCTTTTACTAAAAAAAGCACCTTTTACCTAAAAAAGCACCTTTTGCTCCAAAAAGCACTTTTTCCAAAATCAAGCAGCACTTTTTCCAAAATCAAGCAGCACTTTTTCCAAAATCAAGCAGCACTTTTTCCAAAATCAAGCAGCACTTTTAGTGCTTTTAAAAAGCGCAAAATCCCTGACCCTACCCTATAGCCAATGGTGCCTGATAATATGCACTCACATCCTCCTTCCTCAGTGATGAGAGATCCAAGGAAATTGAACTGTTGGATCTGTTCTAAAACTTGTCCATCAACTATAGTGTAGTGTCTCCATCATCAGCAATGACCATACCCTTTCCCCCGCAACATTGAGACATAGGTCCATGCTCTCACTTTCACATTCACGCGCAACTCGTGTCCAATAGTGTTGTGTCATTAACCGGGTATACACATAATACGTTTATACTAAATCAAACCAAATCAGTAGTTTACTAACACCACCCACTGCCTGTGTCTCATCTCTACTTGCCTTGATACTAAGTTTCTACTGGCATCCAGTGTCTCATATTTTTAAAGACAATTCTTGTAAATGTTTCACTAGCTGGGGTCTAACCTCACTGCACAGGCCTTGAGGAGGAGGTGTCTGATGTATTGATTCATTATTGCCATTTGCACACAGACTCTGGAGCAGTCTATCTAATTTAATTACACATCATAATATTTTATGCCCATGTTTATTACTTTGATTTTTAGCTGCAATCCTACAGAACTCTGATTTCTATGTAATGATTTATAGGCCTACCAGAAGGTTCCCGTTTATTCATATAATTGTAATAAAATTAATGATCCATAGAAGATAAAAATACCTGGATGGATATCATACCTATGTCAGGATTTGATAGCCTATTTGACAGATTCAGATTGGATCATCAAGACTTGTGCATAGTCTACTTGTGATTATACTGGATATCAATTGTATTGATTTGGTTGAATATGTAAGCTACATATTATCTCTTTCCAATAGTTTCATGAATAACTGACGCGTGGGAGCACAGGTAGAATAGCAATGTGTATGCTATGCAAGTAAACTTTCCAGTCTACTAATTTATGAAAACATACTACATTTACTGGTAAACCTATGAGGCAGAGATTGATTTGGATTATTTTGTCATGGAACGGATGAAGATACACAGATTGGTATTGTCGTAAAAGGTTTAGATGTAATAGATAGCATCTGGTTGGCAACAGATGATCATATTCTACAACACACATTGCAGAACACTAAGCAAGACATCAAGATTGAATATAACTTTCCTGCCCATTCTACTACATGTAGCAGAGTAGAAACTAGACCGTGTAAAAGTGGAAGTTTGGACTACACTGATCTGAACTTTGTTATTTAGCTTCTAGAAGCATGATTGCATGATCAAATTGTAGTAGTTTCAGATCTATCAACTTGAAGATGGATTCATTATGCAGATTGACACTAAAGTCTAAACCCTTCATGGTTAGACCTTATAAGATCTTGGAGTCATAAAGTGCCACAACTTACCTAAGTAATAGATTCAGTATGTGAATACTGGCAGTATTTGACTTAAAAGGTCATCTCAACCTAACTTAAACTGTCAGATGTGGTGTAGACATTCTAAATGCTGCAAGCAGTCATAAAAATATACAATGTTGCAGTGAATGCAGTTAACCCTAACGTAGTAATGATCCATAATGATTTGCAATTCTGAAAAAGGGAGAGCCTTCCATTTGAAGTAATGCAAATATCATACAGATCTCGGATATAGTTCCAGAACGTCAAACAATCTGAGAGGTCTACATTGAATTCGATCGAACAATATTGAAGTATCTTGAATGGTCACCAAATACAATTCTGGAGCATTATAATCTTTATGAGCGCATGCTAAATCATGCCTCTGGAGGTTATTAAAGACGCTAATGGGTTCATGTGTGTTGAGGATCGAGAGTGAGTGTTATAATCTTCTTTTAAAAAATTTTTAAAACATAATTACTTGCAATTGAAAACAAATGGATAAGCGGACGGTATACAATATTTACGTAATTGATTGTGTCACGTACAGGGTGTCTCAAAGCAATCATTTTTCATACCTTTTTGGATATTAAATATATATACTACAGTGTTTTTACTCAACCTATACAAAGGGTGAAATTACTGAAATACCCTTCACTTTTGACTTTCACCCTTGAACATTTTTCTCAAGAGTGAAAATGTTGAAAATGTCATTGTTTTTACTGCCCAAAACGCTGCGCGAGCTCACGTTTTATCATTTTGGTTTTTCACCGTCGAGAAATAAACCCAGTGAAATTGCTGTATACATCAATGTTTTATTGCAAAATTCAACAGTTTAACATGGTGCAATTTGGTAATTCTCGATCTCCTGTACACAAGAGAATTTACTGCCACAGGACATCAAGATATTGAAACAATGCTATATTACAATTTAATACCCTGAACAAGTATTTTCAAGTTTTATGCTGAAAAACATAATACTTTTTGACACTATGAGCAATGTATACAATACAGTACTTTTTCAAAAATGGTATTCTTTTAAAAAAACACCTTTATTTTATTTTTTCATTTTTTGCTGAACATGTAAGCTATATAATGTAGACACACTCTCCCTCAGCCTCAGAGTGATTTTATAATTATTATTTTGCTTTCTTATACAATCAAAGAGCCATTATTCCAGACATGTGTGCACAATTATATGTCTAGATTGCTGTAATAATCATGTTTTGTATTTTTTGTAGTACCATAATTATCCGTGTATAGTCCCATGCTTGCATCCAATTAAATCTCATCCCTTAATAACAATATTTTTTCAAGTAAAAAAACCAACCAGTGGTTATTATTGTAGTGATAGGAATTATTTTTCATTTGCAATGTTTGTTAAATGAGATTTTCACTGGATTATGGTCTATATAACCCTAACCCTTTTGGGATGGAAATGTTGAAAAAACTATCCGGGGGTGAAAATGGAAGAAATTCAGAGGGGGAAATCATGGTATACAGTGTCTTAGTCCACTCGGCTCATGCGCCCCTAATTAAAGGTATATGATCCGATCACTTTTTTGGGCTATGATTTTTTTTTCACATCAAGATATTTTGGTATCAGAAGAATCCCCATATTTTTCTCATTATGTGTGTAAAATATTAGGGCCAGAAATGTTTCATTTGGAAATTATAGGCTAAAATGTGGTGAATTACTGCCAAAGGTGGTTAACCACCAGCCAGTCTGTGTACTACTTAATGGGCACATGTCTTTTGACCTTGCGCTTCTAAAAATAGAACCATTGGAGTTATGCAACTCAAACTTTGGAATGCAACAATTTTAAGGATGACCTTTCATGTAAAATAGAAAACATCAAGTTGAAAATCGGGTCATCTACCTTTAACAATTCTGTGCGCATTTATCACCTGCCATGAGCGCCCGGCAAGATAGGCTGTGCTGTGGTGACACATGCTGCCAGCATGGTTTTCAAATGTGAACATGTCTAAAATTAATTAGAGGTCATCCGAGGTCAATGGTCATTAGAGGTCGTCAAAGGTCAACAATGGGTTAATTTGTGCATGAAACACAGGGGCAACATGTCAAAAATGATTAAAGGTCATCCGACCTCATTTTTTGGGTCTAATTTGCATAGGTCATTTGAGGTCAAAGGTCATCGAGGGGTCAAATCGTGAAAGTTGCATGATTGACTTCAAACTTGGGAGATAAGAAACATGAACACCGGGTAAACATGTCTAAAATTAATTAGAGGTCATCCGAGGGAGGTCAACAGTCATTAGAGGTCATCCAAGGTCAAAGGCCAACAAGGGTTAAATCGTGCAATGAATACTGGGGGAACATGTCAAAAAATAATTAGAGGTCATCCGAGGTCATCTGAGGTCAAAGGTCATCCAGAGGTTAAATCGTATAAGTTGCCCGATTGACATCAAAACTTGGAGGAAAGAAATATGAACACCGGCCGAACATGTCTAAAATTCATTAGTGGTCATCCGTGGTCAACGGTCATTAGAGGTCATCCAAGGTTAAAGGTCAACAAGGGGTTAAATCATGCAATGAACACAGGGGGGACATGTCAAAAAATAATTAGAGGTCATCTGAGGTCAAAGGTCATCCACAGTTCAAATCGTAAAAGTTGCCTAATTGACATCAAACTTGGAGAACAGAAACATGAACACCGGGGGAACATGACCCTATGTGACCGTTGACCTCATTTAGTTGATCTCCCAGCCAGGGGATTCGCAAGTCGTGACTTGCAGTATTTTAATTAAAATTTTTCCCCACAAAATCGCCCTGGTTAGCGATAAACTTTGCGAACCTGAAAAAGGAGGAGGCCCTTTTTAATCTGTTTTAATTCATGGTTCTGAGGAGTTGGTCACTACAAAACTTGTGTAAAATGCATATAAGAAAGATACAAACCTGTTACAAACATATTAAACTCTGAAACATCTGAACAAAAAAGTTATGACTGAAATAAAGAGGGGAAAAAAGAAAATTGAAGCAGACCCAAAAAAGGAAGCGGTAGAGGACGCTAAACAGGTTTATTATTTTTATTTTGCCTAATGGGTTGTCCTTTTCATTTTGGGTTCAGAAATTTGAACTTGCACCAATTCAATGAAATAGTTCACGAGCCACTGGTTAGAAGTTTAGAACATTGTAATTGTTCATTGAGGCAGATCAACTGTACCAAGTATTCAATCTAGTGTAGTGTAGTATTTTTAAATTGAAGACCTTTCTGCCTGCCAGATTTAGTGTAGAGCAATGGTACTGAATTATTACAGACTTATTAGGTTTTCCTTTTCGCTGAATATTTAGTCACCGGCTTCACCGCTTGTCATTTTTTCCCCGAGCAAATGGCTGGCAATAATAGGGGTAAGTTCTTTTCACTCTTGTAAGAAACAATGAAGCTTACATGACCCCAGTTTGAAAACGTCCAAGCATCAAGACAATATGTGGGATTAATCCTCTTTATAGACTACTGACTATGTCTATACATTTAATCTTACCAATACCATACATGTATCAGAACTACATTTTACATAGATTTGGGTCAATTTTCTTCATGTATCTGGTATAGACACGGTCACCTGTTATTTCATAGAAGACAAGCAAACAAAAGCTTGTCTGTCGATGTGCACACAAATTACTTGACATATAAAAGCTTGCCTGACCACTTTAAACCATACACTGAACCTAATCAGTCATCTGTGACAACAGCAGTCAATGCAACAGTCAATGCATGTTCCCCCATGCATGGAATGGAACTGGGCACTTAACAGTTTTAGTCAACAAGAGGTGATGTAACAGGCGGTATTTTATATACAAGCGTAAGGTTCTGTCATCTTTATCCACCATCTTTATACCACAGTAGTAACAGACATGTTTATACCAAGCTCTTTAGAGAGCTGGTACACCTCTCTCCTCTACTACTCCAGGTAGTTTACTGTCTGCCATGCGTCCACGTAGAATCTCTATATGGCGCAATATAGGTAGGGCATTGAGTAACATGATATATGTCTCACTACTTTAAGTGACAGTAAGATGTATATCCATATCATGTTACCCAAATACTGCCCCCTATATTGCACCATCGTACAGTGACATGGTCTATAGATGGGTGACAGGTGACGTCACACCTGGGTAAAACGTGGCTAGTTGCCATTGTTCTTTGCCCGGCAGTTTGCGCACGCATCCTGTTTTGTTTCGGACCCGTGCTTTTTAAAACTCGCGCCAAAGCATTATAAAGGGCAATACGGCATAGCGGACAGTGTTGTGGTTATATGGTGTTCCCTCAAGCGTGTATCGACAGTCCAGTCCCTTCGACCGTTGCGTTTGTTGATAAACATTGGATGTAAACAACGGTCACCTCATCTATAGGCTGAAATTCCAACTTCAATATTATCAAATGAATGACACAGGTTAGGTCATAGTTGTGTACCAGTTCAGATTTAGTCGACTGTAGTATACCTTTTTCCTTTTCTTTGTCACTCTATGAACATGTACCGATAGAGGGCTCACTCCCCATGGACCGCTCCCATCCTCTGATCTCACCCCCGGGAAAAAAAGGTCTACTTGCATTGGATTGACCTCGTTGACCTCCGTATACTTTTACATTAGTGCTCGTCCAAAAATTGGACGCATACGTAATGAGCAATTTGTTCGCGTGGGGTTCAAAATTAACCAATGGCAGACACGATAAATACGAAGTATATGAATATTTATATACGTCTTCGCAGAGAGACGAATCTTGCTCACTTGATAAATTCAAAATGTCGATTTTCTGGCACTGTATAGCCGCCGTTTCGGTCTAAAATCACACTTTAGGAGTTATCTTTGACATTGGTCCTCGCCCAAAATATGTTCCTCAGAAATATAGCTACATTTCCGCATATGTGACTATTTCCATGCTATTTCCTATCTTTCAATATCGTGTAATAAAAAACCCTTTTTACGTTTAAACAGAGACAAATAATTTGATCATTGTTTACGATAACTAGAGACTCTTACACAGCCACAGAAATACCCCCTTCACGCATTTCTAGATGTACAAACAGCAAATTCAATATTAGCGCGTTATGAAGGGGTGTGATACTATCGTGACGCATAAAAAGCATCGTCCCTAGTAATCCCTAGTGTGCTCAAGCACAGTTCTTTTGTAAATCTAATGCCAGTAGACCTTGTATTTGGTCGGTTCTCGGATGGGAAGTATCAGGGGGTGTAGTGTTCGATTGTGTGACAGTGAAATTATACAAGGCCGTACGAGTAGACTAGTTCAGATTCAGAACAGATGTTGCAACATAGATGTCAAAAGGGGTCAGGTTTCAATCTCAAATTCTTGAAAATGCTTGGTAACAATAATCTTTGGGTAAAGGCACAGATAGTCAATTTTCAATCTCAACCATACTTGGTAACAATAATCTTCGGGTAAAGAGGACTTCAAATGCTCATGGGGTGTAGACAGGTTGACCTCTAATAACCCCAACATGACCTTTGACCCTATTTTGCCAACACTTCAAACTGCACTTACTGCACTGTTTTTGGGCTCTATCTCATGTAAAGTCAGACTTCAATCTCAGCCAAACTGATTGACATCTATTGACCACTACATGACCATTAACTCCAGTTTGTCGACACTTTAAACTGCACTTATTGCTCTTTAGGGCTCTCATATAAAAAGTCAAGCTTGGTGACAATCTTTGGGCAAGGGGACTTAAGATGATACATGGGGTGCACCCGGATTGACCTGTAATGACCCCTACATGACCTTCGACCCATTTTGTCAAAACTTTAGGGCTCTCTCATATGAAAAGTCGGACTTCAATCTAAACTAAACCTGGTGACAATATTATTTGGGTAAGGAAATGTATCATGAGGTGTATAGACCTCTAATGACCACATGCGACCTTTGACCCCATTTAGGTGAATCTCCCAGCCAGAGGGATTCGCAATTTGGGACTTGCAGTATTATTTTATCTTATAACAGATATGGCGACGAATAAAAGAAACCCTGTTCTACGCGTAAACTGACCTCTCAGGTTAGTTGGTTGGGGTTTTTTGGGTGTTTTTTTCCTCTTTCCGGGGGGAGACTTTCCCCCTAAAAATGACCATAAGCAATATTTAAAAATCTGTATTTATTTGCACATGAACATTTTAATTATTTTCACAAATTTCAAATACTTATACAAAATGGGACTGTCGGCCACATATAACAGGGTTTTTTTTTGTCACCTAAGGCTTAAAATTGAATTTAAACTGTTAATACAAATTCTTAAGTGTTTAACATAGTGATAACTTAAGATCAATAACTTGACCAAAAAGCAGGTGTTTTGTTCGCTAAATAGATGCTTGTGCAATCTAACTAACCTTTAACCTGGTAAAGCTTTGGGTAAGCTCACACACGATAACACAATTACTTTATTTAGATGTGCTGCTGTTGTGCAGTTTGGCAATGGCTTCCTCCATGTTCATCATATTGTGTGATAGGCTTTTCCGACAGTTAGTCATAATATCGGTAAAGAGTTTTGTTCGCCGTCTGACAATTTTGGAATTCTTATCGTTTACTAATGTATTTGTGTGTATTCATCATCCTTTAAATAAATCCCCATGAAAAACATTTGGTGAAAGAGATACTATAGTTATGATCAGTTCCAAAATGGCAGCTTTTTATGATCAGTTCCAAAATGGCAAAGCCGCATTACAGCAGCGAATGAATACAGAAGAATGTGGGCGTGCATGATGGCAACTAGCGCACTGTGCATCATATGCATGAGTCAGCATGACGCGTGTCGCCATAATCGCGGACGTATGCTCGGATTACTTTTGCACCCGGAGAGATGAAAACAGAATATTTCTCGCCATTTTGGAACTGACTAAACTATAGCACAATATTTACTCCACCAACCATTACACTTACGCTCTTCTCATTCTTTTGTCTTATTCTTCAGGGACATGGAGGTTGTTCCTGGTACGGTAACCCTCACCAAAGACAGCCAGAACCTGATCGGTATCAGCATAGGTGGGGGCGCTTCATTGTGCCCATGTCTCTACATTGTGCAAGTATTCGATAACACACCAGCGGCTAAGGATGGATCTGTGGCTGCGGGGGATGAGATAGTGGGTGTCGGTGGCAAATCAGTGAAGGGACGAACTAAAGTGGAGGTAGCAAGGATGATACAGGGTATACCGGTATGTATATAGGGGACAGTGGTCACAGGGGATGATACAACACCCTGGTATGGTATTGGGCAGGGTTATAGCTACGCCTGTCGGGCGTACCGTCACTGACGCTGGTGCCGGTAAAATTTATTTTAATTTTTTTTAAAACAATTTTGGAGATATAATTATTAAACTGCCTCATAAAACAAGAACTTATGTGGCAGGAACCCTCAAAGTACATTAAAAAAACCTAAAATACCATTAAGAAGGCCTCTGGACCCCATGCCATGATCCACTGCACTTCGTTCGCTACACTTACTCCCTTCGCCGTCAGTGAAATTAGCCGGCACTCAATCTGGCCTAGCTATAACCCTGGTATTGGGATTAAACCATTCCAGTAATTATGATTAAAACTGTAAGGGAAACATATAGGCATGGGCAAAATGGTGGGGGAATGAGGTCTGCCAGCCAGGTCCATCACAACCACTATAATCGTTTACCTTCCTCCGGACAGTGATGATGTAATTATACGGGTGCAACACTTATACATGCGTATGTGTCTTTCGCCTTTCTACGTGTGAGTGTATACGCCAGCGCTTCAAGTAGGCATGCACGTTTATGTACTGCAATTAGTGAATGTCGCAGTTATAAGTTACTCACTGTCTTGTGATAGACAAATTAACTATAATCAATTCTGGGTCATCATCAGGTACCATAAAGTTGACAGATGTTTAATATGCGGCTCATATTTTGTGACCTGTGACTGAGTGGTGGTGTCATAGATGGGTAAGAACGTCCAGGGAGTTTCTTGATTGCATAGTTAGTGCATATAGGCTTATGTAAACGTTCTGGCTTTTTATAAACAATCTCCACAAATCTCATATATTTATCAACATTATGTGTAGATTTCAAAAATTCTCGTGATTATGGCCACATGCATGCGGTATTGGTCGCATGCACGCATCAGGCATATGATGCACAGTGCGCTGGTTGCATTCATGCGCGCCTGCATTCTTCTGTATTCATTCGCTGTTGTAAAGGCGGCTTCGCCAATTTGGAACTGATCAAACTATAGTATCTATCTACCTAGAGGAATCAGAATACTCTATGTGGTAATTTTGGTGAGGTTTTTTATTTTCGCGAATTTTGCGAGTGGACATGAAAACACAAAAATATAATTATTCAAAAATATTCTTTTCCAACATTATAATTAATATAGAAACCGTGAAAAATTTAAGTCTTGCACTTTTTCCAAAACTATCAAATCACAAAAATATCTGTACGCAAAAATTAACACTTATACAGTATCCCTATGCAGTAAGTAACTAACATATGCATTTGTTTATAACTTCTCTCTCTCATTTATAATACTCCCAGAGCAAAGTAACTATCAGCTACAACAAGCTAAAGGCTGATGTAAAGGAAGGCAAATCACTGGATATCTTACTCAAGAAAGTGAAACATCAGATGGTAGAAAAGATGAGCTCATCTACTGCAGACGCATTGGGGCTTAGCAGAGCCATACTGTGTAATGGTAAGGATTAGTTAAAGGTATATTATGTGATCTTTTCCAGGGGACGCCCTCAATCCTCGAAAACAAATTGGAAGCAGATTTGATTGCAGATTTACATTTTTGATCACAAATCATGAATATATTCCAAGTAACAGAGCGATACGATTCCTAATTACCTCAAAGTCATTGTTTTAGAGTAAATTTAGAGTAAAAATAAGTTGTTGACACAGACTCAGACAGTTTATTTTCACTCAAAAACCATGATTTTGAAGTAATTAAGAATCGTATCGTCCTGTAACTTGGAATGTATACATACAATTTATGATCGGAAATGTAAATCTGCAAGGAAATCTGCTTTTAATTTCTTTTTTTAGGATTGAGGGCGTTTCCTGGAAAAGATCACATAATATACCTTTAATGTAACGATGGCAGAGGGGAAGGAGGTAGTAAGGGAAAGGATGATTGTAAGTATCTGTAAGAAGAGAGAGAGCTGAAATTAGTGTAGATGCTTTGACTTTGAGACCAAATATCATAAAATAGAGTAGCCTGGGGCTGCTACATGTCGTCAAAGATGTCTGATTGAAAATGGTAATCAAGCACAGTGGATAGTGTAAGACAAGTTTAACTTTGGGATTTGCACCCCGGGATGTACCACTAGACAACTTAACAGTTGGTAGAAAGGATGAGTAATCTATAGTTTGATCAGTTCCAAATTGGCAAAGCCTCATTACAGCAGCTAATGAATATAGAAGGACTGTGTGAAGGCAACAAGAACACTGTGTATCATATGCATGTGCGCAGCAAAAACCGTTTGCTTGTGGCCACAGTCGCGCGTGTAAGCTTAGATTTTTTTTGCACGGGGAGAGATAAAAACCAAATATTTCTTGCCAATTTGGAACTAATTAAACTATAATTACAAATGCTGAAAGAGGTTTGCGAAGGTAGTACAACAATATAAAATAATAAATATGACTTTCTTTTTAGCCATTCTATATCATCTACTTGATTGCAATATTTCTTTGTATGTTTTCATGCAGATGTACTGATCAAGAGAATGGATGAGTTACAGAAGACATCAGAGATGTACAAGGGACTGATGGAACAAGCCAAGAAATTACTCAAGTCATTTTATGATCTGTCACAGACACACAGAGGTAGGATTTGCATTACATGAAGCCTTTTCTCACTGTCACATGGAACCTCATCTAGACATCTTAAGTACATGCTTTCTAGAGGAAATACACCTGGCACCATCACCAAGAATGCTTTTCTTGTCATTGCAATCGTGATGAGTAAGATTATCAATGTCCAAGGAGAGGATTCGGTCTCAGAATTCAAAGCACAAGAACAAATGTGATGCGATCTGTGAAAACCCGCCACATGGTGGCATTTTTCATATTGGAGATATGTACATCATAAGAAAGCAAAAACGGTGCTGATTACAGAACTGTTTCGATCATCTTTCTACGATCACTACAAAAAAAGTCATGAGTGAATGATGATTGTGATGTCATCAAAAGCTACAAAACACGAAATCATGAAAACAGGCAAAAACAGATACATAATTCAATATAATAACATTAGAAGGTTAATAATAAAAGTGACTTAAGTAAATTTTTGAAGGTGAAATTTCTTGAAAGATGATAACACAAAGTATTGGAAACTAATTTTCTTTAAAAAGAATCTAAAAAAAAAAAAGTTTTTTTATTTTTTTATTTTTTAATTATTTTTATTTTACCCATAATCCCTAGTTCACATTTTGCGACATCCGACGGGTTTTCACAGATCGCATCACAAATGTGATCAATTATCAGTCAATGTATCCGCACTCAGAATTGGTATATTTATTGTCAATCAATTGTCATAGCTTCTGTTGAGCTTACAAGAGGATGATCAATTTTGCCAAAGAGTGATTGTTGGTTGACCGGTGTGAAAATGCTGAATGTCCCAGGGGTAGAATTTGTAACCAACCGCGCGAATCTGTTAAGATTCTCGCGGAAGGATGGATTCTCGCCAATTTTGAGAATCCATGGGTTATTGCGAAATGAATGAAAATAATATCAAGAATAAGGCTATAAGCTTGCACAACTTCCAAATTCAGTATGTTTGTTGACTTTTTGTTTGTTGACTAAGGGTCAAATACCAGTCATCTAAGGTCCTGTTTTGGACTTGGAAAGAAGGAAAAAAAGTTTATTTATTTATTTATTTATTGGATTCACGCGGTAGTGATTTTACACGAATCTTAATTCGCGCTAAATTCTACCCCTGATGTCCACCAAATTACCCACTGGATATGGATGAAACCTTATAAAATGCACATTGTTAGTCATAAGTGGTCTAAGATTGTGTGGACATTTGTTTCCTTGTTTGTAACGATACTTTTAAAAAACTTGACAAGCGCTGGGTATTAATTTGGTAGCCTAAGTAAAATATGAAATTGCTAAGCACCAATAACCTATCATGTACTGGAAGGGTCAATGGAACTGGCTTCAGGTCCATTGTTTGGAAGAGCATGATGGACATTAGGTGACTTTTTATTCAATTTTTACACAATTAGGTGTTATTGTCAAGTCAGATTAGTTGTAAGTTATCATCCACTTGTATGTTGCATCATTTCAACACATATTATGATAAGGATAATTGATGAGCTACGGTGCATTTCGTACTTGATAATTCGTGCACCAGCCCTCGAGTGCCGGATAACAATGGATAATGAACAATAGAATGAGCTCTAGAAGTGTATTATGATATATACTTTAAAATGCCCACTATTGCAGATTGAGTTATGTTATCAATAACTGTAGTGGATGCGATTACAACATAATACTCACGTGCTGTACATGGCAGTTTAAGCACCCTGCATATTAAATTGCTGTGTGAAACAATGCTTTATAATCCAATAGTGATAGTCACTCAAACTTCAAGTGTTCTGAATGTATCTCTGTTAGGCCAATTATCATATATTTCACAACTTGTTTAAATTGGTTTATTTTTCTCAAGTATTTAGCATTGGGTATTTGACCACCCCATATATATACTTCTCATAAGCTGACTAATTAATATTGTATTCGCTGGATGGGTAATTTACTCAAATACAACAAAAACATGTCTAGCCTTCATATAGGTCCTGCATTTAGACTGTGGAAGAAAAAAAGTAAATCATCATTTTGTATAACATTTTAATTGTTACACCCTGTATAATGTTTAGGTCACTCTGTATATTTGATTTCTAGTTTCCAAAATTTACAATCCTTATATTTTGAGCTTTCAAAATATATATGGCTTCATACCCTTTTGATGTTAACATTTTGATATATTCTACCAAAACCGAAAAATGATGTATATAAGGTTAAAAAAAAGGTTGATGTATATAAGTTTAAAAAATGTGACCAGAAGCATTCTTTGAGTTGAAATTATAATTATAGAGTATCTATTTGCCCGATTCTTGCCAATTCTGATTTCATAGATTTTGATAACTTATTTATTTCAGTCTTTGGTGACATATTTTCTGTAATTGGTGCCAGAGAGCCACAGCCCAGTGCCAGCGAAGCATTTACAAAATTTGGAGAGTCACACAGAAACATGGAGAAATTCGCTATCAGGATGCTGAAAACCTGCAAACCAGTAAGTTTGTTATACAATATCTAATCTCCATCAGTGTGTTCATGTTGTATAAACCGATAACCTTTGAAGAAATTAATTGTGTCTGTGGCTTAACGTTATGAGAAATACATGTATATGGTTGACAAAACCAGTGGATAATCTCTAAAATATTTAATTTCATAAAATGCTTATATAAAGGCTTGACAAAAAACATGGAATCGAAAAGTCCACTAATGCAAAACGATTCCAATGTATCCATGCACTAAAATGGTTATAGGCCTTAACAGGGTCAGATTTTTTTCAAAACATGCGTAAAGGTTGCAAGAATCCATTTATTTAAATTCCTGCAAAGGATTATGCGAGAATCTATGGTTTTTCCTCCATTCAATTTATGTGTAGACAGAATATCTCTACGAGAATCAATTTGGATTCTCTCAACTTTACCAGCGCGCGAGAATGGATTCTCCTCGAAATTCTGACCCTGGGCCTATAACAAATTTTGCACTTTGATTCCAAAACAGTTTTTAAAAGCCATCTTAGAAAACCATATTATTGTATATTGACCAAGAAATGGACATGTTTAAAATTGACAGACCTGGTTTTACTCAATTTTGCCGTAATATGCTTTGAACAGTTTACTTGCAATGAAATAAATATAAAGTCTGTACAATACGTCAACTTGAACGATGTTCAATTTATTTATCACCCGATCTTGCTGAATTCTACCAACTAGTGGTATAACAATTCCTCGTTTGTTTTCAGATGTTAGCCGATCTTGGTACATTCCTAACAAAAGCCATTCCCGACACAAGATTAACCATCAAACGATACGCTGATGCCAAGTTTGAATATTTGGTGAGTTTTTAGTTTCTTTTCCATCTATGTTCACTACAACCCCATGTTTGAGTATTCAACCAATTAGGTAGGTTATGCAATAGTGAACCCATTATAAATAAGCTGGAAATAGGTAGTAATCAATTACGACTAGACTTTCATTATTTTATTATCAAGATGTTTCTTTGTATGGACTTTATTCTGTAAGGAAAACATAACATGAAGTACAAATCCTCAATTTTGTTCCGAAGAAAGAATATAGTTGGATTTCTGTAACAAATGAAATGATTGTGTCAATAACTTTAATCAAAGCATACAATAAAATTAATTGTTGATTAAGAATTATATGTTTAGAATAAGGCCAAACAAAGAAGAAGGTCTGTCTCAGAAACATTGCGCAAAAAAGCTAAGTGCTGTGCTTTTTTTTGCTTTTTTTTATTTTAGAAAATAGGCTATGAGGTATGCGATTCTTTTCTTTTTTTGTGATTTTGTTTTTGTTGCTTATCCAACCTTACGTACGGAGAACTTTTTAAAACTTTTTTTTAAAAAATAAAAAAAAAATCCCCCAAAAAGGAAGAAAAAAATCACACAAAAAAAGAAAGAAGTTTTTTAGCCCCCAGCGCATAGACCTACGCGCCGTACGTCATTTCACATACCAATGCGGGCGGGCTTCTGAGACAGACCTTCTTCTTTGTTTGGCCTAATATGTTCTGAAATAATGTGCATCACCACAACTGTTAACCTGCAACATGTTCCCTAATTTTCCTGCTTGGTGTGGTTCAATCAATGCATTGTCTTTTATTGCAGTGTGGTTTATTTTTATGCCACCTTAAGTTGGGTGGTGATGTCAGGGCATAATCTAGTCACTGGTGTAACATTTCTGTGCCAGAATCGATTGCTGTTTTGTCAAAACCTTGTATGTTTTTCGAGCCCTTCAGCATGTATAAAGTAAGACTGCCCAACTATTATTCATAGGAAGTGTTTCTTTTATGTATGTTCAGGGGCAAGAGCAAATGGTTTTGATAGATATGTTTTTTTTGCCTTGACCATGTTTAGAGCAGACTGCCCGGAGGTTATACATAGAATGTATTACTTTATACATGCTGAAGGGCCGGATGGAAATACAAAGTTTTAACAGAACAACAACAATATTTTTTAGTTTGATCCTGTGGCTGTAATTTCCCTTGCAGTTACTAATATCTTTATATTGACTATTTTGTTGTTTTTAGTCTTACTGTTTGAAAGTGAAAGAGATGGATGATGAGGAATATGCATATGCTACCTTAGGAGAACCATTGTATAGAGTGGAAACAGGCAACTATGAATATAGGTAAGAGATATTATGCATATGCTACCTTAGGAGAACCATTGTATAGAGTGGAAACAGGCAACTATGAATATAGGTAAGAGATATTAGGAGACTACTTTTAGTTCTGGTCATAGCTTATCACATACAAAAACTTTTTGTATCCCTTTCCATTTTGTGGTATTGGTTTAAGTAAAGTATGTATAAGTATTCAATTTCATGACTAAGTGGCAATCAAATTGACAAAAAACAATAGCCCAACAAAATTTAATACGGTTAATGCACTGAGTGATTAGAAATCAAACAGGTGGCTCTACAAAGAGCTCTATGGGCCCATCAAATGGTTTACTGCTACTCGTAGAACATGCATATATACAGGCTGGGTAGGGAGCACATCAAAACTCGACCGCCCGGCAGCCGCCGGTTCCATGCAGTTCCGTGAGGTTGCAGCCGGTTTATATTGTTCTAAACAATGATATGCGGTCCAACCGTGCGGAACCGCCAGTTGCCGCACGGTCAAGTTTTGATTTGCTCCCTTACACAAATGTATGTGTATCATGTGTCGTTTGAGAAGATCACATAATGATTTATATATTTCATGAATTGATTCTCTCTCATTCCAGGTTAATATTAAGATGTAGACAAGAGGCCAGGACACGGTTTGCCAAACTGCGTTCGGATGTCATGGTCAAGTTGGAATTACTGGACCAGAAACATGGTAAGAAACAAGATGGGTTAGTGTTTTGCAATCAGGGCTGTACTTAGTACCTACCCGCCGGGCGGGTAAATTTTGATTCAGATTGGTAACTTTTGAAATATTCCTGCCCGGCTGGCCGGTAAGAATTGCCAACGCCGCTCAAAGGCTCTAAAATCTTGAATTATAGCAGATTTTTAATCAAACCTATCAAGAAATAGTTTTTTTATTTTACCTCAGTATCTTGTTTCATGGCATATCTAATATCTATCTCATACTGAGTACATATACTATGAGTACTGAGTACATGACTATGTTGATATGATTGAAAATAAATATTGAATTGAATATATTGAATTGACTGCACGTTTGACAATATTCACAAACAAGGCCGTTATTTTGTTCGGTGGCCAACATTCACATGTAAACTCGAAACTGTAAAAAGACAATGGTTAACTCGGATTCAGAAATGTTAAGGTTACTGTTGTTCATGTTGTTGCTCTAGTTAGTTTGCATTCGGGCTGGTAACTTTTACTTGAAACCTGCCCGGCTGGCTGGTTGGGGGGGGGGGGGGGGGGGCGTGAAGATACACCCCTGTTTGCAATACATCCCTCTCCGCCTCTATTATTAGTATGTTTGTGATATACTGGACTGCACTCATATCTGCATGAATGAGCATAATGCTTTATTCCTTTCCATAGATTAATGGACATAATCTGAGTGGCTGCTGTTGGATTTTCTGTGTTTTTAATACTTCTAGTACATTAATTTGTTCTTAAAACATACACAATTATAGTGCATACATATACACACATTCATAAGCATTTTAGCAAAGAATTGTAAAACAAATGAAGTATAAATATATCAGGGAGAAGATTGTCATCTACAGGTGGCTGAACAATACACCGCATGCTTTGAACTTAATCCTGTTGAGTAAAAGTTTGATAAATTCAAGATTTTGCAAGTTACGAAAAAAAAAATTGAAATTTTTAACGAAATGAGCGACTCTATTTATGCTCAATGGCCTATACTGAAGGTGTCTGTAACACCTGTTGTATAAATTGTTCCTGTATGGTACACAAAATTAACTAATTGCATGAGTAATTATCAAGCATTGAATATTCATCTTCTATATCCAATGTTATCTGTATTTGAGATGGGTTTCTTCATTCATCACTTACTCATGATATAACTGATCCATTTATCTGCATACTTCCTACCCACAGTACAAACCACTTTATCAGCTACAGAGATTGGTCTCTGCTACGACAACTCCCACATTACCATTAACTGTTAGTAGTGTATTTTCTGTCTATCCACAGTGCAAGACATAGTATTCCAGTTACAGAGATTAGTCTCTGCAATGACCACCTACCTATCAGATTGCCACAAGCAAATGAAGCAGACAGATGTATTCCCAATAGAGGTTGATCTCTTACGCACCACTACAGACTACAATAGAACCAACCAATTCAATGATGGCGTGGAAGAAGAGGATGATGAAGAGACTATCACAGCTTATGAGGCAGCAGAAGATACCATTGTTGATACTTCATAATGAAGTAATCTATAAACTCACATATGGTGCAACCAGCCCTCAAATTTGTTTCTTCTTTCCCCTGGATACAATATTAAACCTCACTTTTCATGTGTGGGTGTGATCATTTTTTATGGGATAGATCCAGCAACATTTTCAAATACAAAAACTTGAGTCACAATCTGCTCCAAACGTTGTAAGTTATTGCAATAGACATATTTTGGGGTGAAAATTGCACTTCATTATTGGAGATTTCGAAGGCTGTATGAAAATGCTATTTCTACCTATTTGACACTGCCGGACTATATGCTATGGGCTGCACCATAAATAGTGTTATGGAAACATGTTGCAACATTGCGGCAATTCATTCATTCTAATTTAGGATTTATTTAAACTTGTTAAATGGTGTATATGTTGTTACCCTTAGTTTTAATCTAAGCATAGACATTACATTAGTTTACAACTCATGCCTAGAATAAAAGGGTTTGTATCCTATTTTAGGTGGTGTTTTTATTTGTGCAATTTGGCTTACGCCAGGGTATTTTTTCTGTCTGTTGATATATCCTTTATATGTGTACTGTCGCGGCATAAGTATGCAATTGTCGAGAAAAAGCATTTTGAGATATTGATGGACTTATGCATGGAAAAACAAAGGAAATAAAGACAATTTTTCTTCTTAAAATCAGAAAGCATTATTGCTGTTATCGATACAAAATTTTGTATCGATATGTCGTCAAAGAAAACTTCGACATGTCGATATATTATCGATAAAATAACTTTTTGGTTTCCGAATTCTGCAACTATCGTCTCAAATCAAAAACGTCAGATAAAACCTGATCAGATCGGGAATGGGAGAAATATTCCTATCAATGATGTACCCACCAATAAATAACTTTGAAAATTGGCCGGAAAAGTCATTTAAAAACGTTAAACGAAGACTAAAATGAACAAATTCTGAATTAGCTTGCCGATATGGTCGCCAGCTTTTAATTGAAGAAAATCATCCTTTACGCATGCATGTGACATTGTGCTTCGGATTTATTCGATTTCCCTTCGGCCTTTTCCGAAACCCGATACGAATGACGTATTGCTACGGAAATCATCCTTACGCATGCGTGTGACAATTTGTCCAATCACACATTTTACGATGATTTTATAAATTTATTTAATTTTCCGGAACCGGTCCGAGTGACGCAATGCCAATACCATGTGCTCTCAACTCATCTCGAAAGGCACAGTTCCACAGATGTGGATTACGCCCCTGATAGACCATTGCGCTCTATGAAAAACGTGGTTGTTTATTTATAAATACAATACGAGGGGCATTCCCCGATGGCGTTGTTATTTCAGTATGAATTATTTTGATACTTGCGGGATTTGTCAGGCTTTCACCGAGGGAATGATGCACGGTACGGCCATGCACACGTCAATATACATTGTATCACAATTTGTAATGAATTGTAAGTGAATGGGGAATGTGCGGAAAACTTAAAAAGCATGTAAAACCCAATTATAAAATTCATGTCGTTTCTTTCCGATATACGAAAATATGTATCGACATGTCGTATCGTATGGAAAATATTGCGACATGCGACACTTCCGACAATCGATAACAACACTAGAAAGCATACTTAACTTAACCATACAGGTGTCAATCTAAAGTATTTAAAAGGCTCCTTTTGTTGCTATTAAGAGTTCAACTTTTTCTTTGGGAGACAATTGCACCCTTTTGCTGCGGCTGTACACATATATATGTATTCAGTTTATTTTAAGTGTACAATTTCAACGTAGTCGAATTCTTTATGTAGCCAGTACTCTTACAAAACCAGGAACAGTGTGATATTTGTGTTGCACTTCAGATTACTAAGTGGAAACCAAACAGAATGTAAGATGGACCAGTACTTTTCACTTAACAGCACTTTTTAGACATATTTTATTAGAACGTAATGGGTTTTGTGGGAGCAGGTCATGTATACACCTGCAAATGTCTGCATTAAAAATAAATTATGATCCACTCTGCTCTGCTGCATATTTGTTACATTAAGGAAAGTGTCAACCCTTTTTGGCGCCAAATTTATCAAGCACTGTAACTTCTAAACTATAAATGTGATGAACATGAAAGTATACATTTTTTTAATGAAATGAGTAAGAGAATCCATTTTTGGTATCAAATTTCAAAATTAAAAAATTTTACGTATCAAAATTAATGATTTTTACATTTTTGCCCCAAAATCACTTTTTGGCAGCAATTTATTTCAGACAACCTAACAAAATCAGTTTTTGGTTAAAAATTCTAACATTTCACCAAAATCATCTCACATTTTTGGCACTTTTTGATCATTATTTACATAACTAAAAATGTTTAAGCAAAAAAACCAAACCGATCCTAGATAATTGACTTAAGATGATTTTGGTGAAATTTTGGAATTTTTTAACCAAAAGCTGATTTTGTAAAAAAAATGTATACTTTTATGTACATTAATACATTATTAGTTTAAAAGTTACAGTGCTTGATAAATTTCATAAAAAAAGCTCTGGAGCATTCAATTGGAAATGAAACATAAACTGCATCGGGAGACACTAAAAAATGCATGTACAGTATATATAAAGAGTACCAAACAAACTCTAGCATGTATCTTTTGTATGAGACCTACCACATGAATATTAAGTTGCCAATGTGAAAAGGGATATAGTGGTCCAATAAACATGCAATTAATCTAGAAATTCTAAGTATTTGAATCTTGATTTTAAAAAAATATCACTTTTATGTAGCTTGTTTCCTGAGCACCTACAACAAATGACAAATCCAAAAATCAAATTGTCCAACTAAATTTTCAGTATGTGATTGCAGGTCTTGCTTGTTTCATGTAATTTATAATATAGTCTTGTTTTCTTTTGATTTCAATGTATTGTAGCAAATCTTATCATTCCAGTAGTGTAAAGGCCCGTTTATACTCACATCGTTGGGTGTCCGTCGACGTCGGCAGAAAAATGTTGATACTGCTTCAACTTGTCCATCAACATCGGGCGAAGCTTGTGATAAATTTTGAATCCGGCTACCATATAATAGATGAAACGGACAAAGTATAATACAGTATAGGTCTATTCCTTTCACTTGAACAGAAGGACCATAATCCATGTCAGTCAGTATACTATAAGCATTAACTCTAAGCAGAGATAGCAGAGATGTAACTCTTCATCGAAATGGATTGATTTCCAGGGCATTTTCAGGAAATCAGTTTTCATTGGTTATCATAGAAAAAGGATTCAAAATAAATCATCTTCATAAAGATTTTGGCATTTTCAGGAAATAAATTAGAAGGCCAGTTACATCGCTGTTTTAATCTTTGAATCATGTTTAATTATTACTCTCATGTGCAAGTCCCAAAGAAGATTTCTTGACCTACCACAGCATGCTTAGTGCCACTACAGTACAAACAGGGCTTTTCACCAAAACAAACAGTGCCAAACATGTGCTGAAGTTATTAACAGCTGGGGGTCGTCTGGACTTCCACCTTCTAATACATGGTAGAGATAGGCATAACTTGGCTAATATTTGAAAAAGAAGTTGAATTCCAACTAAAACATACATACATGTTATTAAAAAAATAAAGGGTCTTTAAAAAAACCAAGAGAGGACTGAATTGAAGTCATATCAATTGTACTACTTGCAGAAATATTTTCTTAAAGGCCCTCGTTTGACCACCTTAAAAGCCTTTCATTGTACTGTAATGTCAATGGGAACCAGTAGACACTACATGTAGTGGCATGAATCAATGGTCATGTGATGAAAATGATGCAAGCTGGTGTTGCTCAATAAATCTTCTTTGTGCTATTACATGGACATTCAAATTTTATTTCCCAATCCCACAAGTTCTAATTTTAATATGATTGAATGTCAATTGCACTGTTGCATAGCCATGTATAATTAGCAACAGTTGTGAATTATCATAGTAATCTATTTATTTGTTATGTATTTATGTATATATTGTGTCAGGGATAAAAGATGGTATTTATGAAAAAAGAATAAAGGCATAGTAAGTATGGCTATTATTATAGAAACTCATGATGAGGAATAAAATTGAGTACAAATATGAATAACATGTTTATTTTCTTATACTTTATATGACTCGGTGTCAGACAATATGTCTGATATCTATCAACTTCAGGGCCGAAAGCATGGTCTGTTAAGATGGATACTAGCCAGTGGGCTAGCTCGCCTTCAGGCTCACTGGAGAGTGTCCTTCTTGATGGACTAGTGTAGCCACCAGAGGGTGAAAGGGATGATGGCTGTTATAAAGGAAAATGGATTTTCATCACTACTGGCTTTAAAAACTATATATTTTCTTGAGGTGTTCATCAAGTAGATATTACAACATACCCCATCCCTGATAAATATTACCACAGATTTTTAAATATTTTTATTTCAATTTGCAACTCTCCAATGCAAACTAAAGGAATTGCCTGTCCTGTAGAGACCTTTAAGGTAAACAATTATAGAAAAACTAGGGTTAAGATTGCAATACAGGAAATGAACCTGCATTTATAGTTACTGACAATACTATGGATGAAATTCAAGATATTTCACGCGAGCATGTTTTGTTGTTGTTCACGGAGCTGTATCCAGATGCATGAAATGCGCGAACAACTGCATGCATACGCGACGAGTGACAATTTCACAATTGACCAATCATTTTCGAACGCAGTGTAAAACCATGATTTTTAGGTAATTAGGAATCTATCGCTCTGTAACTTATATTCATGATTTATGATACGAAATGTAAATCTGCAAGAAAATCTACATTCTAAAAAAAATCATGAATAGAGGGCGCTCCCTGATCACATAATATGCCTTTAAGGGACAAAAATCCAGATATGTACTTGTTTCAAGTCTAGCCATTAATCAAATTCAAAACAATAAATGACGTTGCATATTATTTGTTGAATAGTTTTTTTGTTCAATCTGGGACTATTAGATTTAGAGCAGATAAAGATATCTTTTTGTTCATAGTTCTGTCTAGACTAGTATACTATAAGTGTACGTCACGGTGATAATAAATGGTCAGTCAGTCAGTCGTGATACAAAAAGCTTTTGAAATAATTATTCCCATCAGGAAAGGTCTCTCACCTTCCCTGTTCCCACTCAGTATCATATGAATGAATTCTTCCTCGAACCGGAACAGGTAGGGCAAAATAAAAATTAAAACATGTTTAGCATCCTGACTTTTTCCTAAAAGGAGGAGGCCCATTTGTCTTTTTTTCCCCCATTTTAGGTGCAAAATCGACGTAATTAGTGATAAACTTTGTGAACCTAAAAAAGGAGGAGGCTGTTAATCCAAGCGTATAAGTGCAATTTTGGCATACGCAAGTGTCACCACACAATGACACTGCGACATTGCGAGCCTGCATATTGTGCCAGTCCGCGAGCATTTTGCGCCTGAATTCATTCGCTGCTGTAAAAAAGTTTCGCCAATTTTTAAATGACTGAACTATAGTTTCACTTCATTTCGTGTATATCTATGGACACCGGACTATAGCTTAAGGGGGACTATGGTTCCTTTCACTACGGTACATGTCAACTCGCTGCATTGTACCGTCAACTTGATCGTTTCCCGACCCCGCCTCTGTGTGACGTTATTACAGTTCCAATTTTGGTCATAAAAACCTATATTCTAGCGTTAAAAGCTGTTTACCCATGGCCTATCAAATGCAGGCGGCCTATAATTTCAATTATACACATGGAAAAAAGTATCGCACCACTTTTTTTTGTTTTGAAAAGTGCAAATGTGGCCTCGAATTTTGCCACCATGGTGTAATATTAAGGATCATTTGTTTGCGTAAGCTGTCCAACAAAATGCTATGCAATAAAAGGGCCACATTTTAGTTTGTGACGTAATCGATGTGATGTTTTTCAAGGCCAAGGGGAAAATGCATGCTTTTGTCCAAAAACATGCATGAAACAAGTTTGGGTATAACTCGATATTGAATAGACCTTAAAAACTTAAAATAGTCATTATATTAGTTCTGTATTTGGTGCAAGAAATGTTTCATTTAGACGTTATAGGCTACAATACAGTGAATGAGTCCAAACATGCCATTTTTTTGTTGCTCGTAAATTCAGCATATACGATGAGGTCACCGTTGATTTTTTAAAATTTATTTGACCTAGGTCAACACTTCCGCAATATAATTGCTTTTGTCATTTGAATTTATTTAAAATTTGACCTATTTTTGACCTTTGACCCCATAACCGTTGGGCGTACGAAAAAGGGAGTTTTTTAATGTGTGAGGACAATCGGGCAACTTTTGAAATTTGACCCCAGATGACCTTTGACCTTGGAAGACTTGAATGTGTTACCAAGGATTACAACTATAGAGATTAATCATTGGGCCTCTCAATATCGCGTTTTACCCAAACAAACTTGTTTTATGCATTTTCACTTTGGCCTTGAAAAACATTACATCGATTACATCACAAACTAAAATGTGGCCCTTTTATTGCATAACATTTTGTTGGACAGCTTACGCAAACAAATGATCCTTAATATCACACCATGGTGGCAAAATTCGTATTCGACAGACGGCTGTATGCAGCCATAAGGACGTCCACGATCCACTGCTTCTGTCAATCACAAGTTCTTTCTTTTGTCTGGCGATGCTAACTGTTTACCGTGCATCAGTGCGTTTTCAATCACTAGGTGATCAATTGTACATGAAGATATAAAACACGGGCCGCCAATGGGTGACTATAAAACAAAGACCCAAGACCCAAGACCCAAAAACAAAGACCCAAGACCACTCAACTATAAAACAAAGACCCCTCAACTATAAAACAAAGACCCCCTCAACTATAAAACAAAGACCCCCTCAACTATAAAACAAAGACCCCCTCAACTATAAAACAAAGACCCCCTCAACTATAAAACAAAGACCCACCCAACTATAAAACAAAGACCCCCTCAACTATAAAACAAAGACCCACCCAACTATAAAACAAAGACCCCCTCAACTATAAAACAAAGACCCCCTCAACTATAAAACAAAGACCCCCCAACTATAAAACAAAGACCCCCTCAACTATAAAACAAAGACCCCCTCAACTATAAAACAAAGACCCCCTCAACTATAAAACAAAGACCCACCCAACTATAAAACAAAGACCCCCTCAACTATAAAACAAAGACCCACCCAACTATAAAACAAAGACCCCTTCAACTATAAAACAAAGACCCACCCAACTATAAAACAAAGACCCCCTCGACTATAAAACAAAGACCCCCTCAACTATAAAACAAAGACCCACCCAACTATAAAACAAAGACCCCCTTAACTATAAAACAAAGACCCACCCAACTATAAAACAAAGACCCCCTCAACTATAAAACAAAGACCCCCTCAACTATAAAACAAAGACCACCAACTATAAAACAAAGACCCACCCAACTATAAAACAAAGACCCCCTCAACTATAAAACAAAGACCCCCTCAACTATAAAACAAAGACCCACCCAACTATAAAACAAAGACCCCCTTAACTATAAAACAAAGACCCACCCAACTATAAAACAAAGACCCACCCAACTATAAAAAAAGACCCAGCCCAATTCTGAATAAAGTCAATGATGTCATATCCGTGTGGTGCCTCCTTTTCGAGATATTTCGAAAAATGTGATACATTTTATTTGTATAGTCATGAAAGGTCAACTTTTAAAATGTAGATTTTATTTTTAAAATTCTTAAAATATTTGTCGAATGATACGGATTCCAAATATAAATAGATTTTTGCACTTTTGGCATCTGATCGTAGTTATATGGGAGAGGGAAAAAATCCCCCATAGACCTGTATGGGGATGGAGACATTTATAACCCTCCATTTAAAGGGAACCAACCCTATGCAAAATAATAACATATTTGGAATCGGTATGCTCACGACGAATATTTTAAGATTTAAAAAAAATGAATTATGTGCATTTTAAAAGCTGACCTTTCATGAATACTAGTATACAAATGAAATTTTGCACCTTTTTTTAAATATCTCAAAAAAGGAAGCACCATACGGATATGACACCATTAACTCTTTTCCTCCTGGTTATCCAAAGAGTCATTTGAGCTATAATTATTACAAAATAATTAGAGCAGTGTAAACATTTGATCCCTGTAGTAACTTTACCCCTCTCCTGGGGCCACATGCAGCGCAGTCATATTAAATTATTTTATAATTTTTCTTGAATTTTCATGTGGTCAGATATTGGTATATCGTTCATCTAACCCAGAGGCTCTGGGCTGATGGTCAATAGGTCCAAATATTGTCGGGTTCTCCGGACAAAGAAAAACAAATGACTAAAAGTAATTATGGTAATGTGTTCATGTATTTTAATCCGCTACTAGGATGCAACTTTAAATACAACTTCAAAACTTAACTTCTACATGACCTTCCATTCCTGATCCTTGGGGAACAAACCAAAATATTATATGTACTCGTGAAAAAATCACTCTTTGATGGAGTGAATTGAAAATCACTCTAAAAGAGTGAAATCTCACTCTTTTGAGAGTGGATTTCAACAAAGTGACTTAATAATCACTCCAAAAGATTGAAATTTCACTCTTTTCTGGAGTAATTTTCATTCTAAAAGAGTGAAAAGTCAGTTGATTTTCACTCTTTTTACAGATTGAGCCCTCAGTTCTCTCTTTAAAGAGTGAATTCCTATGTTTGTATAGAGATTCTTCAATTCACTCTTTAAAGAGTGAACTGGGGGATCAATCTGTAAAAATAGTGAAAATCAACTGACTTTGCACTCTTTTAGAGTGAAAATTACTCCAGAAAAGAGTGAGATTTCACTCTTTTGGAGTGATTATTAATTCACATTGTTGACATTCACTTTCAAAAGAGTGAGATTTCACTCTTTTAGAGTGATTTTCAATTCACTCCATCAAAGAGTGATTTTTTCACTCTTTTGCATTAAGAGAGTAACTAGTTTCTAACTAGTAAGGGGTAGGGGTGATTATTAATTCACATTGTTGACATTCACTTTCAAAAGAGTGAGATTTCACTCTTTTAGAGTGATTTTCAATTCACTCCATCAAAGAGTGATTTTGTCACTCTTTTGCATTAAGAGAGTAACTAGTTTCTAACTAGTAAGGGGGTAGGGGATAACAATGTCCGATTAGTTTATTTAAAAAAATATCGGTCTAAACTTGATTTCATATATTAAATTGCCCATTTTGTTTTTTATGTTAATGTTTGAGATGAAATATTGGATAGTAGTTTTTCTCAAAATATTTCTTTCAAATAGCTTGTTCTGATGACCTACTTGTCATATTTGTTGTACGTTGTACGACAGGCTTTTACAATTGACAGGTATCAGACTACTCTCTAAATTCAAAAGAGTGAAAATCTCGCTCTCAAAAAGAGTGATACCACTCTGAAAAGAGTGAAATGTTGACAAAACCATTACAAAAAGAGTGAAAACCACTTAAAAAGAGTGAAATTCCACTCTTTCGAGGAGCTCTCAGAGGGACGGCTCGGAAAGGAGCTGTCCCTGTGAGCGCCTACAAAGAGTGTAATTTAACTCATTTGGAGTGGTTTTGTACATGGGGTCACAAGGTCGAGCAGGGTCATGAGGTCTTATTGCATGAAATGGAAGCTTTAGTCACCAAATTGGCTGAAACTACCTACTCATGTCAGCTGGGGTCAAAGGTCAAGTAGAGGTCAAGTTGGGTCATGCTGCCAAATTTATAATACATTAACCAAACTTGTTCAAAAGAACTGACATCAACAGAGATCAACTTGCTCAAGAGAAATCCTGACATCAACAGAATTCAAAGGTCATGAAAGGTCAAGTATGGACACACAGTCACTCTTGCCACAGGCCTAAGGTTTGTGCTTCACTGAAGCACAATTGAGCTCTAGTTATTATTGTACTACATAAATATGTTGTAGGGTTAACTTACTTTGGACGCAAAAAGTCTTTTGATGTAACGTGTGGGTAATATATCAGAATCGACCACGGTCAACCATCAATTTCAATAGAACCCTATATACGGTCTACCAGAATGAATAGAAAGGAAGTATTGATCATCTTTTAAGATATTATTGGTAGACCGTGGTTAATCGTGTTGAATTTGCAAAAATGATTATTATTTTGAACAGTATGAAAGTGTATATAATGTTAACCGTGGTAGACCGATAATAATAAGTGTATTTCCATACTAAATCATCTCAAGAAGAATATTAGTTTAACAAGATAAATTGTTATACCTTATCTTCTTATACTAGTACAACGTATTGCCCTACTAGTGTAGTGGTTTCGACTGACACCGCAGACTCTGTCCATGGGTTCGAATCTCAGCGCGGCAGTTTAGTTACATTTTAATTTTTACTTCAAATGTTTAAACAATTAAGATTTGAAATAAATGAGTTGATCAGGTTTGTACAACATGGTTTTTTTTCGTCGCCTTGACGCACCGCCACTTGATGCAATCGTTTGAAACAATCGCCGCTGTAAATTAGATACTTTGAAACTATGACACTTTATCAAAATACACGTTATTTATGTATTTCATTAAATGTGTATACGTAATTAGACTATGAAGTTCAACTCGAAATGTTACAGAAGCAATGTTCTTCATTTCTTAAAAAGAATGGTTAAAATCGAAGCTACCGTTTTCGAGATATAGCGATTTTTGTATTTTTTATAACTCATTTTTCCACTCCCTTAATACAATCATGTTCAAAACTGTTGGGACACTTCCTGCATGTCCTGTGAAACGGTGGTCCCTCCCCCTAAACTCAATGTTGGTCCATATAAAAGCATCGTCCAGCAACGGGCTGTGTTATATATATCAGCCCCAACATTGGTTTTGGGGGGGGGGGGGGGGGGGGGGGGTTGAGAGGGATGGCAGCTTTACATACTAGTTTTGACTATCATACTTTCATTTGACAGCTTTTTACTAATTTTGAAAGATATTTGATGCGCACGTGTATAGTGTCCCAACAGGTTTTGAACAAGATTGTATTAAAGCATTGTAAAAATAATGTACTAAATTCATATAAGTCCTTGTAACTGCATTAAATAAGTTCCAAATTATCTTATATTTGGCAATATTAGAGAGCGATAATGTGCCATTAGTATCGTTTATTTAAGAAAATAATGGGTTAGTAATGTCTTCAATTTAAAGGGGCATTGTCTGAATTACGCACCTAAATGGTACTTTTTAATAAAGACTTATTTCATAAGATAATAGGTAAAACAAATAATGTAATTAAATAAACTAATGATTGTGTTATTGTGGTAGGGTGGGGGTGACCGTTTATTTCAGATTAATATACTCTTAATTGAAGCATGTTAATTGAGACGCCATAATAATTAAGATTCGTATTCGTATAGAGGTAGATGTCAACAAACACAAAATATCCATTTGACAACGTAATACATCACCTATAAATCGCATGTTATTATTAAACATATTATACCAATTCGTAAGGTCCGGAAAAATGAAATCAACTTTAGAATGAAAAGTTACAAACATTTCCAAAATGAAATACAAAACTAAACAAACGAAAACAAAACCATAAAAACAAGAACCTATCGAGATTCGAACCAGCAATCTACTTATTCTAAGACAGGAAACATACCACTGAGCTAACTGGGGAGTCAGCTTTTTGAAGAGGCATTTTGCTTATTAACTCTAGCACCGTATTGATCAACCACGGTCAACCATCAATTTCAATAGAACCCTATATACGGTCTACCAGAATGAATAGAAAGGAAGTATTGATCATCTTTTAAGATATTATTGGTAGACCGTGGTTAATCGTGTTGAATTTGCAAAAATGATTATTATTTTGAACAGTATGAAAGTGTATATAATGTTAACCGTGGTAGACCGATAATAATAAGTGTATTTCCATACTAAATCATCTCAAGAAGAATATTAGTTTAACAAGATAAATTGTTATACCTTATCTTCTTATACTAGTACAACGTATTGCCCTACTAGTGTAGTGGTTTCGACTGACACCGCAGACTCTGTCCATGGGTTCGAATCTCAGCGCGGCAGTTTAGTTACATTTTAATTTTTACTTCAAATGTTTAAACAATTAAGATTTGAAATAAATGAGTTGATCAGGTTTGTACAACATGGTTTTTTTTCGTCGCCTTGACGCACCGCCACTTGATGCAATCGTTTGAAACAATCGCCGCTGTAAATTAGATACTTTGAAACTATGACACTTTATCAAAATACACGTTATTTATGTATTTCATTAAATGTGTATACGTAATTAGACTATGAAGTTCAACTCGAAATGTTACAGAAGCAATGTTCTTCATTTCTTAAAAAGAATGGTTAAAATCGAAGCTACCGTTTTCGAGATATAGCGATTTTTGTATTTTTTATAACTCATTTTTCCACTCCCTTAATACAATCATGTTCAAAACTGTTGGGACACTTCCTGCATGTCCTGTGAAACGGTGGTCCCTCCCCCTAAACTCAATGTTGGTCCATATAAAAGCATCGTCCAGCAACGGGCTGTGTTATATATATCAGCCCCAACATTGGTTTTGGGGGGGGGGGGGGGGGGGGTTGAGAGGGATGGCAGCTTTACATACTAGTTTTGACTATCATACTTTCATTTGACAGCTTTTTACTAATTTTGAAAGATATTTGATGCGCACGTGTATAGTGTCCCAACAGGTTTTGAACAAGATTGTATTAAAGCATTGTAAAAATAATGTACTAAATTCATATAAGTCCTTGTAACTGCATTAAATAAGTTCCAAATTATCTTATATTTGGCAATATTAGAGAGCGATAATGTGCCATTAGTATCGTTTATTTAAGAAAATAATGGGTTAGTAATGTCTTCAATTTAAAGGGGCATTGTCTGAATTACGCACCTAAATGGTACTTTTTAATAAAGACTTATTTCATAAGATAATAGGTAAAACAAATAATGTAATTAAATAAACTAATGATTGTGTTATTGTGGTAGGGTGGGGGTGACCGTTTATTTCAGATTAATATACTCTTAATTGAAGCATGTTAATTGAGACGCCATAATAATTAAGATTCGTATTCGTATAGAGGTAGATGTCAACAAACACAAAATATCCATTTGACAACGTAATACATCACCTATAAATCGCATGTTATTATTAAACATATTATACCAATTCGTAAGGTCCGGAAAAATGAAATCAACTTTAGAATGAAAAGTTACAAACATTTCCAAAATGAAATACAAAACTAAACAAACGAAAACAAAACCATAAAAACAAGAACCTATCGAGATTCGAACCAGCAATCTACTTATTCTAAGACAGGAAACATACCACTGAGCTAACTGGGGAGTCAGCTTTTTGAAGAGGCATTTTGCTTATTAACTCTAGCACCGTATTGATCAACCACGGTCAACCATCAATTTCAATAGAACCCTATATACGGTCTACCAGAATGAATAGAAAGGAAGTATTGATCATCTTTTAAGATATTATTGGTAGACCGTGGTTAATCGTGTTGAATTTGCAAAAATGATTATTATTTTGAACAGTATGAAAGTGTATATAATGTTAACCGTGGTAGACCGATAATAATAAGTGTATTTCCATACTAAATCATCTCAAGAAGAATATTAGTTTAACAAGATAAATTGTTATACCTTATCTTCTTATACTAGTACAACGTATTGCCCTACTAGTGTAGTGGTTTCGACTGACACCGCAGACTCTGTCCATGGGTTCGAATCTCAGCGCGGCAGTTTAGTTACATTTTAATTTTTACTTCAAATGTTTAAACAATTAAGATTTGAAATAAATGAGTTGATCAGGTTTGTACAACATGGTTTTTTTTCGTCGCCTTGACGCACCGCCACTTGATGCAATCGTTTGAAACAATCGCCGCTGTAAATTAGATACTTTGAAACTATGACACTTTATCAAAATACACGTTATTTATGTATTTCATTAAATGTGTATACGTAATTAGACTATGAAGTTCAACTCGAAATGTTACAGAAGCAATGTTCTTCATTTCTTAAAAAGAATGGTTAAAATCGAAGCTACCGTTTTCGAGATATAGCGATTTTTGTATTTTTTATAACTCATTTTTCCACTCCCTTAATACAATCATGTTCAAAACTGTTGGGACACTTCCTGCATGTCCTGTGAAACGGTGGTCCCTCCCCCTAAACTCAATGTTGGTCCATATAAAAGCATCGTCCAGCAACGGGCTGTGTTATATATATCAGCCCCAACATTGGTTTTGGGGGGGGGGGGGGGGGGGTTGAGAGGGATGGCAGCTTTACATACTAGTTTTGACTATCATACTTTCATTTGACAGCTTTTTACTAATTTTGAAAGATATTTGATGCGCACGTGTATAGTGTCCCAACAGGTTTTGAACAAGATTGTATTAAAGCATTGTAAAAATAATGTACTAAATTCATATAAGTCCTTGTAACTGCATTAAATAAGTTCCAAATTATCTTATATTTGGCAATATTAGAGAGCGATAATGTGCCATTAGTATCGTTTATTTAAGAAAATAATGGGTTAGTAATGTCTTCAATTTAAAGGGGCATTGTCTGAATTACGCACCTAAATGGTACTTTTTAATAAAGACTTATTTCATAAGATAATAGGTAAAACAAATAATGTAATTAAATAAACTAATGATTGTGTTATTGTGGTAGGGTGGGGGTGACCGTTTATTTCAGATTAATATACTCTTAATTGAAGCATGTTAATTGAGACGCCATAATAATTAAGATTCGTATTCGTATAGAGGTAGATGTCAACAAACACAAAATATCCATTTGACAACGTAATACATCACCTATAAATCGCATGTTATTATTAAACATATTATACCAATTCGTAAGGTCCGGAAAAATGAAATCAACTTTAGAATGAAAAGTTACAAACATTTCCAAAATGAAATACAAAACTAAACAAACGAAAACAAAACCATAAAAACAAGAACCTATCGAGATTCGAACCAGCAATCTACTTATTCTAAGACAGGAAACATACCACTGAGCTAACTGGGGAGTCAGCTTTTTGAAGAGGCATTTTGCTTATTAACTCTAGCACCGTATTGATCAACCACGGTCAACCATCAATTTCAATAGAACCCTATATACGGTCTACCAGAATGAATAGAAAGGAAGTATTGATCATCTTTTAAGATATTATTGGTAGACCGTGGTTAATCGTGTTGAATTTGCAAAAATGATTATTATTTTGAACAGTATGAAAGTGTATATAATGTTAACCGTGGTAGACCGATAATAATAAGTGTATTTCCATACTAAATCATCTCAAGAAGAATATTAGTTTAACAAGATAAATTGTTATACCTTATCTTCTTATACTAGTACAACGTATTGCCCTACTAGTGTAGTGGTTTCGACTGACACCGCAGACTCTGTCCATGGGTTCGAATCTCAGCGCGGCAGTTTAGTTACATTTTAATTTTTACTTCAAATGTTTAAACAATTAAGATTTGAAATAAATGAGTTGATCAGGTTTGTACAACATGGTTTTTTTTCGTCGCCTTGACGCACCGCCACTTGATGCAATCGTTTGAAACAATCGCCGCTGTAAATTAGATACTTTGAAACTATGACACTTTATCAAAATACACGTTATTTATGTATTTCATTAAATGTGTATACGTAATTAGACTATGAAGTTCAACTCGAAATGTTACAGAAGCAATGTTCTTCATTTCTTAAAAAGAATGGTTAAAATCGAAGCTACCGTTTTCGAGATATAGCGATTTTTGTATTTTTTATAACTCATTTTTCCACTCCCTTAATACAATCATGTTCAAAACTGTTGGGACACTTCCTGCATGTCCTGTGAAACGGTGGTCCCTCCCCCTAAACTCAATGTTGGTCCATATAAAAGCATCGTCCAGCAACGGGCTGTGTTATATATATCAGCCCCAACATTGGTTTTGGGGGGGGGGGGGGGGGGGGGTTGAGAGGGATGGCAGCTTTACATACTAGTTTTGACTATCATACTTTCATTTGACAGCTTTTTACTAATTTTGAAAGATATTTGATGCGCACGTGTATAGTGTCCCAACAGGTTTTGAACAAGATTGTATTAAAGCATTGTAAAAATAATGTACTAAATTCATATAAGTCCTTGTAACTGCATTAAATAAGTTCCAAATTATCTTATATTTGGCAATATTAGAGAGCGATAATGTGCCATTAGTATCGTTTATTTAAGAAAATAATGGGTTAGTAATGTCTTCAATTTAAAGGGGCATTGTCTGAATTACGCACCTAAATGGTACTTTTTAATAAAGACTTATTTCATAAGATAATAGGTAAAACAAATAATGTAATTAAATAAACTAATGATTGTGTTATTGTGGTAGGGTGGGGGTGACCGTTTATTTCAGATTAATATACTCTTAATTGAAGCATGTTAATTGAGACGCCATAATAATTAAGATTCGTATTCGTATAGAGGTAGATGTCAACAAACACAAAATATCCATTTGACAACGTAATACATCACCTATAAATCGCATGTTATTATTAAACATATTATACCAATTCGTAAGGTCCGGAAAAATGAAATCAACTTTAGAATGAAAAGTTACAAACATTTCCAAAATGAAATACAAAACTAAACAAACGAAAACAAAACCATAAAAACAAGAACCTATCGAGATTCGAACCAGCAATCTACTTATTCTAAGACAGGAAACATACCACTGAGCTAACTGGGGAGTCAGCTTTTTGAAGAGGCATTTTGCTTATTAACTCTAGCACCGTATTGATCAACCACGGTCAACCATCAATTTCAATAGAACCCTATATACGGTCTACCAGAATGAATAGAAAGGAAGTATTGATCATCTTTTAAGATATTATTGGTAGACCGTGGTTAATCGTGTTGAATTTGCAAAAATGATTATTATTTTGAACAGTATGAAAGTGTATATAATGTTAACCGTGGTAGACCGATAATAATAAGTGTATTTCCATACTAAATCATCTCAAGAAGAATATTAGTTTAACAAGATAAATTGTTATACCTTATCTTCTTATACTAGTACAACGTATTGCCCTACTAGTGTAGTGGTTTCGACTGACACCGCAGACTCTGTCCATGGGTTCGAATCTCAGCGCGGCAGTTTAGTTACATTTTAATTTTTACTTCAAATGTTTAAACAATTAAGATTTGAAATAAATGAGTTGATCAGGTTTGTACAACATGGTTTTTTTTCGTCGCCTTGACGCACCGCCACTTGATGCAATCGTTTGAAACAATCGCCGCTGTAAATTAGATACTTTGAAACTATGACACTTTATCAAAATACACGTTATTTATGTATTTCATTAAATGTGTATACGTAATTAGACTATGAAGTTCAACTCGAAATGTTACAGAAGCAATGTTCTTCATTTCTTAAAAAGAATGGTTAAAATCGAAGCTACCGTTTTCGAGATATAGCGATTTTTGTATTTTTTATAACTCATTTTTCCACTCCCTTAATACAATCATGTTCAAAACTGTTGGGACACTTCCTGCATGTCCTGTGAAACGGTGGTCCCTCCCCCTAAACTCAATGTTGGTCCATATAAAAGCATCGTCCAGCAACGGGCTGTGTTATATATATCAGCCCCAACATTGGTTTTGGGGGGGGGGGGGGGGGGGGGTTGAGAGGGATGGCAGCTTTACATACTAGTTTTGACTATCATACTTTCATTTGACAGCTTTTTACTAATTTTGAAAGATATTTGATGCGCACGTGTATAGTGTCCCAACAGGTTTTGAACAAGATTGTATTAAAGCATTGTAAAAATAATGTACTAAATTCATATAAGTCCTTGTAACTGCATTAAATAAGTTCCAAATTATCTTATATTTGGCAATATTAGGGAGCGATAATGTGCCATTAGTATCGTTTATTTAAGAAAATAATGGGTTAGTAATGTCTTCAATTTAAAGGGGCATTGTCTGAATTACGCACCTAAATGGTACTTTTTAATAAAGACTTATTTCATAAGATAATAGGTAAAACAAATAATGTAATTAAATAAACTAATGATTGTGTTATTGTGGTAGGGTGGGGGTGACCGTTTATTTCAGATTAATATACTCTTAATTGAAGCATGTTAATTGAGACGCCATAATAATTAAGATTCGTATTCGTATAGAGGTAGATGTCAACAAACACAAAATATCCATTTGACAACGTAATACATCACCTATAAATCGCATGTTATTATTAAACATATTATACCAATTCGTAAGGTCCGGAAAAATGAAATCAACTTTAGAATGAAAAGTTACAAACATTTCCAAAATGAAATACAAAACTAAACAAACGAAAACAAAACCATAAAAACAAGAACCTATCGAGATTCGAACCAGCAATCTACTTATTCTAAGACAGGAAACATACCACTGAGCTAACTGGGGAGTCAGCTTTTTGAAGAGGCATTTTGCTTATTAACTCTAGCACCGTATTGATCAACCACGGTCAACCATCAATTTCAATAGAACCCTATATACGGTCTACCAGAATGAATAGAAAGGAAGTATTGATCATCTTTTAAGATATTATTGGTAGACCGTGGTTAATCGTGTTGAATTTGCAAAAATGATTATTATTTTGAACAGTATGAAAGTGTATATAATGTTAACCGTGGTAGACCGATAATAATAAGTGTATTTCCATACTAAATCATCTCAAGAAGAATATTAGTTTAACAAGATAAATTGTTATACCTTATCTTCTTATACTAGTACAACGTATTGCCCTACTAGTGTAGTGGTTTCGACTGACACCGCAGACTCTGTCCATGGGTTCGAATCTCAGCGCGGCAGTTTAGTTACATTTTAATTTTTACTTCAAATGTTTAAACAATTAAGATTTGAAATAAATGAGTTGATCAGGTTTGTACAACATGGTTTTTTTTCGTCGCCTTGACGCACCGCCACTTGATGCAATCGTTTGAAACAATCGCCGCTGTAAATTAGATACTTTGAAACTATGACACTTTATCAAAATACACGTTATTTATGTATTTCATTAAATGTGTATACGTAATTAGACTATGAAGTTCAACTCGAAATGTTACAGAAGCAATGTTCTTCATTTCTTAAAAAGAATGGTTAAAATCGAAGCTACCGTTTTCGAGATATAGCGATTTTTGTATTTTTTATAACTCATTTTTCCACTCCCTTAATACAATCATGTTCAAAACTGTTGGGACACTTCCTGCATGTCCTGTGAAACGGTGGTCCCTCCCCCTAAACTCAATGTTGGTCCATATAAAAGCATCGTCCAGCAACGGGCTGTGTTATATATATCAGCCCCAACATTGGTTTTGGGGGGGGGGGGGGGGGTTGAGAGGGATGGCAGCTTTACATACTAGTTTTGACTATCATACTTTCATTTGACAGCTTTTTACTAATTTTGAAAGATATTTGATGCGCACGTGTATAGTGTCCCAACAGGTTTTGAACAAGATTGTATTAAAGCATTGTAAAAATAATGTACTAAATTCATATAAGTCCTTGTAACTGCATTAAATAAGTTCCAAATTATCTTATATTTGGCAATATTAGAGAGCGATAATGTGCCATTAGTATCGTTTATTTAAGAAAATAATGGGTTAGTAATGTCTTCAATTTAAAGGGGCATTGTCTGAATTACGCACCTAAATGGTACTTTTTAATAAAGACTTATTTCATAAGATAATAGGTAAAACAAATAATGTAATTAAATAAACTAATGATTGTGTTATTGTGGTAGGGTGGGGTGACCGTTTATTTCAGATTAATATACTCTTAATTGAAGCATGTTAATTGAGACGCCATAATAATTAAGATTCGTATTCGTATAGAGGTAGATGTCAACAAACACAAAATATCCATTTGACAACGTAATACATCACCTATAAATCGCATGTTATTATTAAACATATTATACCAATTCGTAAGGTCCGGAAAAATGAAATCAACTTTAGAATGAAAAGTTACAAACATTTCCAAAATGAAATACAAAACTAAACAAACGAAAACAAAACCATAAAAACAAGAACCTATCGAGATTCGAACCAGCAATCTACTTATTCTAAGACAGGAAACATACCACTGAGCTAACTGGGGAGTCAGCTTTTTGAAGAGGCATTTTGCTTATTAACTCTAGCACCGTATTGATCAACCACGGTCAACCATCAATTTCAATAGAACCCTATATACGGTCTACCAGAATGAATAGAAAGGAAGTATTGATCATCTTTTAAGATATTATTGGTAGACCGTGGTTAATCGTGTTGAATTTGCAAAATGATTATTATTTTGAACAGTATGAAAGTGTATATAATGTTAACCGTGGTAGACCGATAATAATAAGTGTATTTCCATACTAAATCATCTCAAGAAGAATATTAGTTTAACAAGATAAATTGTTATACCTTATCTTCTTATACTAGTACAACGTATTGCCCTACTAGTGTAGTGGTTTCGACTGACACCGCAGACTCTGTCCATGGGTTCGAATCTCAGCGCGGCAGTTTAGTTACATTTTAATTTTTACTTCAAATGTTTAAACAATTAAGATTTGAAATAAATGAGTTGATCAGGTTTGTACAACATGGTTTTTTTTCGTCGCCTTGACGCACCGCCACTTGATGCAATCGTTTGAAACAATCGCCGCTGTAAATTAGATACTTTGAAACTATGACACTTTATCAAAATACACGTTATTTATGTATTTCATTAAATGTGTATACGTAATTAGACTATGAAGTTCAACTCGAAATGTTACAGAAGCAATGTTCTTCATTTCTTAAAAAGAATGGTTAAAATCGAAGCTACCGTTTTCGAGATATAGCGATTTTTGTATTTTTTATAACTCATTTTTCCACTCCCTTAATACAATCATGTTCAAAACTGTTGGGACACTTCCTGCATGTCCTGTGAAACGGTGGTCCCTCCCCCTAAACTCAATGTTGGTCCATATAAAAGCATCGTCCAGCAACGGGCTGTGTTATATATATCAGCCCCAACATTGGTTTTGGGGGGGGGGGGGGGGGGGGGGGGGTTGAGAGGGATGGCAGCTTTACATACTAGTTTTGACTATCATACTTTCATTTGACAGCTTTTTACTAATTTTGAAAGATATTTGATGCGCACGTGTATAGTGTCCCAACAGGTTTTGAACAAGATTGTATTAAAGCATTGTAAAAATAATGTACTAAATTCATATAAGTCCTTGTAACTGCATTAAATAAGTTCCAAATTATCTTATATTTGGCAATATTAGAGAGCGATAATGTGCCATTAGTATCGTTTATTTAAGAAAATAATGGGTTAGTAATGTCTTCAATTTAAAGGGGCATTGTCTGAATTACGCACCTAAATGGTACTTTTTAATAAAGACTTATTTCATAAGATAATAGGTAAAACAAATAATGTAATTAAATAAACTAATGATTGTGTTATTGTGGTAGGGTGGGGGTGACCGTTTATTTCAGATTAATATACTCTTAATTGAAGCATGTTAATTGAGACGCCATAATAATTAAGATTCGTATTCGTATAGAGGTAGATGTCAACAAACACAAAATATCCATTTGACAACGTAATACATCACCTATAAATCGCATGTTATTATTAAACATATTATACCAATTCGTAAGGTCCGGAAAAATGAAATCAACTTTAGAATGAAAAGTTACAAACATTTCCAAAATGAAATACAAAACTAAACAAACGAAAACAAAACCATAAAAACAAGAACCTATCGAGATTCGAACCAGCAATCTACTTATTCTAAGACAGGAAACATACCACTGAGCTAACTGGGGAGTCAGCTTTTTGAAGAGGCATTTTGCTTATTAACTCTAGCACCGTATTGATCAACCACGGTCAACCATCAATTTCAATAGAACCCTATATACGGTCTACCAGAATGAATAGAAAGGAAGTATTGATCATCTTTTAAGATATTATTGGTAGACCGTGGTTAATCGTGTTGAATTTGCAAAAATGATTATTATTTTGAACAGTATGAAAGTGTATATAATGTTAACCGTGGTAGACCGATAATAATAAGTGTATTTCCATACTAAATCATCTCAAGAAGAATATTAGTTTAACAAGATAAATTGTTATACCTTATCTTCTTATACTAGTACAACGTATTGCCCTACTAGTGTAGTGGTTTCGACTGACACCGCAGACTCTGTCCATGGGTTCGAATCTCAGCGCGGCAGTTTAGTTACATTTTAATTTTTACTTCAAATGTTTAAACAATTAAGATTTGAAATAAATGAGTTGATCAGGTTTGTACAACATGGTTTTTTTTCGTCGCCTTGACGCACCGCCACTTGATGCAATCGTTTGAAACAATCGCCGCTGTAAATTAGATACTTTGAAACTATGACACTTTATCAAAATACACGTTATTTATGTATTTCATTAAATGTGTATACGTAATTAGACTATGAAGTTCAACTCGAAATGTTACAGAAGCAATGTTCTTCATTTCTTAAAAAGAATGGTTAAAATCGAAGCTACCGTTTTCGAGATATAGCGATTTTTGTATTTTTTATAACTCATTTTTCCACTCCCTTAATACAATCATGTTCAAAACTGTTGGGACACTTCCTGCATGTCCTGTGAAACGGTGGTCCCTCCCCCTAAACTCAATGTTGGTCCATATAAAAGCATCGTCCAGCAACGGGCTGTGTTATATATATCAGCCCCAACATTGGTTTTGGGGGGGGGGGGGGGGGGTTGAGAGGGATGGCAGCTTTACATACTAGTTTTGACTATCATACTTTCATTTGACAGCTTTTTACTAATTTTAAAAGATATTTGATGCGCACGTGTATAGTGTCCCAACAGGTTTTGAACAAGATTGTATTAAAGCATTGTAAAAATAATGTACTAAATTCATATAAGTCCTTGTAACTGCATTAAATAAGTTCCAAATTATCTTATATTTGGCAATATTAGAGAGCGATAATGTGCCATTAGTATCGTTTATTTAAGAAAATAATGGGTTAGTAATGTCTTCAATTTAAAGGGGCATTGTCTGAATTACGCACCTAAATGGTACTTTTTAATAAAGACTTATTTCATAAGATAATAGGTAAAACAAATAATGTAATTAAATAAACTAATGATTGTGTTATTGTGGTAGGGTGGGGGTGACCGTTTATTTCAGATTAATATACTCTTAATTGAAGCATGTTAATTGAGACGCCATAATAATTAAGATTCGTATTCGTATAGAGGTAGATGTCAACAAACACAAAATATCCATTTGACAACGTAATACATCACCTATAAATCGCATGTTATTATTAAACATATTATACCAATTCGTAAGGTCCGGAAAAATGAAATCAACTTTAGAATGAAAAGTTACAAACATTTCCAAAATGAAATACAAAACTAAACAAACGAAAACAAAACCATAAAAACAAGAACCTATCGAGATTCGAACCAGCAATCTACTTATTCTAAGACAGGAAACATACCACTGAGCTAACTGGGGAGTCAGCTTTTTGAAGAGGCATTTTGCTTATTAACTCTAGCACCGTATTGATCAACCACGGTCAACCATCAATTTCAATAGAACCCTATATACGGTCTACCAGAATGAATAGAAAGGAAGTATTGATCATCTTTTAAGATATTATTGGTAGACCGTGGTTAATCGTGTTGAATTTGCAAAAATGATTATTATTTTGAACAGTATGAAAGTGTATATAATGTTAACCGTGGTAGACCGATAATAATAAGTGTATTTCCATACTAAATCATCTCAAGAAGAATATTAGTTTAACAAGATAAATTGTTATACCTTATCTTCTTATACTAGTACAACGTATTGCCCTACTAGTGTAGTGGTTTCGACTGACACCGCAGACTCTGTCCATGGGTTCGAATCTCAGCGCGGCAGTTTAGTTACATTTTAATTTTTACTTCAAATGTTTAAACAATTAAGATTTGAAATAAATGAGTTGATCAGGTTTGTACAACATGGTTTTTTTTCGTCGCCTTGACGCACCGCCACTTGATGCAATCGTTTGAAACAATCGCCGCTGTAAATTAGATACTTTGAAACTATGACACTTTATCAAAATACACGTTATTTATGTATTTCATTAAATGTGTATACGTAATTAGACTATGAAGTTCAACTCGAAATGTTACAGAAGCAATGTTCTTCATTTCTTAAAAAGAATGGTTAAAATCGAAGCTACCGTTTTCGAGATATAGCGATTTTTGTATTTTTTATAACTCATTTTTCCACTCCCTTAATACAATCATGTTCAAAACTGTTGGGACACTTCCTGCATGTCCTGTGAAACGGTGGTCCCTCCCCCTAAACTCAATGTTGGTCCATATAAAAGCATCGTCCAGCAACGGGCTGTGTTATATATATCAGCCCCAACATTGGTTTTGGGGGGGGGGGGGGGGGTTGAGAGGGATGGCAGCTTTACATACTAGTTTTGACTATCATACTTTCATTTGACAGCTTTTTACTAATTTTAAAAGATATTTGATGCGCACGTGTATAGTGTCCCAACAGGTTTTGAACAAGATTGTATTAAAGCATTGTAAAAATAATGTACTAAATTCATATAAGTCCTTGTAACTGCATTAAATAAGTTCCAAATTATCTTATATTTGGCAATATTAGAGAGCGATAATGTGCCATTAGTATCGTTTATTTAAGAAAATAATGGGTTAGTAATGTCTTCAATTTAAAGGGGCATTGTCTGAATTACGCACCTAAATGGTACTTTTTAATAAAGACTTATTTCATAAGATAATAGGTAAAACAAATAATGTAATTAAATAAACTAATGATTGTGTTATTGTGGTAGGGTGGGGGTGACCGTTTATTTCAGATTAATATACTCTTAATTGAAGCATGTTAATTGAGACGCCATAATAATTAAGATTCGTATTCGTATAGAGGTAGATGTCAACAAACACAAAATATCCATTTGACAACGTAATACATCACCTATAAATCGCATGTTATTATTAAACATATTATACCAATTCGTAAGGTCCGGAAAAATGAAATCAACTTTAGAATGAAAAGTTACAAACATTTCCAAAATGAAATACAAAACTAAACAAACGAAAACAAAACCATAAAAACAAGAACCTATCGAGATTCGAACCAGCAATCTACTTATTCTAAGACAGGAAACATACCACTGAGCTAACTGGGGAGTCAGCTTTTTGAAGAGGCATTTTGCTTATTAACTCTAGCACCGTATTGATCAACCACGGTCAACCATCAATTTCAATAGAACCCTATATACGGTCTACCAGAATGAATAGAAAGGAAGTATTGATCATCTTTTAAGATATTATTGGTAGACCGTGGTTAATCGTGTTGAATTTGCAAAAATGATTATTATTTTGAACAGTATGAAAGTGTATATAATGTTAACCGTGGTAGACCGATAATAATAAGTGTATTTCCATACTAAATCATCTCAAGAAGAATATTAGTTTAACAAGATAAATTGTTATACCTTATCTTCTTATACTAGTACAACGTATTGCCCTACTAGTGTAGTGGTTTCGACTGACACCGCAGACTCTGTCCATGGGTTCGAATCTCAGCGCGGCAGTTTAGTTACATTTTAATTTTTACTTCAAATGTTTAAACAATTAAGATTTGAAATAAATGAGTTGATCAGGTTTGTACAACATGGTTTTTTTTCGTCGCCTTGACGCACCGCCACTTGATGCAATCGTTTGAAACAATCGCCGCTGTAAATTAGATACTTTGAAACTATGACACTTTATCAAAATACACGTTATTTATGTATTTCATTAAATGTGTATACGTAATTAGACTATGAAGTTCAACTCGAAATGTTACAGAAGCAATGTTCTTCATTTCTTAAAAAGAATGGTTAAAATCGAAGCTACCGTTTTCGAGATATAGCGATTTTTGTATTTTTTATAACTCATTTTTCCACTCCCTTAATACAATCATGTTCAAAACTGTTGGGACACTTCCTGCATGTCCTGTGAAACGGTGGTCCCTCCCCCTAAACTCAATGTTGGTCCATATAAAAGCATCGTCCAGCAACGGGCTGTGTTATATATATCAGCCCCAACATTGGTTTTGGGGGGGGGGGGGGGGGGGGGTTGAGAGGGATGGCAGCTTTACATACTAGTTTTGACTATCATACTTTCATTTGACAGCTTTTTACTAATTTTGAAAGATATTTGATGCGCACGTGTATAGTGTCCCAACAGGTTTTGAACAAGATTGTATTAAAGCATTGTAAAAATAATGTACTAAATTCATATAAGTCCTTGTAACTGCATTAAATAAGTTCCAAATTATCTTATATTTGGCAATATTAGAGAGCGATAATGTGCCATTAGTATCGTTTATTTAAGAAAATAATGGGTTAGTAATGTCTTCAATTTAAAGGGGCATTGTCTGAATTACGCACCTAAATGGTACTTTTTAATAAAGACTTATTTCATAAGATAATAGGTAAAACAAATAATGTAATTAAATAAACTAATGATTGTGTTATTGTGGTAGGGTGGGGGTGACCGTTTATTTCAGATTAATATACTCTTAATTGAAGCATGTTAATTGAGACGCCATAATAATTAAGATTCGTATTCGTATAGAGGTAGATGTCAACAAACACAAAATATCCATTTGACAACGTAATACATCACCTATAAATCGCATGTTATTATTAAACATATTATACCAATTCGTAAGGTCCGGAAAAATGAAATCAACTTTAGAATGAAAAGTTACAAACATTTCCAAAATGAAATACAAAACTAAACAAACGAAAACAAAACCATAAAAACAAGAACCTATCGAGATTCGAACCAGCAATCTACTTATTCTAAGACAGGAAACATACCACTGAGCTAACTGGGGAGTCAGCTTTTTGAAGAGGCATTTTGCTTATTAACTCTAGCACCGTATTGATCAACCACGGTCAACCATCAATTTCAATAGAACCCTATATACGGTCTACCAGAATGAATAGAAAGGAAGTATTGATCATCTTTTAAGATATTATTGGTAGACCGTGGTTAATCGTGTTGAATTTGCAAAAATGATTATTATTTTGAACAGTATGAAAGTGTATATAATGTTAACCGTGGTAGACCGATAATAATAAGTGTATTTCCATACTAAATCATCTCAAGAAGAATATTAGTTTAACAAGATAAATTGTTATACCTTATCTTCTTATACTAGTACAACGTATTGCCCTACTAGTGTAGTGGTTTCGACTGACACCGCAGACTCTGTCCATGGGTTCGAATCTCAGCGCGGCAGTTTAGTTACATTTTAATTTTTACTTCAAATGTTTAAACAATTAAGATTTGAAATAAATGAGTTGATCAGGTTTGTACAACATGGTTTTTTTTCGTCGCCTTGACGCACCGCCACTTGATGCAATCGTTTGAAACAATCGCCGCTGTAAATTAGATACTTTGAAACTATGACACTTTATCAAAATACACGTTATTTATGTATTTCATTAAATGTGTATACGTAATTAGACTATGAAGTTCAACTCGAAATGTTACAGAAGCAATGTTCTTCATTTCTTAAAAAGAATGGTTAAAATCGAAGCTACCGTTTTCGAGATATAGCGATTTTTGTATTTTTTATAACTCATTTTTCCACTCCCTTAATACAATCATGTTCAAAACTGTTGGGACACTTCCTGCATGTCCTGTGAAACGGTGGTCCCTCCCCCTAAACTCAATGTTGGTCCATATAAAAGCATCGTCCAGCAACGGGCTGTGTTATATATATCAGCCCCAACATTGGTTTTGGGGGGGGGGGGGGGGGGGGGGGGTTGAGAGGGATGGCAGCTTTACATACTAGTTTTGACTATCATACTTTCATTTGACAGCTTTTTACTAATTTTGAAAGATATTTGATGCGCACGTGTATAGTGTCCCAACAGGTTTTGAACAAGATTGTATTAAAGCATTGTAAAAATAATGTACTAAATTCATATAAGTCCTTGTAACTGCATTAAATAAGTTCCAAATTATCTTATATTTGGCAATATTAGAGAGCGATAATGTGCCATTAGTATCGTTTATTTAAGAAAATAATGGGTTAGTAATGTCTTCAATTTAAAGGGGCATTGTCTGAATTACGCACCTAAATGGTACTTTTTAATAAAGACTTATTTCATAAGATAATAGGTAAAACAAATAATGTAATTAAATAAACTAATGATTGTGTTATTGTGGTAGGGTGGGGGTGACCGTTTATTTCAGATTAATATACTCTTAATTGAAGCATGTTAATTGAGACGCCATAATAATTAAGATTCGTATTCGTATAGAGGTAGATGTCAACAAACACAAAATATCCATTTGACAACGTAATACATCACCTATAAATCGCATGTTATTATTAAACATATTATACCAATTCGTAAGGTCCGGAAAAATGAAATCAACTTTAGAATGAAAAGTTACAAACATTTCCAAAATGAAATACAAAACTAAACAAACGAAAACAAAACCATAAAAACAAGAACCTATCGAGATTCGAACCAGCAATCTACTTATTCTAAGACAGGAAACATACCACTGAGCTAACTGGGGAGTCAGCTTTTTGAAGAGGCATTTTGCTTATTAACTCTAGCACCGTATTGATCAACCACGGTCAACCATCAATTTCAATAGAACCCTATATACGGTCTACCAGAATGAATAGAAAGGAAGTATTGATCATCTTTTAAGATATTATTGGTAGACCGTGGTTAATCGTGTTGAATTTGCAAAAATGATTATTATTTTGAACAGTATGAAAGTGTATATAATGTTAACCGTGGTAGACCGATAATAATAAGTGTATTTCCATACTAAATCATCTCAAGAAGAATATTAGTTTAACAAGATAAATTGTTATACCTTATCTTCTTATACTAGTACAACGTATTGCCCTACTAGTGTAGTGGTTTCGACTGACACCGCAGACTCTGTCCATGGGTTCGAATCTCAGCGCGGCAGTTTAGTTACATTTTAATTTTTACTTCAAATGTTTAAACAATTAAGATTTGAAATAAATGAGTTGATCAGGTTTGTACAACATGGTTTTTTTTCGTCGCCTTGACGCACCGCCACTTGATGCAATCGTTTGAAACAATCGCCGCTGTAAATTAGATACTTTGAAACTATGACACTTTATCAAAATACACGTTATTTATGTATTTCATTAAATGTGTATACGTAATTAGACTATGAAGTTCAACTCGAAATGTTACAGAAGCAATGTTCTTCATTTCTTAAAAAGAATGGTTAAAATCGAAGCTACCGTTTTCGAGATATAGCGATTTTTGTATTTTTTATAACTCATTTTTCCACTCCCTTAATACAATCATGTTCAAAACTGTTGGGACACTTCCTGCATGTCCTGTGAAACGGTGGTCCCTCCCCCTAAACTCAATGTTGGTCCATATAAAAGCATCGTCCAGCAACGGGCTGTGTTATATATATCAGCCCCAACATTGGTTTTGGGGGGGGGGGGGGGGGGGTTGAGAGGGATGGCAGCTTTACATACTAGTTTTGACTATCATACTTTCATTTGACAGCTTTTTACTAATTTTGAAAGATATTTGATGCGCACGTGTATAGTGTCCCAACAGGTTTTGAACAAGATTGTATTAAAGCATTGTAAAAATAATGTACTAAATTCATATAAGTCCTTGTAACTGCATTAAATAAGTTCCAAATTATCTTATATTTGGCAATATTAGAGAGCGATAATGTGCCATTAGTATCGTTTATTTAAGAAAATAATGGGTTAGTAATGTCTTCAATTTAAAGGGGCATTGTCTGAATTACGCACCTAAATGGTACTTTTTAATAAAGACTTATTTCATAAGATAATAGGTAAAACAAATAATGTAATTAAATAAACTAATGATTGTGTTATTGTGGTAGGGTGGGGGTGACCGTTTATTTCAGATTAATATACTCTTAATTGAAGCATGTTAATTGAGACGCCATAATAATTAAGATTCGTATTCGTATAGAGGTAGATGTCAACAAACACAAAATATCCATTTGACAACGTAATACATCACCTATAAATCGCATGTTATTATTAAACATATTATACCAATTCGTAAGGTCCGGAAAAATGAAATCAACTTTAGAATGAAAAGTTACAAACATTTCCAAAATGAAATACAAAACTAAACAAACGAAAACAAAACCATAAAAACAAGAACCTATCGAGATTCGAACCAGCAATCTACTTATTCTAAGACAGGAAACATACCACTGAGCTAACTGGGGAGTCAGCTTTTTGAAGAGGCATTTTGCTTATTAACTCTAGCACCGTATTGATCAACCACGGTCAACCATCAATTTCAATAGAACCCTATATACGGTCTACCAGAATGAATAGAAAGGAAGTATTGATCATCTTTTAAGATATTATTGGTAGACCGTGGTTAATCGTGTTGAATTTGCAAAAATGATTATTATTTTGAACAGTATGAAAGTGTATATAATGTTAACCGTGGTAGACCGATAATAATAAGTGTATTTCCATACTAAATCATCTCAAGAAGAATATTAGTTTAACAAGATAAATTGTTATACCTTATCTTCTTATACTAGTACAACGTATTGCCCTACTAGTGTAGTGGTTTCGACTGACACCGCAGACTCTGTCCATGGGTTCGAATCTCAGCGCGGCAGTTTAGTTACATTTTAATTTTTACTTCAAATGTTTAAACAATTAAGATTTGAAATAAATGAGTTGATCAGGTTTGTACAACATGGTTTTTTTTCGTCGCCTTGACGCACCGCCACTTGATGCAATCGTTTGAAACAATCGCCGCTGTAAATTAGATACTTTGAAACTATGACACTTTATCAAAATACACGTTATTTATGTATTTCATTAAATGTGTATACGTAATTAGACTATGAAGTTCAACTCGAAATGTTACAGAAGCAATGTTCTTCATTTCTTAAAAAGAATGGTTAAAATCGAAGCTACCGTTTTCGAGATATAGCGATTTTTGTATTTTTTATAACTCATTTTTCCACTCCCTTAATACAATCATGTTCAAAACTGTTGGGACACTTCCTGCATGTCCTGTGAAACGGTGGTCCCTCCCCCTAAACTCAATGTTGGTCCATATAAAAGCATCGTCCAGCAACGGGCTGTGTTATATATATCAGCCCCAACATTGGTTTTGGGGGGGGGGGGGGGGGGGGGGGTTGAGAGGGATGGCAGCTTTACATACTAGTTTTGACTATCATACTTTCATTTGACAGCTTTTTACTAATTTTGAAAGATATTTGATGCGCACGTGTATAGTGTCCCAACAGGTTTTGAACAAGATTGTATTAAAGCATTGTAAAAATAATGTACTAAATTCATATAAGTCCTTGTAACTGCATTAAATAAGTTCCAAATTATCTTATATTTGGCAATATTAGAGAGCGATAATGTGCCATTAGTATCGTTTATTTAAGAAAATAATGGGTTAGTAATGTCTTCAATTTAAAGGGGCATTGTCTGAATTACGCACCTAAATGGTACTTTTTAATAAAGACTTATTTCATAAGATAATAGGTAAAACAAATAATGTAATTAAATAAACTAATGATTGTGTTATTGTGGTAGGGTGGGGGTGACCGTTTATTTCAGATTAATATACTCTTAATTGAAGCATGTTAATTGAGACGCCATAATAATTAAGATTCGTATTCGTATAGAGGTAGATGTCAACAAACACAAAATATCCATTTGACAACGTAATACATCACCTATAAATCGCATGTTATTATTAAACATATTATACCAATTCGTAAGGTCCGGAAAAATGAAATCAACTTTAGAATGAAAAGTTACAAACATTTCCAAAATGAAATACAAAACTAAACAAACGAAAACAAAACCATAAAAACAAGAACCTATCGAGATTCGAACCAGCAATCTACTTATTCTAAGACAGGAAACATACCACTGAGCTAACTGGGGAGTCAGCTTTTTGAAGAGGCATTTTGCTTATTAACTCTAGCACCGTATTGATCAACCACGGTCAACCATCAATTTCAATAGAACCCTATATACGGTCTACCAGAATGAATAGAAAGGAAGTATTGATCATCTTTTAAGATATTATTGGTAGACCGTGGTTAATCGTGTTGAATTTGCAAAAATGATTATTATTTTGAACAGTATGAAAGTGTATATAATGTTAACCGTGGTAGACCGATAATAATAAGTGTATTTCCATACTAAATCATCTCAAGAAGAATATTAGTTTAACAAGATAAATTGTTATACCTTATCTTCTTATACTAGTACAACGTATTGCCCTACTAGTGTAGTGGTTTCGACTGACACCGCAGACTCTGTCCATGGGTTCGAATCTCAGCGCGGCAGTTTAGTTACATTTTAATTTTTACTTCAAATGTTTAAACAATTAAGATTTGAAATAAATGAGTTGATCAGGTTTGTACAACATGGTTTTTTTTCGTCGCCTTGACGCACCGCCACTTGATGCAATCGTTTGAAACAATCGCCGCTGTAAATTAGATACTTTGAAACTATGACACTTTATCAAAATACACGTTATTTATGTATTTCATTAAATGTGTATACGTAATTAGACTATGAAGTTCAACTCGAAATGTTACAGAAGCAATGTTCTTCATTTCTTAAAAAGAATGGTTAAAATCGAAGCTACCGTTTTCGAGATATAGCGATTTTTGTATTTTTTATAACTCATTTTTCCACTCCCTTAATACAATCATGTTCAAAACTGTTGGGACACTTCCTGCATGTCCTGTGAAACGGTGGTCCCTCCCCCTAAACTCAATGTTGGTCCATATAAAAGCATCGTCCAGCAACGGGCTGTGTTATATATATCAGCCCCAACATTGGTTTTGGGGGGGGGGGGGGGGGGGGTTGAGAGGGATGGCAGCTTTACATACTAGTTTTGACTATCATACTTTCAATTGACAGCTTTTTACTAATTTTGAAAGATATTTGATGCGCACGTGTATAGTGTCCCAACAGGTTTTGAACAAGATTGTAGGTTTTAAACCATTCTAAAGCAATTTCATGTCATATTGTAATCCTTCAATATCAGAAATAGTGGTATTAGACCCGAAATGCCCCAAAATGTCTAAGAACTTGAAAGAATGTGAATTATTTCATATTCTATTCACATTTCAATACCGAGTCATGTTTTATTGACACTAACAACTCATTTTCAAAATGAATTTTACAATTTTGATTAAGTTTTTGCAGGCGGTCCAGTTGCCCCACACCCCTTCGGACCACTTACCCCAACAAATGACGTAGCACTTTGTCGAGATGAAACGTTATTAAAACACGCCTGTGACGTAATACATGTTACGCCAAAATGTTTTAAAACATACCACCATTTGTCATAATAATCAATAACTCCAATACATTTCAGAAAAAAGGCAAAACTGCATTTTTGTTTTTAGCCATTACACAGATTTCTGTAGCCAGTGAGTATCTTTGAATTCACAAATATTACGGCGTTCGGGTCCTACAAGTAGACGAGTGTCTTTAGATAAGTAAGAAATGGTGTACTTTGTTATTTGCAAATTCATGAACTAATAACTCTACCAAATGAATACCCGTGATAATGATTTAAGTTGAAGCATTCTTTAAATGATAATATTGATCGGAAATCCAAACCACCAATGTCCCAAATTAGCAATATGCGCCATTTTACGGTTATTTCAACCACAACCTATGGTTTTAATCATATTTCGGAAAGTCCCTAAGCACACTACAATATAGCACCCATCAAATGCAATATGCACCTAGTATCTTAAGACGACTGTACTGCATGTATATATTTACTGTTGCATATCTGTCAATCATATAAAGTACATTAAACATGATCTAATCCCATCTTCATATATCGCCCATACTATCTGTGAATTTTCAATCAGTCACTCAAGGAGTTAGCTTCAAAGATATGGAGAAAAATCACATGTGTAAATACCCTAAAGTTCCAAATGTTTTGGATTGTAGAAGGTAAAGATATATGTCAAGTATCAACAAAAGTCGTATTGTTCAAAAGAAAGCAGTATGCCCATATAATTACAAAATCCTTCATTTCGGTCCACTTGCCCCACGGTCCAGTTGCCCCATATTCCCCTAAGTCTATAAAAATGCTGAAGTCGCAACATTATTTTAAAACAATATTTTGAAGATAGTGAAAAGAGTTTAATTCATTATTTACAGCAAAGAACATCACAGGTACTTTGGTGCGAGCTCTATTATCCGCATTCGAATTTCTAACAATGCCAACAGGTGCGTGGTGCTTGCCGCGCGCTCGGCGCGAGCCAACATGTGCATGTACATGTACGTATCCCTATATAAAACAGCAATCACGGTATGGATAATAAGTGGCGCTAAATTCAAAAGTAACGTGGAGAATAATATTTTGAATTCAGTCCCAGCCAACAATTAGCCGGTTATCATGGAAGTGTCTCGTAGGCTACTTCCGTGCGTATCGCTTATATTGATATTAAATTTAAATAAAAATGTCAATTTAAAAAATAAAAATAAAAATCAAGAAAAAAAATCAGTAGGCCTATCGGTGCAGTCGGGCCCAATTAGTATAGGGCGTGCTATGATGTTTGAACTCTGGGGGAGGGGGGGGGGGGTAGGGGTTCGAGTGGATAGAAATAATATAAAAAGAAATTGTATACATAGTCATCGTTCACATTTGAAATTAGAGGTCCAAGTTCAAAAATGTATTTTTGTATTAAAAAAGTACTGATTTTAGTCAAGTTCGAGCGATTTGTCTGCCGCGTGGAAAGTGTTAAGAATAGCATTGTTTTTAAAATTTGATATTATGAATGGCACCCTTGAAGTGTTAGCTATTTCAATTTGAACTCAGATTTATGTTCAGAGTTAAGAAAACACCACAATTTTATTTGAATTCAAAAATCCATGTCAGGAGATTCTGAGACAACGAAACGCGCTAAATTATTGCACATTTGCTGATACAAAAAAAAGTGTATACATAGTCATCGTTTTTTTGAAATTAGAGGTCAAAGTTCAAAAATGTATTTTTTTTAATTAAAAAAAACCTGATTTTAGCCAAGTTCGAGCGATTTGAACGCTTAAGGATAGCATTGTTTTTAAAATTTGATATTATGAATGGCACCATTGAAGTGTTAGCTATTCGAATTTGACCTATTATTTATGTCCAGAGTTCAGCAAACACCAGAATTTTACTTGAATTCAAAAATTCATGTAAGTAGATTCTTAAACACTGAGGCGCGCTAAATTATCCATTTAGCAAACTTGGTAAAAAATCTTAAAACCCGACATCGTTTAATGGGGCCTACAGAGATTTGTTGTTGGTTTAAGTTGTAATTGTTGTTTGTTGTTGTTGTTGTTGTTGTTGTTGTTGTTGTTGTTATTGTTGTTGTTGTTGTTACACTGTTAAAACACTGTTTAAAAATATGTTGTTTAAAATTGTTTAGCCAACATGTTTTAAATTTTAAACAACTTTGGTTAACTAAACTTTGATTTTCATAAATTTAACCAATAGTTGTTTAAAATGTAACCAACCAATAGTTAACCAACCAATAGTTGTTTAAAATTTGACCAACCAAAAAATTTAATTTGTGCAAAAATATGTTAAACAACTGTTGAGCGATTCACCGGTTAACTAACTGTTATTTAAAAGAGCATGTTTTAATGAGTAATTTCTTAACAAATTGTTTAAAACATGTTCTTTTAAACAACTGTTAGTTAACCGGTTAATCGATCAACAGTTGTTGAACTTATTTTTGCACAATGTTGGTTAAATTTTAAACAATTATTGGTTAAATTTATGAAAATCAAAGTATATTTTACCAATGGTGTTTAACATTTAAGCAACGTTGGGTGATTTTTTTTTAAAACATATTTTTATAAATTTAACCAAAATATTAGAAAATAATTAAGTCTATAAAAATGCTGAAGTCGCAACATTATTTTATAACAATATTTTGAAGATAGTGAAAAGAGTTTAATTCATTATTTACAGCAAAGAACATCACAGGTACTTTGGTGCGAGCTCTATTATCTGCATTTTTCTAACAATGTCAACATGTGCGTGGTCAGCGAGGTTACATTTACTTTATAGACTCTATTCACGCGGCAGCCATTTTCCAAAAATTGCCACCCAAGCCTCGTTCCCGTTTGATCTATCTGCGCCTTGGCGCACTCGATAGAACCGCGAGGGAAGCGTGGTACCAGAGCGTGTGGCGTACTGATCCTCTCGCAATGCGATCGAAAACACGCAGGCGCAGGTAAACATAACGGGAACGAGGCTTGGGTGGCAAATTTTAGAAAATGGCTGCCGCGTGAATAGGGTCTATAGAGTGGCGACTCGCCCGTTTCGAATGAAGCCACGCGTCTGCTGCATTTTCACCCTGTTTCTTTGTGTTAGGGTGAAAAGTGCGTGCCGCCGTTTACCGACGCGTAATTAAGCGTAGTTTGTGGCGTCGTAGTACGCGTTCCTTGCGCAGCGGTGCATCAGGGATTTTTGACAGGCTATCTGTCCGGCCCGTGATACAAGGGAGAACGGCACGGGCTTGGGCGAAGAAGCATTTTCTATGATGGGCAAAAGGTTAAAGAAGTCCATTCTTAGTTCCCTCTCCATAACAGCGTCATCCATGGTTATCTTCCTTCGTGCTCCTAGCTATACGCATCGTGACTGATGAAAGATAGTTCCCAACTAAACATGCTAAAGGAGATATGTAATCGAAATTAATAGGGCAGGCTGTGTATGCCCTATGGTAGCGTGATCCCCCCCCCCCCCCCAATGATTTTCGGGGGAAATAAAAGGGGAACAGGAAGGGGGAAGGAAAGGGAGGAAAAGGGAATGGGGGAGGAAAGAAAGGGGAAAGAATGGAAGACTAATTGAAAAGGAAGAACAAATTAATGTTTTGGAAGATTCGTAATCGTAAACCAGATATTTGCACTATAAGGAAGAGCGTAGTGTTTGTGCTTTGGTTAACGGTATTATTCAACTTGTTTGTATTATATTTAATTTGTATAGTGTTTAGACCACAAAATGTGTTTAATACGGGGAAATTACTGGTTTATCTGGTATTTCTAAATGATAAAAATGACAGCTCCAAGGGAGGTTCGCTACCTTGAACCCCCACCAAGGATATTGCCCCGGTCCATCCACCCGACACCCCCTCCCCCGTCAATCACGCTGTACCCGACTTCTACGTAGGCCTCTACGATAACCCGGGAGCACCGCAACACTTTTAAGTTTTCAAAACAGAATTTTTGCTATTTTAGGTTGCTAATGATTTTTGAAGACTTTATAGCCCCTAGTATCACCCCTCTGCTGGATACCTATCAAAATATTCACACAGCTCATTTTACAGGGGGGTCAAAGTTTGGTTTTGTACAGGGAAGTATAGGGAGAGCTGAACTTGTTTTAAACCTGGGGTGCATTTCTTTGTTGAAAGGTGTATCATGATACATTTGGTATTAAATGATAGCTGTATATCAGTATTATTTTTTCCCATGTTTAAACCAGCATGTTTTATAGCCTATATGATGTAATAAATCAATTGAAATAAATAATTGTAGGGCGCCCTCACTTGACCTGTCACAAAATATATTAAATGTATGGAATGCCATTAGTGTAGTAACTCAATTATCAGTGTTTATCACCTATAAACCATGTGTTCTCTTTGATAAATATGTATTATGACAAGTAAACATGGCTTATTGAGAAATAAAAAAGTTGAATCAATGTTTTTCGACCAATAGAGATGGTTTATCACATGTAAAAAATGTGCATTGACTAGATACATGAATGGCTTGCCATATTCAGGCATGTTGTATGGATATAATAAATAGTCCATCTCAGATCAGAGTCCAAAAGTAAAATGCTGTTATAAATGGGCATTGCAAAAGTGATTTTGTATGCTTAATATTATTTTGAATACCAATAGTTTATAAAATATGCCAAATTTGCTCCATCGGGGTGCCACTCCTCATGACAAGGGGTCCCATTTAGTCATGGTTAATTAAGACTGTCCAATATCAATTTATTTTTTAATTGTGTTTTCATTACATGTGTTTACACATATTAAGAGTCATTTTCTCATTTAATAAAATTGAATGCCAATAGTTGATATGATCTGCCAAATGTACTTCCCCGGGGGTACCACTACAAAGCGGGGTCTATTCAATAATGGGTTAAATGATTGGTGTTTTCATACATTGGTGTTTTCATGATTTGTATTCACACATATGAGAGTCAGTATTTCCCACTGAATGCCATATAACATAAAATGTGCCAAATATGATTCCTCAGGGGTGCCACTCCTCCTGAGAGGGGTTATATTTACTGGGTTTCAGTGCCCCCCCCCCCCCCCCCCCAAAAAGGTACATTTTAAAGTTTTAAATGTTTTCGTTACAACACATGTTAACACATATCGAACGTCACTTCTACATTAAATACAACTTTGAAGGCTAATAGTATAAATATTATCAGCCAAATGTACTTCCCGGGGGTACCACTTTCGAGCGGGGTCTATTCAATAACGTGTTTTCATACATTGGTATTTTCATACATGATTTCAGACATATATTCACACATAAATGATAGTCATATGCTATTCTGAATGACATAAGAACATAAAATGTGCCAAATGTGCTTCCTCAGGGGGTGTCACTCCTCCTTAGATGGGTTATATTTACTAACTGTTATGCTCAAGACAGTTCAATTTCAATTTAATTGTTTTTTATTTTATTTTAATTTTCCTTTTTTCCCCACAAATATCAAGAATTATCCGACTTTGAATGCCAATAGTTGACATTAATCTGCCAATTGTTCAATTGAAATGACCTTTGTATATAATTATCCTGAATGCCATTGCCATTAGTACATAAGGGACCGTTCATTATTTCGCCTGCCGGATTCGAACGATAAAAATCCAACAGCTTCCGGGGCTTCACCCCCTTGACCCCCACAAAAATGAAAATTTAATTATAAAAGTTTATTCAAATTATGTGATGTATATAAACCTTCAAATATTCATTTAACATGGGGATTCTTTTACCTCAAAATGTGTATGCGAATATGCAAATTACTGCATTCTAAGGACCGTTTTTAACAAATAAATTAAAAACGATTTATCTTTCATGAAAAAGGTTGTTAAATAATATGAGTTCCTTGTTTGATTTCCTTTCCCATATTGACATACTTTTGTCGAGGTTCCGATTGGGGTCATTGTGAAACTTTTGGGGGGTATCCCGGAAACTGGTAAAACTACTTATTATGGGCTACCTAGCCTACCCAGTTGCATGGTGCAACCAAAAATAGCATGAAGTATAATGAAAAGTGTCCCGGTGCTCCCGGGTTAATAATAAACATAGCAGCACGGATCACTCATATTATATAAGAAACCTGCCAACACATGCAGTTAATTTTGGTATACTGAAATTGCTTTCTAGAATGACTTTCCTCAAGTGCAGTCAGTAATGGAAATGGCTGTTATAATGTGAAAGATCATTATCCTTTGTCTAAGTTGATTTACACATTTGTAAGCTTTGAATTAGACCTCTCCTGGAAATGATTTAATGATGACATAAAGACATCTATGTTCCATGCTCTTTCCAATTGGTAGGATAATTTTAACATTATATAAACAAACCTTCAGACTTAAAGATACGTAAATCCATTTTGTTTGTGAATGTTATGCTATCTTCTTGTTATAATAAAAAGGTTACAAACAGAATGGTGAATTTTATTCAAATAATGGGACTTCCCAATTAGATTATGCATATTATATTCCATATATAAGGCACAGTATCTCTTGTTTGTCAAGGGAAAAGAATTTCTACAGAAATAACTTTTATACATGTAGATATTGGTTAAACAAGACCAACATATTGGAAAATAGTTATGTGGACTAATTGATTGAAAAAAATAATGTTAAGTCAAAACATGTCAGAAATATCTAAATATCCATGCTCCTGATATCAAGAGAGCGATTATTGGACAATTTTGAGGGTATTTGAGGGGTTAAGACTCATGATAGGAAGATCTTAAGTGAATTTTTTCTGTCATTCCAAGATAGATATGTCATGGGCAACATATGTTCAAGGATTTTTGCAAGATTTAATGGCTTCGTAACATTGTAAAATGTGGTTGTCTTCTTTTAAGTCAAATTGTATTGCCGAATATGCAAAATACTGCATTTTATGTAATGTTTTTTGCAAATAAATTGAAAATGGTTGATCATACATAAATAAAGTGTCTAGATATGAATTCCTTGTTTGATTATCTTTCATTTGAACCCCATATTGACATACTTTCGACAAAGTAAAAGTTTGACCCCCCCTGAGGGGGGGTCTGTGTGAAACTTTTGGGGGGTATCCCCGAAATTGGTCAAACAACTTATTATGGGCTACCAAGTTACATGGTGCAACCAAAAATAGCATGAAGTATAACAAAAAGTGTTGCGGTGCTCCCGGGTTACGAACGGTTTGACACTTTTATAAAGGAAAAATCAAAAGCGTCATTTAAAAAAGAGCAGCTTATAGTTTTCCATAGGCCTATATAAAGATGTGGTCGTCTTTACGTTATATTGAGCTTTAGGATCGATGACCTGTAATGACAATTTGACAGTGTCGGTAAAAATAATAACAACACTCACAAAGGTAAACAAACAAAACAAAAAACACCCAAAAACAAAACAAATAACAAACAAACAAACCCCAAACCAACAACAATAACAATGCCCCCCCCCCCACTCCCCACACCCCAAATCAAATGTGAAAGTAAACGTGCATGGTTAATTTAATGATTGCTATCTTCAGTAGAAAGTATATGCATTACGATGGCACCATTAGCTAATTGGAATGTTTACATCGCTTCAAGATTGCTATCTTCAGTAGATAGCAAACAAATTGATTTTATGTTGTATATAAATAGCAGATATAAACAATAGCCCAACAGACATTATTAACAAGGTTAATGAACTAAACGATTAGAAATCAAACTGGTAACTCTTTACAAAGAGCTCTGATGGACCAATTAGTTGGTCCTCTGTCTCATAGAACATTCATATTACAAGGACACAAATAGGCAGGGTTAAAAATGCCAATGTGAGTGAAATAAGAATAAGATCGGCCCAAACATATTATAGATAACAACATCAAAATATTAAAAAAAAGAAAAAATGAATATCTTGACGGACATAAAGAGAACCTAAACAACGACATCGGTAACTAAATCTACCAGAATATAGCAAATAAAATGGCTACTGTAAACTGTTGTAATAGGCATCATAATAATTGAAATATTGTGAACAAATCAACCCATGCATATATATATGCCATAGTTTTAAGTTGAATTGGTCGGTCCGGTCCGTGCAGACACACTCCAAGTCATTAATTACCCATACCTTAGAATTAAACTTGTAATATCATCTCGCAAATCCATTGGAAATCTTAGTAAAAAGTATAATATAGCTTTAGCAAAAAATAAAAGCCCGCACGCCGTTGAATTCTGCCACACTGAATCACACGCATGCAGCGGCGCAGATCCGGTAATACACGAGCGTACACATTTACCTTTACGCGACGCAGGGAGACGCTGTTGTTTTTGAGCTGGCTTCAAAAATGTTCCATACGCGCGGGTAGTAGCGGCCCTTGTGTGTGGTGCTTGCCGCGCGCTCGGCGCGAGCCAACATGTGCATGTACATGTACGTATCCCTATATAAAACAGCAATCACGGTATGGATAATAAGTGGCGCTAAATTCAAAAGTAACGTGGAGAATAATATTTTGAATTCAGTCCCAGCCAACAATTAGCCGGTTATCATGGAAGTGTCTCGTAGGCTACTTCCGTGTGTATCGCTTATATTGATATTAAATTTAAATAAAGTTGTCAATTAAAAAAAAAAAATCAAGAAAAAGAAATCAGTAGGCCTATCGGTGCAGTCGGGCCCCAATTAGTATAGGGGTTCAAGTGGATAGAAATAATATAAAAAGAAATTGTATACAGCAGTCTATGGCAGGCCCAATATCCAGTAACTCGAAAAACCAAGTTTTTCGCCGAAAAACTTGGTTTATCGATTGAAAATCCAAGTTTTTCTCGAAAAACTTGGATTATCAATTGAAAAACCAAGTTTTTCGACGCCTAATGTCCATTAATTCGAAAAACTTGGTTTATCATTTTGAAAAACCAAGTTTTTCGATTGAAAAACTTGGTTTTTCAACGCGGAATGTAAAATAATTCGAAAAACTTGGTTTATCAATTGAAAATCCAAGTTTTTCGACGCCTAATGTCCAATAAATCGAAAAACTTGGTTTTTCAATTGATAAACCAAGTTTTTCGAGAAAAACTTGTTTTTTTACTTGAAAAACTTGGATTTTCAATCGATAAACCAAGTTTTTCGGCGAAAAACTTGGTTTTTCGAGTTACTGGACATTGGGCCTGCCATAGCAGTCTACATGAATTAAAGGTATATTATGTGATCTTTCCAGGGAACGCCCTCAACATCAAAAAAAAAAAAAAAAGTAGATTTTCTTGCAGATTTACATTTCTGATCATAAATCGTACATACATTCCAAGTTACAGGGCGATACGATTCTTAATTACTTCAAAATCATGATTTTAGAGTGAAAATAAACAGTTTATATTTTTCACTCTAAATTCACTCTAAAACCATGATTTTGAGGTAATTAGGAATCGTATCGCTCTGTAACTTGGAATGTACTATGTATGTATGATTTATGATTAGAAATGTAAATCTGCAAGAAAATCTACTTTCTAAAAAAAATAATGAATAGAGGGTGCTCTCTGGAAAAGATCACATAATATGCCTTTAATATTCTGAGCTCATTACCGCTATTATTGCGCTATGGGAACATTCTCTCTCATCTACACCTCTGAAGTGCAGTTTTTTAATAATTAGGGGAGGATGGGGCAACTGGTCCGGTTAAGCATATATAAAAGATTAAAGCTCGTGTAAAATCATAAATCGTACATACATTCCAAGTTACAGGGCGATACGATTCTTAATTACTTTTAGAGTGAAAATAAACTTATCCGACAGTTTATATTCACTCTAAATTCACTAAAACCATGATTTTGAGGTAATTAGGAATCGTATCGCTCTGTAACTTGTATGTATGATTTATGATCAGAAATGTAAATCTGCAAGAAAATCTACTTTCTAAAAAAAATAATGAATAGAGGGCGCTCTCTGGAAAAGATCACATACTATGCCTTTAAAGGTATATTATGTGATCTTTCAAGGGAACGCCTTCAACATCGAAAACAAACATTGAAAGTAGATTTTCTTGCAGATTTACATTTCTGATCATAAATCGTACATACATTCCAAGTTACAGGGCGATACGATTCTTAATTACCTCAAAATCATGGTTTAAGAGTGACTAAAGCCGTGATAACACGACAGTTTATAGTTTCACTCTAAATTCACTCTAAAACCTTGATTTTGAGGTAATTAGGAATCGTATCGCTCTGTCACTTGGAATGTATGTACGATTTATGATCAGAAATGTAAATCTGCAAGAAAATCTACTTTCTAAAAAAAATCATGAATTGAGGGCGCTCTCTGGAAAAGATCACATAATATGCCTTTAAGTGGTGTTGAAAAAGTCAAACTTGTCGAACACCTGTTCCAGCACTGGTTCCAGAGAATAGATTATCGCCCATCCCTACTGAAGATAAAAAATAAATAATAGAACAAATGGATCGCGAAGAGGATTTCATGGGGAGATATCGAAATATTTCCAGCAAATTAAAGAAGTAAGTGGTCATTTAGTAAATATAAATATTAACATTAAGGTTTAGATTTAAAATGACGGATAATGAATGTCATGCGTCAAATAATAAAGGGTAAATATAGACTAGAAAGAAAGATGCAACCGGGGAAAAGGTGTCAAATTCGGAAGCTTTACCCTGACGCTTGAAGCTTGAAGTGGATAAGCTCTATTTAATAGTGGGAGCTAAACTAGGATGTGGTGCTGGTTTGACGTCATAGCCAATAGGTGCAAGTAAAAAAGAGAGTGGGAACGAAGACAAGTAGGAACAACAAAGTAATAGTATGTGCAGTGTGCACTATGTACAAGGACAAGGTAAGGTGATGCCCAGTTTACATTACAGGAATGTCGGACAACTCGGCCTTCGAGACAACTCGGCCAAGACAACTCGGCCAAGACAACTCGGCCTTCGAGACAACTCGGCCTACGGGACAACTCGGCCAAAAGACAACTCGGCCTACAAGACAACTCGGCCTCCGAGATTCTGCCTCCCACACAACTCGGCCATTAGACAACTCGGCCAATGAAACAACTCGGCCACTAGACATGCTCGTCAGAGACAGTTGTGTTTTTAACGTATCCTATACCTAGGAATTAAATTGGCGGTCCCCATGTTATTGGGTTGTTTCTTTTGCCTTTTAAATGTCCCATCCCGTCGATTTTTGTCATATATTTAATATTATTGTACTCGCAAGTTAACTTCGCATCTAATTATAGCATTAAATACTAAATCATCACTGACTATACATACACTGATCCCGGGCACTATGGGTAAAGATACAAATGGCAAATAAATAAACCTGTTTGCGCCAAGTAAAGATGAATATATTATTTGTTTAAATATTATTATGCATCCAACAACCAACCGTCTTACATCGGCGCGGCATGGCATAATACATTCACATTGGATTTGCAACGTGCCAGATGTGGTGAGACCGCCCTCTATAGTGAACCAAGCAGCTTAAGAATAACAGACGGTGTCAGACAACAGACATGGCTCGTTCCCGAATAAAGTTTCCAAATTGTGTAATGCGTATGAGGTAAAGGGTAACGTTATCAACCGAGGTTACATTATTAAAGGGCATGACGAGATGTGGTGGAGGATGCGCCCTCAATTACAAAAATGTATGATAACAACTGGGATTTGTTTATTTTTACAATTGTATGACATGCATGAACCAAGAAAAATCAGCCCTCTTTGTATAACATAACGTCGATTCAATAGCGTAGCGAGTGGGGGGGGGGGGCAGCAAACTGCCCCTCCGGAGGGGGGAAAATTGGCAAAATGGGGACGAAAAAGGCGGAAAATCATGTTAAATCAGCCGTTTTTTGACCTGGTTTCTGGTAGGCTACGTCAATAGACTCTTGTTGAGAAATATACCATTTGTGTAGGGTAGGCTAAAACACAACAAAATTCCAGACCAAGAAATCGCCATCGAGATAAACGCATTTCAGAAAGCGCCACATATATTTCGTTATCAATGTGCCTAGTTGTTTCATTGCCCGAGTTGTTTTGTGGCCGAGTTGTGTGGGATGCAGAATTTCGGTGGCCGAGTTGTCTTTTGGCCGAGTTGTCCCGTAGGCCGAGTTGTCTCGAAGGCCGAGTTGTCTCGAAGGCCGAGTTGTCCTCGGGTTGAGTTGTCTCGAAGGCCGAGTTGTCCTCGGGTTGAGTTGACAGGTGGCGATGTGAGACCTTGTCAAACGCTTTACTGAAGTCTAGGAGGATGACATCAGTTTGACCTCTGTTGTCCAGGGTGGATGCCCAGTCGTGAACTGATGTAATTAGTTTAGTGACTGTTGATAGGCGTTCTCTGAGAAGCCATGCTGAGAGTCAAGGAGAATGTTGTGAAGACTGAGGTGCTTAGCAACATGGCTCAGGACGATGTGCTCCTGGATTTTGCAACAGATGCAGGTTAATGATATTGGCCTGTAGTTTGCAGGGTCAGATTTGGTGCCTTTTTTGTATATTCCAGTGACTATCGCTTGCTTCCACTGTGAGGGCACGGTACCTTTGTCGATGGACTGTTGGAAGAGGAATGTTAAGGCAGGTGCTATTTCCGTTGCCACAGTTTTGAGAAGTCTTGGTGGAATTTCGTCTGGGCCGCAGGCTTTATTTGGATTTAGTTGTTGTAGCTGTTTAAGAACACCATCTTGGTGGATTGACAGGTGATTAACAGGGTTGTAGCTACGCCGGGTGGCGCCCGAAATTGGGCTGGGCACTTTTTTTAAATTTATTTTTTTACAATTTGTGGATAAAATCATTAAACTGCCTCATAAAACAAGACATTATGTGGCAGGAACCCTCAAAGTGCCTTAAAAAAGCCTAAAAACATCCCGTCCCTGAGCCGCGAGAATTATGTAACCAAATAGCGAAATATTGAGCCCAAATAGCGAAATATTGAGCCCGGCACTCAAAATGCTCTGGCTACAACCCTGGTGATTAATATCAGGGTATTGGTGAGGTACCTTTGTTGAATCCGATGTTTGGGTGGAAAACACAGACTGGAATTGGGCGTTTAAGGCTTGAGCTTTGGGCTTGAGCTTTCCCGGGGGACCAAACATGTATGTGACATGATTTAGTAGAAGGGTAAAACATGAAAGAGCCTCGTTAAATGTGGTGATGTGGTGAGCTTTTGAGTCACCAGAGTGATGATTGGCAGTGGTATGGATTTTGGGAATAAAGTCCAGGTGGAAACTGGAACTGGGTGTGTATGTGCCAGGGTTCATATTATTAAATTGGATGGGAAGGATGTAAGGGTAGGCATATGAGTATGACGTATTGGTGGGAAGTTTGTATACTGATAATATGCCATTGCGCCAGCAAGGAGGGAGAACTAAGGTATCAGACTGTGCACAGGAATAATTTCTTGGCATTGTTAAAGTATAGTGATGAGCTCCGGTATGCGTACGAATATTGTAGTTTTCGGTAATAAGCTTACTTCTACAATCCCACACAGTATGCATTCTACAAAGGAGAGGAACAAAGAGCAGGAATATAAGTAGAATATCATGCTGCTGGAATGTAGTTCCATACGCCATCCTGGAGGGAAAAGTAGACAGAAAATCAGAATATAAATGAGTAGATCCTACCATAAGGTTCAGTGGAAATGGTGCCGAATTCTGCACAGTTCACCTGATTTCATACAGTCAAAATTTCGTGGCAACAACTATTATGGTGATGATGTCCAAAACGTTGAAAAGAAGCTCAAAACTTCAGTGTAGGTATGGAGAAGATTTGAATGAGGACAATCATTCTGAAGACAGCGATGGATGGTCAGGGAAAAGGAAGATTTAGGTGGATAAACTCAACAAAATTTGGGAGAAAAATAAATGATGACCCAGTGGCTATGACGTCCAACCTAACTACTAATTAATTATATTAGTCTCAGATTATAGGCTTGCCTTGAATGTTTCATTTCTCTGGGGTTTTTGTACAAAATCTCAAAGAGGTGAATAAATGTTTGGGAAGAAATGATCCTCAATCAGATTTACAATATAACATTAAGGGAAGTGTCAACCCAAAATATATGAAATTTATCAAGCTCTGTAACTTTTAAACTAATAACATAATGTACATAAAAGTATACAATTTTTCAAATGAAATGAGTCGGAGAATCCATTTTTGGTATTAAATGTCCCCCAAAATAGTGATTTCTACATTTTTGCCCAAAAATCACTTTTTTTGGCGCCAAATTTTTTCAGACAACCTAACAAAATCAGTTTTTAAATAATATATAGACTCGGACAAACTGGCGAGAATTAAATTAACAAAGACCTTAAAAATACACAGCCTCGAACCCGGTCCCTCTCGCTATCGCGGCGATTGGTTACTCCACTAGGCTACAGGGACTGTGCTTACATGGATACCAGACGAACGAGCTATTATGTATACAAAGTCTTTTATTGAAAGCCTCTAGCAGCCGAAATACATGAGTAAATAATAACAATTGATGATGGCCTATAAGCATGGTTCTAGCAGAATCTATGACGAGCGAAACTTAATATAAAAAATCAGTTTTTAATTAAAAATTTCAACAAAATCATCTAAAGTCAATTATCTAGGAAGCACTTTTTTTTTTGGCTTAACATTTTTTAGTTTTGAAAATATTGACCAAAAAGTGCCAACAAAAAGTTTTTTTATCTCATAAATCACATTTTTGGCACTTTTTGGTCAATATTTTCAAAACTAAAAAATGTTAAGCAAAAAAAAAAAAAGGTGCCTCCTAGATAATTGACTTTAGATGATTTTTGTGAAATTTTGAAATGTTTAATCAAAAACTAATTTTGTTAGGTAGTCTGAAAATTTGTAAAATTCTTTCAAATTTGAACTTATAGAAAACATCGGTTTAGTTAAAATATTGACATTTTCCACCATTTAAAGCTAAATGTTCACGGAATACACTGGCGTGTGACCTAACAGGCGAGTATGCCATTCTGAACAATCAAAATATACTATCATATTCAATTTATATTGTCACAATGTGAAGAAATTGGAAGAAAACTGAAATTTAAATGACGGTAAGATTGGCCTTTGTTTACATTTTTAGACATTGTTTTGCGCTCTTTTGTTTTTCGCGTCTACGTCGCAGATATTAAGCGGCGCGTCTAGAATTACACACGGGAATATTCAGCGCGCGACGCAATTATCGAACAGCTGCCGCAGCATTTGAACAGCGCGGAACTCCGCTTAAATTCCCGCCAAATAACCATGCGCCTTTTCCTGACTCAAACTTACCAAAACAACAATTTTAAATCACCCAAAGGAACGAGAAATAATCGCTTCCGATTAGTAACTTATGGTGGTAATGATAGAATACATATAAAAGTATAAAATAATAGAGAAAAATGAAATTCAATTTTTGAAACAAATGCCGGGTTGACACTGCCCTTAAGATGAAGCAGCATATTGTATTTGGTTGAATTCAATAGTATGACTATGATACACCACACAGCTTAGTTTTGTACCATCATGACCATCACAGGGTAGTGATACCAATAATAATATAGGCCTTTATAATATTGATTAATGATTTATTTAGGCCCATATTATAGGTCGCCCCAGTCATCCGGACATTTGTGTAATTTACCGTTGACAACAAAGCAAAACGTTTATTTTTAATAACAGTGAGTCAGTCAGTGAGTACACATCAGTTTCTACGCTCTACTCAACCATACACAAGATTGCTCCTAGTGATCGTGTGAGGCCGTAGCACGTAAGCGACTGTTGTTTACATAAGCAAATGGCATGTGACGTCACCCCGGGCCAACCTATAGTCAGCATCATAATACTTATACCTGACTTCACGTAGCTATTGCTTGCAATAGCTACGTGACATAGCCCCTGGTTTCAAAGCCGATACAACTGTGTCACAGCAGCGAGTAATTTTACATGGAAATATTTCTTGAACACCGCAAAGGTTAGACGTTTGCAAATAAGATTATCAGTAATACGTTTTCCTACAGTGCATTCCTTTAAAACCGAGAAACGGAAGCAGAAAAACAGCGCATTATCTGAGGTGTGAAAATGAAAATTCGTGAATACATGTCGTCTAAACGGCTTAAGATAGCAGCTTCCTTTGTATGTAGTGTACTTCTTTACATTTACCGCGACCACCTGTGTGTCTTTAACAACTGTCAAAGTTCTCGAATTCCACGACGTGTGATTAACGTAGTGTACGTCCCCGGAATCTTAAAATAACCGCTATCGTGTGTAGTAATATACTGACGACACGATATGTAGCGATGCATGCTTGAGGACAGCATATAAGTCAGCCGATTTTTTTCCCTCGTGGCAATGCGTTTCCAACGAGATCTCGCGTGGTTTCATTGCGGCATTTTAGTCTCTTTGACAGTGGTTTCAGATGGACGCTGCGCGTGTACCAATGATTTGGAAACAGCATCGTTTCAACGTTTTACGCAACAAATCTGCATTGAGTCTAATCAACGCACGTTGTTTACCACTATTTTCGTGAGTTCGACTGAGTGGCGGATCTCTTATTCAAATACAAATTGACGACGATGTAATCCACCGATTTTCATGTTTGAAATATATCTGTAACTCTGAAGTATTTTCTAAGCCCATGTGACATTTTCTAAGACGTCAAATGTAGCTTCCTGGACGGTAGGTGCATACCACTGAAAATTGGACTTATATGCCACCATTACAACACGGGGAACCGTAACGGGTCGAACTGGGGCCGTAATTGCGTGTACATAATACTATGGACATAATTCCAACAAGGAATACTGAACCTTTATCACACCACTCAGTCATTCATTCTAAATGTTTAAATTTTTTACTTCTTTGACCATGGGAACAATCCGGGGGGGGGGGGGGGGGGGGGGGGGGGCACTCAACCTTTTTAGGTCTTCCGGTCGTCCGTAGGAAGAGACCTTATGGCAGCATCCTTCGTGTGTGTAGTCTGTGTGTGTGGGGTGTGTGTGTGGGGTGTGTGTGTCAACAATTTGGTATACACTTTTTGTTTTGTCCATTTCTTTTCCATACAATGACCAATCAAACTTCGGTCATAGATGCAACGTGGAAACCTTCATATGTTAATGAGGTCAAAGGTCACATAACAAGGTCAAAGGTCATCTGAGGTCAAGATGTAAAATTTAGTATACACTTTTTGTATTGTCCATTTCTTTTCCATACAATGACCAATTGCAACCAAACTTCGGTCATAGATGCAACATGGAAACCTTCATATGTTAATGAGGTCAAAGGTCACATACCAAGGTCAAAGGTCATCTGAGGTCAAGATGTAAAATTTAGTGCACACTTTTTGTATTGTCCATTTCTTTTCCATACAATGACCAATTGCAATCCAACTTCGGTCATAGATGCAACATGGAAACCTTCATATGTTAATGAGGTCAAAGGTCACATACCAAGGTCAAAGGTCATCTGAGGTCAAGATGTAAAATTTAGTGCACACTTTTTGTATTGTCCATTTCTTTTCCATACAATGACCAATTGCAACCAAACTTCAGGCATAGATGCAACATGGAAACCTTCATATGTTAATGAGGTCAAAGGTCACATACCAAGGTCAAAGGTCATCTGAGGTCAAGATGTAAAATTTAGTACACACTTTTTGTATTGTCCATTTCTTTTCCATACAATGACCAATTGCAACCAACCCTTGGTCATATATGCAACATGAAAACCTTTATATGTTAATGAGGTCAAAGATCACATACCAAGGTCAAAGGTCATCTGAGGTCAAGATGTAAAATTAAGTACACACTTTTTGTCTTGTCCATTTCTTTTCCATACAATGACCAATTGCAACCAAACTTGGGTCATAGATGCAATATGGAAACCTTCATATGTTAATGAGGTCAAAGGTCCCAATTGCAACCAAACTTGGGTCATAGATGCAATATGGAAACCTTCATATGTTAATGAGGTCAAATGTCACATACCAAGGTCAACGGTCATCTGAGGTCAAGATGTAAAATTGGCTGCATATGGGCAATTCCATGTTACTCACGTTACGCTTTTTCACTACGTTACACTTTTGGAAGTGCCATATTTTTTAGAAGAACAAGCTTGACAGAATTTTTTTTTCTGCAGTAGTTACACAAGACCCAACACTAACTTTATATGCAATTAGAATTGCAACACAAGACATGACTTGCGAGTGAGAAGGAAAACACTTTTGTTACTCACGTTACATTTGATTGGCCACCATAAAATGGCAACAAGCCTTCATTCACAAAGTGTCCTCATACAGGATATTTTTGGAAACAAGTTTAAGATGGTTGATAAAGCTAACATTAAGATCTACAAATGCAAGGTGAAACTAATCTGATTAGACAAACACTTTTCAGAAAATTGACCAAAATAGCTGTTACTCACGTTACGTTACTCACGTTACTTGTTTTTACAAATTCAAATTGTATTTATATAGCTCATGCAGATTAGCTCAAAATGTTATGAAATAGTCTTGACATGATGTATTTAATTTCCCAAAATATTATTATGTCTCCAAACGGTCAAATATGACCGCTACACAAGTTCACAGGACATTTTGCAAACTCTCTACCTGTTACATCAACAATATATTGATGAAAATGGTATAATTTTGCATTAAAACAGAAACAATTTGAGAGCTATTTTCTTTTTTGAAACTTAACATTATGTTTAACAAGTGTTAGGTGAAATTAATTGCATATAATTGATGAATTACACCATAGTTATCAAGGTTGCCGAATTCAGCACCTTTGCGCAAAATCAATATTTTTGAACTTAGGAACGATGAACGCAAGAAATATGCAGAAAATGCTCTACAATATTTGTGTACATAAGCTATGCATGTATATTTAACACTTTGTAACCAACAAAATTGAATATTTTCCTTCAAAAGTGACTTTCAGAGGACAAAGTTACTGTTTTACTTGTTGAAAAACTTGGAAAGACACGCAATGACCCCTGGAAATAGTGCGTACGAAGTGATGGAAGTGCCAGACTGACATAAGACTGATAAATGAATAAAACTAAGTGCAGTAAAAACAAAAAGAGATCCATTTCTTATTGCTACAATGCATTTTAGGCCGTTACTCACGTTACATTTTTGTTACTCACGTTACAATTGTTACTCACGTTACAGTTTTCAAACCTCTGCCATTTTAATAAAACTACACATAGCCCATTTTATTTCCTGTTTTCAAATTAAGTACCTGGAGTATGATTATTATTCCATTTGGCAGAATTTAAAAGCAAAGAACAATTGAGTAGGACAACTATTTGATGTTTATCGTTACTCACGTTACATTTTCAATTATCATCGGACACTCAGGAGATTCCTCCCAACTTGTGTCAATGCATAGGTATTTTTCATAGTTGGTAACTTGAAACTAAGGTATTATGCATTTCAGAAATCAACAACTATTTTTACAGTTAATATTAAATGTAAGAGGTCAACATAACCTGGACACACATTTTTCACTTATTTTTTATGAAAAAACCATTTTCCAACTTATGACGATAATTTCTTGAAATTTACAAACAAATCATTCAAACATTTGATTGTCCCATATACCTACAAGTGTATACAATAAAATAAAATGGGTAATAAGCATCCAAATTGAATTTTAAATTTTCAGGTCATATCACCAATCTATGGAATTGCCCATATGTAAAATTGATTACATTTAAACAGATGAAGTACAATTGCAACCAAACTACCCATATAAACGGACGACCTATTTGGGACCGCTGTCCCTATTTTTTGGGTAGGAGTGTGCCGCCTCATTTCTTTTTTGGTTTTAGAACGCAAAATGTTCGAAAAATTGGGGCTTTGGAACGCAAGATTTCGTGATTTTTGAATTTTCAATAAATTGGGGTCTTTTAAGAACTGATGCTGGCTCAAAAGGGGGTTCATAAGAGCTAGCAGGAGGGGGTTAAAAAACGGGGTCTTCAGCGCGGTACATACCTATACCCTTTTCCAATGTCAGTGCCTCCCCTAGGGGAACAATATTCAGTGCTAATTGTCCTGTCATGCTGCTGTCTATGCCTTGATGCACCATGATGCACTTAACTAGGCCGGGATAGGAGCGAGGCCCAAAAATATTGCCAAATTCGTCAGCTAAAATAATACTCTTACTTAACAAACCAGCCAAGCTACATGTATATGTTTTTGTGTGGAAACCGGGGAGGGGGACGAAGTATGAATTTTTTACCCAAATCATCGCTTGGATGATGATGTCATCGAATTGAATGCTGTAGCATGCGCATGGACATTGTTTTTTGCCGTAGTGAATCGTAGTGTCTAGGAAGGTTAGGGTTAACGAGCACTGAAAATTGTGTGTTTTAACCCTAACCAGCCGAGCTATGTTTTTGTGTGGAAACCGGGGGAGGGGGACAAAGTATGAACTGTTTATCCAAATAATTGCCGTGAAACCCACCGGGATTCGACCCTCCGATCACCGACCTGTGTTCCTAACAACTCGGCTAACCTGCCAATGCTCGCCTGGGCAGCAATTTCATATACATGTATATCAGCTTGCATGATGACTTCATCGAATAAAATTCTGTAGCATGCGCGTGGACATTGTTTTTGGCGGTAGTGAATTGTATAGTGTCTAGGAGATTCACTTGAAATGGGTTTGCTTGGACATTGTTTTTGGCGGTAGTGCATCGTATAGTGTCTAGGAGATTCACTTGAAATGGGTTAAATTCGTCAAATCTGTGCATTTCTTTTTAAATGCTCGCTAACATGTGCCATTTTGAAATATGCATGACACAATCTACCAAGAGTATGTTAATACGGAGACATTAGTCATTAGGGAATCCCGAGTCTGAGTCCTCCCCGATAAATTAAATCAAGTCCAAGAGCATGATTTCCTGAAAATAACAGCCTTACCCGTAATGTCTTACGGCACCCTGTTAGGTGCACTGACGTGGAGTGAAATATGCACTTCAATTAGGCCAACAACAAAAAAGTTGACTTAAGGGCCATAGTCTGGGTGGGACGGTCGGATTTTTTTTGTTTTTGTATTTTGATTTTTTTAAAAATTTAAACGGAGATACTACACAAAAACACGTTTGAAAGAGATTTTTTTTTGATTTTTTAAAATTATTTTTAAACAAGCAGATACTACTATTCAAAAACACGTTTTCATCTTTCTTTATTGTTATGCGCTTCTTTCAATTTTTAAAAAAAAAAATTAAAACTTTTTTTACTTATTTTTATTCTTTGAAAGAAGAAAAAAAATAGCGACCCTAGATTTCCGAAAATTCGGGTCGGTCGAAAAGGGCAAGTCAACAAATTTTTTTGGCCTTACACAGTAACGAGAAGGGGTGTACTATTTTTCAATTAATAATTCAGCAAGGATTACTTTACAATGTATGTAGTTAATTTTATTGATCAGATTTATTTATCAATCACTAATTAATCATTATTAGTTTATCAATCCATAATTAAACAAGATACCATTATTGTCTATATTTTCAGGAGATTTTTAAGAAAGCCTAATGTTGCAGAAGCCAGTGATCAGTTTGGTAAGTTATATTTGGATGTGAACACCTACTTTGTGAATTGCAATTAAATATTATGAATTAACTTTCTGGGCTTGTTTTGGGGATGGAAATCAGGGGAGAATAAAAGGGTAAAATGTGGGCAACAGTTAAAACTGTCACTGATTTTGGGGGGAAATCAGTCTGCGCATGCCCTGGGGATCAAACCTAGGCTGTTTTGCCATTTCATAGCCTGCCGGTGTGAATTTTTAAATCAAATGAAACATGCTCAGTGAAAGTGAAAAACAGGTTTTCAACGATTTTTAATAATGTCATGCCGTATCGGAACTGATAAAGATATCTTGATAAAATTACAGAGTAAGGAAACATATTCCCCATTATACTGCAGGTTTTATATTTGGACTGAATATATTTTTTATAACTTTTGAAACACAGTATACAGTCATCAAAAAAAGTAACTATACAGGTAATAAATGGGCTTCTAACTCTTAAAATATATATCCTACCTAGAAATATTAAATCATAAAGTTGTTGAGAAACTTATCGTCTTCAATATGAGATATTGCACGCTAGGATCGGTTGAATATTTAAGAAGCGACAATCCAAAATGAAAGGTAAAGTCACAATTTCAAATTCACATTTTACATTTCAACACGGGGGAGAGAATGACAGGTAGCGTGTGTGTGGCGTATTGATCCATCGGAACAATGCGGCCGACTGTCCAACCTGTGCATGCATCCCCCAATTGCATTAGTTACCGGTAATCAATAAGATACCCGTAGATTTGGTCCGCGTGTAGAAAATAAAAATGTGAAAATGAAAATCGGACTTCTCCTTACATTTTTGAGTGCCACTTCCTCAATAATTACCCGATCCTAGCGTGCGATATTTCATATTAAAGAAGACAAAATTTTCAACAACTTTATAATTTAATATTTTTAGGTAGGATATATATTTTAAGAGTTAGAAGCCCATTTATTACCTGTATAGTTACTTTTTTTGATGACTGTAAATCATTCTGGGATACCATGTATAAAAACAAAACAATTCACATTCTAAATGCATTGCAGACATCCATTGTGGAGCACATTAACATTGAAATTAAAACCATAAAATCGATTTATTTCAATATTGTTTTCTGTCATCAGGCATGAGAATCTTCCTGATAATACATGAATTCCTGCTTTTTGTCACCTAAATTTCTGCATTTTTATTTATTTTCAGCCCATTTATTCCCTTTTCAGCCCAATATTTGCCTACTTTTCCACAAGTGTTCTGGTTTTTTTAAATTTAAATTCATTTTCATGCCTGTGTCATTGTTGCATCTCACACTTTCAGGTTCATTGGCAAAAACACTACAGATTCAGGAGTGTGCACCCTATGCGGCCCTCTGTTGTCTCGCTAAAGCCAGGTAAGTTGGCATATATCATCCCGATGACCGATAGAGAGTCAAAATTATCTTCAGAAAAGTTTTATCGTTAATACAAGAATGTTTTATAAATCGCCTGGCCCTCTGTTGTCTCGCTAAAGCCAGGTAAGTTGGCATATATCATCCCGATGACCGATAGAGAGTCAAAATTATCTTCAGAAAAGTTTTATCGTTAATACAAGAATGTTTTATAAATCGCCTAGTTTGGTTTTTCACCATCAAAATGTGAAGAAAGCTACCATCTGGATATTTAAAAAGGAGTATCTTACATGGTTTTAAAAGGATAAAACATTATTATTGAGTATCAGACATTTTTAGCAAAAATAATGTTATATTGCCCAATTTTTGATAATGATCTACACAAATGATTAATTCCTTGTATAATGTATTTAATATTACTGTACACATTCTGATGTCAACATTAACTTATGCTCCTAATTTTGAACCATATCATACATCATCATCATCACGTCGTCCTTGGACGGAACAATGGAAGTAGCTTAGTTGCCTCCATCATTCTTTCTTGGCTATTTGTTTACTCCATTGGTGTGCCATGCCTAGTGGAGTTATGAATAGGAATACATATTATTTTACTCTTTACGAAAGAGTCTGTGGCCTTTTAACATGATCGGGGATAGCTCTTCCTATACACAGGACCAACATTTCTATGTGACTTCCGAACCATGGTGCGCCTATGTACACGCCGACTTCAGTCTGCACGGTCTGAAGCAGGCATGGGGACGAGGCTGTGTTGGTGTATCGCATTGAACTCATGCTCAAACGATCCACCAACAGAACTATGGTGCGCAGCAGTGTTACGACGCTCTAACCGACTGCGCCACCTCACCCCTTAATATCATACAAATGCATCATTATCAAACGCTTGTGCCCATTGAATCGGCACTAGGTTTCCTTAACATTGTACATGTTAGGAAAATCTATGAAGGTTCAAGCACTGCCATTTGCATGGGCAAATAATAACCCAACATAGCTTAAATATATTATTGATCTTACCTTCCTTTCCTTCTGTCTAGATGTGAGCACACATTAGCCAATTCCCCCGCAGAAGCGCATGCATTGTCTGAGGCAGCACAGCTATTTATGGAGGCTGAGTGGAGGGATGCCAGTCTACAATGTCCAAGTTTCGAAGAACATCTCACAGCAGCTATTAATTGCTACAACCATGCTGTTAAGGTGAGTGATAAGCTAACACAAAGAAGCTATCATTTGGTTTGAAAGTGCTCTAAATATCTGTAAATTAACTCAGGAGCTAGGAACATACACACATGCTCTACATACATTAGTGCTGGGACAACTGTGTACATGAACGAACCACCAGTATAGAAAATTCACTACACTAATAAATGAAAGAAAAAACAACTCACCTGTTTTTCAGCATTATAAATTGCTGAAGTCAATATTTCACAAAAATATGCGTCATCAGTCTAAAATAAAGTTTAGATTCCAATGCTACTTCATTGAATTATTATTTCCATACACTGTGCCAATTATGCGGTCTGACTTTCCCATGAGTGCAATGGTTTCGTGTGTAGTACCGTTACTACAGTAAAAGATAAGCTTATGTGATCGGAACCATTATGGTAATGGATATCGAGGAGATGTGCATGCAACAACTTTTCCGAAAAAATCCTTGTTCCGACAGACAAGCCAAGACAAGCAGAGCATGTGCAATGTTTTCGCTGAGCGCGACGGTTTCCGAGGGAATTGCTCTAGTTTTGTTTGTTAGCTATAGAGAGGAAGGCAACGAAAATGAAAATATATGTTTTGCAGACAACATTGTGATTGAATGAGAAATCCGAAAATCAATATTTATTGCAAGGATCACATTTTTATGAAGTTGTAAAATTTGGCAGTCATGTATGCTGGTCTTACGTGGCCGAAATACTGCTTTTGTTTTTTGTAAATTTCATAACCGTGTAGTGTACACGAACGAAACACTGCCCGTGTACATGGATTGTAAATTACATGCTAACTCCCAGCACTACTCTACATGTTCCATAAAATAATAACAAAGATGAGGTTTAACTTCTAAACAGAAAGCCAAACATCATGCACTGACAATTATTTGTCAATTAACCGGTGCATTTTGTACACTATATTCATGTAAGTGTAAGTCACAACTTGTGACAAATAATGATATAACTTTTATACCTGGATGTTTTTTATTATTTTGTTACAGGTTTACATTGACCAGAAGCAACCAGCTTTAGCGGCAACACTGTGTTTACAACTGGGCAATACATTACAGGTAAATGCAGTTTCATCTGTTCTCTTTAATATAGAGATGTAGCCCAGTTAAGGTAGCAGTCAGTTTATTTCATCTGTTGAGTTTGGCACTGGTAGTGTCAACTTCACTTCTGTGTAATTTGTGATGCGATCAAGCAAAATGAGACTGAAGTTGAAAATATCACTTGTTTAGTTTTCTACTTGATTGTATTAGCCATTTGCAATCCTACATTTGGCAGAAAACCCCATTAAGAATGGACAATTAATTCCAAAGATATGAGCAAATGAAGGATTTTCAAAACAGTAGAAAACAAAAGAAATTCTATCCTTTGTTTGGTTATATGTCAAAATCAATATCACCGACTTACGACTCATTTTGCTTGATGACATCACATTTGAATATTTGGTTATAAAACAGGACGCCTTAACAGGGTCAAGTCGTTGTTGATTATGAAGAGGATTTAGGTTATGTCAGGATCTGGGCGGGAAAAGTTTATTTATTTATATTTATTAACACTACATCTTGGACCTTGAATGGATGCACTTATCCTCAACCCAAGTTTTATTAACATATGATGTTGGATAGTATTGCATGGTTTAGTCTAAGCAGCCTTTAAATTGCATGTCATTTTGAACCCAAACAAATCTGTTATGTCATTATAGCAAGGATAAAACCATCCAATGGAAGAGAGCCCAACCCTAAGGGAGCCATAGTAATTAAATTCAAGACTTTGATTTTACATAGTGTTTTACAGTACTGTTTTGTGGTATATAACTGTCCAAGTCTGGTAGAAAATTGTGATTTTACGGTTCAGGTTGTTGCCAAATACAAATTAACCCCCCCCCCCCCCCCCCCCCCCCCCCCCCCCCCCCCCCCCCCCCCGTAAAAGGAATAGTTGCATCCAAACTTCACCAGTGGGATGTAATTTTTTGAAAATAGTAAAATTTAATATTGCATCACACGGTAACAAAACAAATTCGAGGGCTGATTCTAAAGACTTGTCAATTTTTTGTATTTACACAGAAATTACAGAAACCAGGCGAAGCTATGGGCCATTTCCAGAGGGCAGCAGAACTACAGTACCAGGTATGTTACAATTTGGTGGCAACAATTTCTCAATTGGCTAATTGTTGATAAAACACAAATGCTGATGGTTTATCACTGAAATAACTCAAAAATATTACTTGCATTTGGGATTGAATTTCATACCCGAAATTTTGTTGGAATGAAATAATGTTTAACCAATGTAGATTTGGGCAAATTGTGTTCATAACATCTGGGGTATGGTGGTTTATAGCAATAAAGCTAACAGGGGAAACACAGGACAAATGATGATACAAAAAATAAGATGCGAATGGGGGTCCACCGGTGCGGTGCTTCTGTTGGTTTTGGTTAGATTTGGCATGGTTAGGGTTAAAAAAATCGAAGGGAATGGTTCCGGCCACATTTATGATTTACTACCTGCGCTGATCACCTTTTTTAGGTTGTCTCCATCCCTCAAATTCATTGGTCTTGTGCTCTTTCCATGGTGCATACCTTAGTAATATTATCTTGTGTTTTCCTTATAGAGTCCACTTGACTGCCTGCATTCATTGAGCCAGGTGGCATCGTGTAAAGTCAAAATAGGTAAGCTCATCGTAAAACAGTTTGAAAATATAAACCGATAACACAAATATGATGCAATGCATTATATGTATTATGAATTTAAATGTTGATTCAAAATCATGTTAGTACTTTTTATGCATGGGTCCAATTGGAAAAAAATATGTATTCTCAATTCCTTGTTAGTTTCATGGGTTTCATTTCTTTTCTAAATCACGATCCCACCCGAGAATTTAGCTGAGTACCCACTTAACATAAGGCAAAACAAAAATTAGTTGCGTTGCCCTCATCCAGCCGGGTCAAAATTCCGAGAATGTGGGCTGGTTTTTTTTTTTTTTAAATTTTTTTAAGAATTTCTTCTTTTTTTGGGGATATTTTTTTAAGATTTCCCCCCCCCCCCCTTTTTTTTCAAGATTTCTTTTCAAGATTTTTTTTTCAAGATTTTTTTTTCAAATTTTATTTTCACAATTTTTTTCTTCTCAAGATCTTCCAATCTGTGAAAATTGCACAGAGATGGGCAAGAAACCAAAATATTCACCATTGGGTTGAAAATACATCCAGTAAGCGTTTTCCTTAGTATCTTCACACTTGTTGACTGAAATAATAGGTACTAGCGGGCACCAGCGCTTCGCGCTGGACCCGCTAGAAAATTTCACGGGGAATAAGTAAACAAAGCGTAAGAAAATTTGATACAATAATATCAAGAACATGTCCTATACATAATCCAGACGGGGCCCTAAATAATCCGAATATCGCAGGTGCTTTTGATAATCCATGTTATACATTGCCTTAATCTAGGTAGGCCTACGTTTGTGTTTCCAGATATCTATGTAGGCCTCCCATGAGACCTGAAATGCAGGTACCCGTTGTCCCTTACTTTATCATAGTCAAGTAAATTAAACGCGGGTGCCGAAGATAGCGGACAGTAAAAGTCACAATAGGCAGAGGTCAGTAATATCAAAGCGTTATAAATGTTTATATAAATATCAATCAAGAGTATGTCCTTAAATAATTCAGGTACTAAGGTGCCCTTGATATAATGTAAGTGACATGGTGCCCTTAATACACCATGAGCCTAGGCCCAATGTGCTCTTAAATAATACAGATACCCAAGATCTTAATCCGAGTAGGCCTACTCCATCAACGTGTTCTTAATACCCCCAGTTATACTCCTGTCAGCGCATGTCTCTACCTATTTTGTACCCCAAATAATAAAAAGTTGAATTTTAATGTCAAAATTGAAAGTTACATAAAATTAGCTTTTAAATGTCTCCCCCGATTCTTTTATTGCCCTGCCACCCCGTTTTACTCCTTTAAAGGTATATTATGTGATCTTTCCATGGAACGCCCTCAACATCGAAAAAAATTGAAAGCATGATTTTCTTGCAGATTTACATTTCTGATCATAAATCGTACATACATTCCAAGTTACAGGGCGATAGCAATACGATTCTTAATTACTTCAAAATCATGGTTTTAGAGTGAAAATAAATTGTCGGATATCCGACAACTTATGTTATTCTAGTCTAAATTCACTCTAAAACCATGATTTTGAGGTAATTAGGAATCGTATCGCTCTGTAACTTGGAATATATGTACGATTTATGATCAGAAATGTAAATCTGCAAGCAAATCTACTCTCTAAAAAAAATCACGAATAGAGGGCGCTCTCTGGAAAAGATCACATAATATGCCTTTAACATATGGTGCTGGTGCAAGTGTCGCCACTGCCCATATGCACATACTGTATCCAGGTAATTCAGTAGGCCTACGTTCTGAGCGTTATAGTTTTATAGTCGGTCGTTTAGTTTTATGGTCGGCGGAGTCTATCATCAAGATCACTTGTACCATTCCACGCTTGTACTTGAGCACAATGTGTGCCATCCGGGTTTTGTTTGGCCTATTTACATTAAATACATTATTCCTCCAATAGGCATGTGGGGCCTTAACGTATAGTATATGTAGTCCCTTTATCATGTTTGCTGTGTTCTATAAAGCCTCCCGAGATACTACCTGAGTGTACACCCTTGAAATCCAGTTATCACAGGTGGCCCACCTGCGCATAGTATATCCAGGTAATTTGAGACTCGTTTTATAGTGAACCCCGTAATCCAGATACCACGGATGCCCTGAATAATCCAGACACTCTATAATAATCATGATAATGTACCACACGTTCCGTTTATCCAGATGCCCCATGTGCCCTTATATCCAGATTATCAAGTAAGGGAAGTGCGGAGAGGAGGAGGTGGCTTTAGGGTACACTATTAGAAAAAGGGTGCTTCAGAGGGGTTCTTGGCTGTCCCGTATAATGGTTTAAAGGTTCTTTGATTTTAAAGGCCCCAAAAGGTTCTGTAGAGAACCTTTAGAGGTTCGAAAGACCAATGTTTGCCCATATTTTGCCTATTTTGAACCTTAAAATGGTTCTTTTTTGAACCTTTTAAGGTGATATAAAGGGTTCCATACGGGACAGCCAAGAACCCCTGAAGCCTGAAGCATCCTTTTTCTAAGAGTGTACGGACTGCCTGCTTTCACTCTGCTCCGTTACAATGTGCACGATTTGCGCCACAAACGCGTACACTTTTTGTCTGCGTCATTACGTGTGCGCCGAACCGCGTGCACCATGTTAAACGCGGTCGCGCAGCACAACATAGAAACGGTTGACATGGTACTGCCAGTTTCTTTATCGTTAGCAAACGTCGCATTCATCTATGTTACTAATGTGAAAGTGTCACTTTAAGATCTGTGTAAGAGTTTTTGTTTACATTTAGAAAATGTCGTGAAATATTTTTATTTGTCGGACGTATAAATGCTTGTTACTATGCGATCTTTAAGAATAACAAACAGCCGCATATACAGAAATGTAGCTATATCCCTGAAGAAAATATTTTGGGTGAAGACCATATGTCATCACTCATTCCGAAAACCACAATTTGTGTCCGAAAGTAGCTACCCGAGTAAAAGAAATTCAACATTTCGGATTTTCACATGTGATCCTTTCTGCGCATGTCTGAAAACGGTAAAAAACGGGCATTGAACTATCTAATTAGCTCGTGTATTAGAGGCGCAATTACCACGCTTTTTCAGTTGAGGAGGGACGCGAGTGTAAAATTATATTGAACTATCTAATAAAGCCATGTTCCGAAAATTAGTATATAGATAAAATCGTTGATTTGGTAAAATTAATTAATTTTTTTTTTTTTAATTCGGCTGCCCGACCTTTCCGATTTTAGGCTTTTGAGGGCAACACATTTTTTTTTTTTTTTGCCTAAGCATCACAGTTTTGTTTTGTTGGTTTTAACCATCCATTTGTTTCCTTCCAGTTAAAAATTATGTCTATGTGAAAAGCTGTCCAAACATGTTGTCAAAGAAATATTGAGAATTGAAATTACCATATGTAAATTGTGTGTGTTCTTGTTTTAGGTGATTATGATGGTGCCCTGACTGTGTTTACTGAAATGGCATATCTAGCACAAGAAAGAGGTTCTACGCCGCAGGGTACCAGACCTATCGGTGCTTTCTGTGACATTTTAGGCAATTGTGAAATTAATAGAGTTTTACTGCTGATGCTGTTACAGGTAAAGAAAGATTGAAATATTTTCTTGTCTGAAATGAATACTTGATGCAAATACTTAGCCCTAATTAAAGGTAGATGACCCGATCACATTTTCGTAACACAGAATTATTTCAAACATACGGAGATTTTCATATCATATCAAAGCTCGTATTTTTCTCATCATCATACTGAAATTTGACGGCCTAAATCGGTATAATTACGGAGAAATTGATGAAATAACGTTGAATTACCGCGAAAGGTGGTAACCACCAATATCGTTTGTGTACAACTTAATGGGTACATTTCACAGCATCTTTTGCGTCTAAAATAAGAACCATTAGAGTTATGCAACTCAAACTTTGGAATACGACTTTTTTAAGGATGACCTTTCATGTAGAATAGTAAACTTCAAGTTTAAAATCGGAACATCTACCTTTAAGGCATTTTTAGTAGCGCTACTGATTGGGAGAAAAACAAAACAGGATAGATTTATGTGGACACTCAAAGTATTACTAATTTAGAGCTGTGCTTGAAAAAGAAGAAAAAATCCTAAAATGTGTAGGAAAGAAAATGTTTAGGTTAGGCGACGAAAAATAGAAACCCTGTTGTACGGGCCCGACCAACTCATTTTTTTTTTAGAAATCAGTGAAAAATGTTCATGTGCAAATGAATACCAACCCCAAATTTGTGCAAAATGTTTATAGATTGTTTTGAATTTGTACAGATTTGTTGGGATTTTTACGTTCAATAGCCTGACTGACCGACCGGCCCGACCTGAGAGGTCCGTTTGCCCGTACAACAGGGTTTCTTTTTTATTGGCCTTAGATGAGGATGGCCTTAAGATAACAAAGCTTTGTTACAATTATCCTTCACATGGGAACATTTAATAATATAACCCAAGCCAAATATGTAAGGCTGACAATATAGCAAATTTAAATTTGTTCTTATTATTTCTCTGAAAGCCAAAAGATTGGCAAGTTTCAATGCACAGTGGAGGATAGAATGGTTCATTTTCCCAGAAAGTATTTTGTGTCCTAGTCCTGTGAATAAACTAATTTGACCAATATTTCAATTTTAAAGATTTTTTTTTTTAGTAATATGTGCCTTTTTATTCGATTGGTCACCTTCTATAACTTCTATAATTTAAAACTTGTAACTATAGTTTACTCAGTTGCAAATTTTGCAATAAATATGGGTTTTTTATCTCACCACACACACACAAAATAATCCAAGTGTACAGGTTTGGCATATGCATGTCTCAAACATCCCGTTGCGCAGCCTTATGCACGCCTACGCTATTCTGTATTAATTTGCTGCTGTAAAAAGGTAGCTCTCCAATTTGGAACTGAATGAACTATAGACAAAATGGGTATACGCAAACATGGAAATGCATGACTGAACCATAATACTGATTGCTTACTTCTCATTTTTATTATTACGCAGCCAACACCTCAACGTATCAGACCTGAGCATGCCCAAACATTAGAAAAGTATACATGGGAATCCACTGAGGACACTAACCCAGGTGAGTGGTGAGATAATAAAGATAGAGAATTAAAAAATGAGGCAAAATTCTTGTTAATGTGTTGCCTTCAAGTGCCAATTTTTTTTTTAAAGTTGGGTTGGTCGGTCAATTTTCCTTTTTGTTTCCTTCTTTTTTGGCTGACAAATATTACTGACAGACTGTGCTTCATGTCAGACAAAATTGGTAAATGTCAATAATAATAATCAGTACTTATATAGCGCCTTTTCCAAAGGGCTCAATGCACTGTAATTTTGCTGTTGGTGAATAATACTAAACTGAACGTCCAGGCTGCAGCTAATTCAGCGCCAAGTTGTGACATAAACACACATGAACAACATCCACCATTTTTCAATGCAGCTCCCCAAATACCATTGGGTCAAGGAAGTTTTTGATAACCGAAACAACTGATCACCGATTTTTGAAAATCTGTATTGACTCATGTTTCAAGTGTGATAATAGTTTAAAAACAATTTATTCAAGTAAACTTATTCATTTCAAGCAGGAAATAGTAATATTTTGATTATTTGGGTACAATTTAAAGCTTTAAAAAAAAGTGACCCTATGTTTTTGAGATTTTAGGGTCGGTTGCTGAGGGCAACAACCATTTTTGTTCTTACCTAATAATAGAAAAATGTATGAGAGTGTTTTATTTGTGGAAGGAGACATCTTAAAAGTATATGGCACTTTTGATGGGGTATATTTGTATTAATTTGTTGATTAATATCATTGCATATTTTTTGTTTACAGTTGTTGAGTGTTTAAGTGAAGAACTGTTTCTCCTCATGCAGTCATTTGTGGTAAGTTTGTGTTGGTTTTGATCGAATGTCAGGCTATTTTAAACGAGTGTAGAACTAGATTTCTACTCAATCTTATCAATTCTTTATCAACTATATACAGTGTCGTACTTAAAACTTATACACACCTGTTTAGTTTAGTCAGGTCCAAAGTGGTGCACCCTCTCACAGCAGTGAATTAATACAGAAGAGCGTCAGCGCACACAAGACTCACAAAACGCAACCAGGCATTCTGTGCGTCAAACTTATGATGGGTGCGTATGCCAAAATTGCGGCGACAAGCATGGATTATTCTTGCGCGCGGAAAGAAAAAATGGCATATTTCTCGCCAATTTGAATCTGACTAAACTAAAGAATAAAATCTTGGTCATGGTCTTGTTGATGGAGCCCTATATGTGAAAGTCAAATAAATGCTGCATCTGTCAAGTGCTGCTATTGCTCTATTGCATACATGTATTAGATTTATTGGTTTAGCAGAGATATAGTATAAAAATATTTTCTGCTCTTTATTCGGGATCTGGTGGAATCTATTGGGCCCCGAGGTGAACTGGAGACCGTGGGGTACTATTTTCCCGAGACCGAAGGTCGAGGGAAAATAGTACCCATGGTCTCCAGTTCACCGAGGGGCCCAATAGATTCCACCAGATCCCGAATAAAGAGCAGAAAATATTTGTTTTATATCCTTCATCAATATATTTCTTGTTCATTAATTTGTTAAAAGTAGACTCTCAAGACTGAGCTAAGCCTAGGCCTTACTAGGCTAAGACTAAGCTTTGTAAATGTTAGCCTAGGCATAGGGCGTAGGCAACGAGAAATATAAAAAAGAATTTTACTCACCATCTGGCACTAATAGAGTAGCTGCAATATGTTTCAAAGTCATAAGCTAACTGTTCAAAAGTTTCAAAAAGTTCCAACTCACGAACTGTTCAATTCAAATTTCATTCGGTTACGGGCACCGGCATAAAACTTGGAAAGCAATATGTCGAGTACGGCGTTTACCAATAAAGTGTATAATCGGCGTTGGTTTTTTTGCAAAATTCACGAAAAACTGACACCCCATACTTTATTTGTTTTTAGTGGTCTCGCTGTCTGCGCTGTCAATAAATTGAGTCAATTGATCCTCATTTACACGCCGAAACCGAACCGTGGAGTTTCACCAGCAGCCTCCATTGTTGAAACTGTTGTTGTCTGTTTAGGTTTTAAGGCTTGTCAATCCTAAAGTCAACTGTCATAAATATTAACATAAAGAGAACTTTGACACGTAAATCGAGGTCATAGGGTAATAGTAGACTATTTCATTCTCCAAATAGTACCTCTCTCCCTCATCAATAGCATTTTTGGTCTTCTTGCCTAATGGTGAGACTATTTTTGATCATGTGACACACTTTTAACCAATTAATGAACAGGAATATATTGATGAAGGATATAATATAAAATGTAGGCCTTTTAGGCCAAATAAAAAAACAAGTGTGTCTCAGAAGACCACGCGCATAGCTTTTAAAATTCACATTTTACCGCATAACTTTTGTTTTCATTTTTTTCTTGAACCTTTGAAAATGATGGTGATAGCCAAGTTGTGACTGTATGGAATGTTTGTTTCCAATATTAAAACAATATTTAAACTATAAAAAAACCCTGACTCACAACTGACTTGCCCGGCTCATTTTGCATAGCATTTTGTACCTTTCTTCCGAGAAAAAGTTGTTTTTTTATTTGTCCTTATACAAATCAGTTTTCTTAAATTAGTGTTACTGGTGCCAAAATACTAGTTGCATTGATTTGAATTGAGTCAATTGTTTGTTTCTCTCACTGTGACCAATGTACCACCATTACCATAATTGACTTGTGAAGTTAATTACACTTCCTAGGGTATGATATCAGTTGTCCCAACATGTTCATGGTCTTAACAACTTATCAATTCTGTATGCCCCATGTTAACACACTGGTATCGTAAACCAATTCATTGTGATCCAAATCTGCACCGATGTCAAATTCCAAAGAAACAGAAAAAGTATAAGTGAGCCAGGATTTTAATTGTCCTTTTATTATGTGGCCATATTGCTCTATAGAAACATTACAACCCTTTTTGTATTAAGATTAAAACAATCCCTGGACTCTTTTAACATGTAACATATTTATATTGTGCTTATAGATGGCCTGCCAGTCTAGAGATACAGAGTCACTTACAGCACTCCAGGTGGATCTTTGGTAAGATTTAAATTTGAAGCAAATTTTAAAGACATTTTCAGTATATTTTTGTTAATGTGTAAGTGTACAAAATAATGAGTTGGTAACATCTTTACCATTAAGCACATCTCTTTTGTGCTGGCATCTTTCACAGCTAAACCACCAAAAGTTATCATTCGCCTTCATTGTCACTAATTAATTAGCTAATTTGCTAATTAATATGCATACAAAATATCGTCCAGTACCTGTCATCATATGCTTATTATATGGTGATAGTATCAAGTTGGTGTGATGTTTAGTCGCAGAGTGTTTTTTTTATATTTCTCGCCCCTGGTGTTAGCGATATGTTTTATTTTTCTCTTCTTTAAACAAGACATAAATGCACAAACAAAAACAATAGTCACAATAGCAACTACAAATTAAAAATTACCAATGACAAGACCCATTCTCCAAGCTTATAGGCTTCAGTTACCAGCCTACTAGAGTCATATTGGTGGTGAACACATTGGTAGAAGATTCAACCACTGATTACACGTCCAGAGTGTTGCATAATATTACAATGTCTCACTCATATTGCGCAGAGAAAGTTGAACTAGTTAGTTACATAATGGTATGGAATCGTCCCATTTATTGTGATGCCTCTCCATGCTAAGGTCCCATAAAATTGTTGTGTAGCCCTTAATTAGCGACCAACCCTAAAATCTAAAAAAATCAGGGTCACATTATTTTCTTCTTCAAGATTTAAATTTTACCCAGTTTGTCAAAATATTTATATTTCTGCTTGAAATTAATCAGTTTGCTTGAATAGATTGCTTTCACTATTATCACACTAGAAACATTAGTCAAATTGATAATTATGTCTTGTCATGAACTGTCGGTCAGTAATATTTGTCAGCAAAAGAAAAAACAAGAAGGAAATCGACTGACCGTCCCCACTTCGATTTTTTGGTACTTTAGGGCAACACAACAATATTTTTTTAGGGGCCTAATGCCGGAACCGTGCAAAAGGTGATTACAGATTGATGTGTCCTTCCTAAATCAGTGTCAGTTAACTAATATACCGTGTATCTTTATTTTCTAATTTTTCTCTTGTAGGAAACATTTCTCTCCAGAACAGAACCACTTGATGCATCTCGTCATCACTCAATTATCCCAGACTGGGTTGGAGACTACATTTCATTGACTGTAATGACATATAACAGTACTTACACCAGACCATTTAATGGTTCTAAACATTCCTGTAGCAATGTTATAGCATATATATATAACTTAGACTTTTATATGGAGTCTATACATTTTGTACATGTGCAATAGAAGAAGCAAGCCAGGTCAATAGATCTAAAGCCATGAATGCAACGCATTGTGATGACCTTAGTGGAATGGACTTGGACAGTTACTGATATCTTCCGTAGTGAAAGTATTGATAGTATCTGTATTAGAAAGAGCAGAAAGGATTTGTCACTAAATAGCAGCTCCTTCTCACGATCAACATGACTTAACAAATCATGTTTACACACTGCACCCTCTCTACTCGTAGGAAAGAGGGTGCTGTAGAGGTTTGATGGGGGAAAGGTCAAAAATCAAAATGGGTTACAACTCACTTATTTTTCCATGATTTTTGATAGTTTGGAAGTTTGATCATATTTCACAAACTATCATATTGTCCTTTGTTCACTGCCTAAGAAAACACCAGAAAAAACCACCCCTTGTACCTTGTCAATGTGAGAGAGATGACAGCATCCTTTTGGATGACAGAGCCTGTGAATGGGCAAGTTCAATTGATGTAACAGCCCCGACCAAGAGAATGCAGTTAAAAGTTTTGTTGTGTCATGATCGATGGGACTATTATCTGCCAGTGTCTCCTGTGCAACCAGAGCAAGTGTTCTGTTAATTTTAGGGTCCTTCAGTCAGAGCAGCTTTTTTTCATTTCATAACCATGACTCCAAAATGATATCAGATGTGAACATTTTGTTTTTTTTCCATGATTTTTGATAGTTTGGAAGTTTGATCATATTTCACAAACTATCATATTGTCCTTTGTTCACTGCCTAAGAAAACACCAGAAAAAACCACCCCTTGTACCTTGTCAATGTGAGAGAGATGACAGCATCCTTTTGGATGACAGAGCCTGTGAATGGGCAAGTTCAATTGATGTAACAGCCCCGACCAAGAGAATGCAGTTAAAAGTTTTGTTGTGTCATGATCGATGGGTCAATTAGAAATGCAAATCAAATAGTCACAATAGAACTATTATCTGCCAGTGTCTCCTGTGCAACCAGAGCAAGTGTTCTGTTAATTTTAGGGTCCTTCAGCTGCAGCAGATGTCGATGAAATGGTGAGAGGGGATTCTCTTGGTCCATTCAATTTAAGTGCAGGGAGTAAGTTTATTTGATGGAACAGCCATTTCAGAGGGAGTAAATTCATTTGATGGAATAGCCATTTCAGAGGGGGCAAGTTTATTTGATGGAAAAGCCTTTTTTATTTCAGAGGGAGTAAGTTTATTTGATGGAATAGCCATTTCAGAGGGGGTAAGTTTATTTGATGGAACAGCCTTTTTTTTTTTATTTCAGAGGGAGTGAGTTTATTTGATGGAATAGCCATTTCAGAGGGGGTAAGTTTATTTGATGGAACAGCCTTTTTATTTCAGAGGGAGTGAGTTTATTTGATGGAATAGCCATTTCAGAGGGGTAAGTTTATTTGATGGAATAGCCATTTCAGAGGGGGTAAGTTTATTTGATGGAACAGCCTTTTTTTTTTTTATTTCAGAGGGAGTAAGTTTATTTGATGGAATAGCCATTTCAGAGGGGTAAGTTTATTTGATGGAATAGCTATTTCAGAGGGAGTAAGTTTATTTGATGGAACAGCCATTTGAGAGGGAGTAAGTTTATTTGATGGAATAGCCATTTCAGAGGGGTAAGTTTATTTGATGGAATAGCTATTTCACAGGGAGTAAGTTTATTTGATGGAATAGCCTTTTTTTTAATTTCAGAGGGAGTGAGTTTATTTGATGGAATAGCCATTTCAGAGGGGGTAAGTTTATTTGATGGAACAGCCTTTTTTATTTCAGAGGGAGTGAGTTTATTTGATGGAATAGCCATTTCAGAGGGGTAAGTTTATTTGATGGAACAGCCTTTTTATTTCAGAGGGAGTAAGTTTATTTGATGGAATAGCCATTTCAGAGGGAGTAAGTTTATTTGATGGAACAGCCTTTTATTTGAATTTCTTACCAATGTCAAAGAGTACAGGTATGTTGAAGAACATTAAAACAGGGATACTATTAATTTTGGGATAGGAAAGTCGTATACTAACGTACGTAGTGAAAACGGTCCTTTTGAATATTTGAATAAATTATGATAATCGTCTGGAATGCGTCGGTGACCGGCGTATGACGTCAAATTTAGTCAGCATAGAATTGGTGGCGCTGTGCACGCGGTAGATTTACACACAGCTTGCTGTCAAAAAATGATGCGGACACTGGAGTTGGTTGATTTACACACAGCTTGCTGTCAAAAATGATACTGACACTGGAGTTGGTTATCCAACTCCAGCGGTTTTTGGATGAAATAATTTAGTTCCAACGTGTGATGAATTTTATGGGGTCATATAATCAAAATCCCGGGGAAAATCCATTGTTACATTGAAAGTAATGGAAATTCAAAATTAACGACCGTTCGTGTCTACCATCGTCTGCTACAATCACGCCTTATCAGTATAGCGCCATCAATTCTATGCTGACTAAATTTTAATTTAAAAGTGGACCCGATCGGCAAGCTGAGAGGCACACCCCTGATTAAAAGCTAGGTCCTGGTGCATTTCCAGCTCATTTGCTCAAATTATGCAGTTAGGAGCAGGAAAGTTTTGACCACACCATTTTGTCAGTGTTTTTTTTGGACACCTTTATTTTCGATACCCTGGGCTCCACATTGTTCTTTCACATCCACTGAACCATTTCCTGAACAATATTATACTGATCTTTCATCATTTGGAAAGAAAATTACCGTAATAGTATACATCAAAATACAAAAAATTTGAGATTTCAAAAACTTGTCCCATTTTTGTCTCTATTCACCCCGTTTAACGGTAGACCAGTAATTTCACTGTTAGACAACAAAAAACCACCCTGTTCTACGAGCAAACGAACCTCGGTTTGGGTCGGTCAGTCAGGTTTTTTAAAAAGATTTTAATGGTTTTTGTCGGTATTTATTGCACATAAACATTTTGTTTACCCATTTCTAAAAAAATGGGTCTATATGTTGTTGTTGTTGTTTACCACTCGCCTATAGCTGTCAGCAAGTTTAATACCAGATGGAAAAATACAATCAAAAGGGTATGGAAATTCAAAACTTCAGCCTTTAGATGAATACAATCTGTCCCTGTTAGCTCAGTTGGAAAGAAAGAGGCACATCACAAACAGATCAGTTAATATTAGATTTTTCACACAATGGTTTTATTATCTATAAGATATATTATGAAATACAAAGTCAACAATGTACCAAGGTGATATTTATAATGAATCTCCCACACACAATCACATCAAGTTCAAGGTGTTATAAGTATGGTGATTATATCTGAATTTATTACATATTTATCAAGGCATGATGATATAAAACACGAAATCGAAAATATGATATGTTATATTTCTTACTAAATCCGATGATGCTAGTTGAACATAAAGCTAAGAACACTTACATTTTTGTGCGGCTATATTGAAGAAAAGTTTAAAAACCTCACTAGCCGTTCTGATTTAAAAAACCTAATGCCTGCCTGGTAATGCAAGGACCAGGTTTTGATGCTATACTTACTTTGTTGTTAAAACGCAAGTTCAATGAAGTGACATGAATAAAAGGGACACCCGAGTCCCACTGACCACAAATATAAAGGTTGGAAAACCCTCGTTTCCTACTGTTTATTCAAACGTAATGGACCATATATTTTGTTCTGCAAACGTTAGTTGACTTCTTTTGTATTGTACTTGGCCAAAACCTTGTACACAGGGCTCAAATTAATCGAATCAAAGGCAATTGCCTTCGATGCCCCACCTAGTTGCCTTGATGCCCTCAATTTCTGGCTGTTTTCACTCCATTCAAAAGTACATAATAGGAGAAAGTTGGTGCCCCTTTCAAATTGCATGCCCTCTTCATTCCTTATTTTGAGGCCTGCTTGTACAGACCTGTACGTTAGTCGGTGCCTCTTTCAAATTGCATGCCCTCTTCAATTCTTATTTTGAGGCCTGCTTGTACAGACCTGTACGTTAGTCGGTGCCTCTTTCAAATTGCATGCCCTCTTCATTTCTTATTTTGAGGCCTGCTTGTACAGACATGTACGTTAACCACTTGGGTGCGACTTGCGTAAATGTACGTGACGGACCCTGTACACGACTGTGCGGTGGCCGTATATATACGTTGACGAGTCAACAAATTACTTGCTTTGTTCAAACTCGCCGCACAGCCCTTCACAGTATGGCTATGGGACAATCGCATATCGGTATTTTCCTTAGAAAATTTGCCAAAGATAGCGCTATTTTGTAAAGGCTGGCAAGAATATTAACCTCGTTATGAGCAATCAAAGTTCAGCTAAATATTGAAAAAGAACAGTGCATCGACAGCACGAGCCCCGGGCACGAGCAGTCTACACGGTCCCCTTAGCTTCAGGTTCTTACGCTTCACTGAAAGTGTAATAAAAATAAACGGAAACCAGCGACACGCGTAGAACTGAATAAAACCCGGAAGCGAAGAACATACGATATTTTGGTTACATCTGGAGCTATTTCTTCAAGATATATGCGGTCATATAATGCTCAGACTACAGTTCTAGTTTGAAATATAAACTTGTATGTTACTTCAAATCGTACAAGAGTATATTTCACAAGAATAAGTTGCCTGAAATCAACACGAATTGTGAAGAATGACGTAGTGGTTTTGCGTTAGATATACAGTCGCCTGAACCATGTGAATAAATCTACAGCAAACTCCGGTGAACGAGTGAGACTGATAGCGTGTTGAATTTGGCATGAAAAAGTAAAATTAGTAAGGACAAATATATATCGTAGTTACTATGATTCTCATGATATTTACATATAAATAAAATCAGTGCTTTATTTATTTATTTATTTATTGAGAATTGGGATGTGTGTGAATCAGTGAATATGTACTATGTATTCAATGTATCCATGCATGTACTCGTATGTATGCTGCTGTTGTTACACAGGGATAAGGTATACGGAGCAGTGCTGTGTGTGAGTGAGAAAAATGACCTCAATTTTTAGCGTAGCACAGGGGTGCACAGACTAATATTTAATAGTAGCAGCGAACTGGTTAAGGTGAGGTCATGGATGAGGCACACTACAGTATCAAAGGCAGAAGCATTGAGACAAACACTTGAAATTCAAATTATCACAGCCTCATAGACGATAGAATTGTCATATTGTTGACGTCACAATACGATGGACCAAATTCCACCTAACTCGGGAACTCGCCCGTGGCCAAATTTCAGTGTGCGCTTAGAATGAATATTTGTTACATGTGGGAAATCGCTTTCGGGTAACAGCATACATTTGCCTATTTGGAATTTCGTCCATATCTGCCCAGTATTATCTGATTATGTAAGCTAAACTCATGTGAACCAAGGTCCACTCCAGCACACATCAACAAACACAGCACAGTTGACAGAAGCGGTTTTGCCAACCTTATATGAACTCGTATTCAACATGATATTTATACTTTAATAATTACTTTTTGTTCCTAATGAATGTAGCAAGCAATGAAATCATGTACATCATACAGCTTTGTGTACTATAGTTCAGTCAGTTCCAAATTGGCGAGAAGAAATGTGCATTATCTTCCATGCGCAAAAGTAATCCCAGCATGTGCCTGCAATATTGGCATACGCATGTGTAATGCGAGCCTTACGCGCACCCACGCTCTTCTGTATTAATTCGCTGCTGTAATGTGGCTTGCCAATTTGGAACTGACTGAACTGGGTGTATTTTGTCGGAACTTGTTTGGCTCATTATACTCAGAAGGTGTACATTTGATATGCTACAAAAAAATATGAAATTCTACCTAGGTAAGTTGTACCACACAAATGAACACACACACAAATTATGACCAACCATAAGGCACATGAAAGTCAATGTTATGTTTCTGTAACATTTTTTCTAAATCATAATGAGGCAACTTTTCATTATTCATTATTTTGCAGGATTTCAAATAACAGCAATTTCACACGAGAATGATTGCGAAAAAACGAAAACTTTAAATATACAAAACAAAATTATGATTTTTTTTTTTGGGATTTCGAATCTCAAACGCTGGCAAAAAATCATAACGTGGGCGGGTTACGGGAAACATAACATTGACTTTCATGTGCCTTATATCAGTAGTGACATGTTCTGATCCAATCAGGCCAAATGTGGCATTACTGAAATCTAAATCTTTGTACAAAATAAGGAACAAATAACAATAAAATACTAAAGAAAGTTTGTTTGTTTGTTTGTTTACACGGTCGGTCCGTATGGACACACGCTTGGGTCCTGAAAGGACCAAGCTCAAGCAAAATGCTCGGGCCAGGCTTAAAAAGCCTATATAAGCATGCTGGCTGAATGAAATGAAAGTTAGAAAAGATGGAAGAAAAGAATAAAGTAGAAAGAGCCACTTAACAAATAAAGTTTAAAATTTTGCTGTCAGCCTCGGACATGAGAAAAGAATAGTCTTGATGCAATCTCATTTGCCACACAGTTGTCATGACAAAAGTCTATAAATTGAAAATGGAGTATGCTAGGCATGTTACCCCATGAATTGATAACGGTTATAACTAAAACAGTGTAATTGGCATGAATGGATCAGACCATGCCTTAAATCAATTAATGTCAGCCTTTCCATATATATTCAGCACAATTTGATTCAAGGTGCGAGTAGTGTCAGCCTTTAAATATATACAATAATATCAGTCTCTATATAGTCTCGGTCTTTACTTTACATAAGCACCGTCTCACAACTCGGCCTAGGATCCCTCCACAAAAACGGACACAGTTACACCATGATCAATGCTTCAAAAATGGAAGAGATCGTTGATCTAAAGCCACTCATATAAACATGATAAAAACATACAGTGCATACACTGATGAAATTGACAGCTTTTGTTTTAAATGTATTGCTACCTGAAATCCAGCAGAGTCAATTTCAATCACAATTTTCTTAAACAAATATCCAAACTGTCAAATATGGTATTTATATACAAACTGATAAATTTGGACCATGGTTATAATGTCACTTTCATTATGTTGTAAATAAAAATTCAAAAGGAGCAATTGGCTGAAACTCTCACAGCTTTGTATGATTTTGAATACAATCTAAGAAATTACACATTTTACAAATTCAAGATTTTGTTGACAAATAATTAAAATTAATACAAATAATAATTTAAAAGTTAAGCTATTCTCATGATACTTCAATCACTGTTATCTCAGTTTGTCAAATGGTAAGATTCCTATTCAACAGCTTATAGTAACTAGGGCTTTAAAAATAAAATATGAAATATATTTATCCAAGGACATGACATTATGAGGAAATCCCAGGTTGTCATATACAATGGATACTTTAAGACGGGTACTGTAAAACAACTTAATTTCACGGCAACTTTAAATTAAGCATTTGGTCAACTTTTTGCTGCAATTTAGTTTCACTAATTTGTATCATCTTCCTATATATAACCAATATAAATAATATAATTGGCGGCAAATTAATTTGGCGAATTGGATCTCCTAGCGATATATAGTGAAATTAAATTGCAAGTGAAATTAAGTTGTTTTACAGTAAGTAACCTTGTGCTACTGAAAAATGTGTGCAGTTCTGGTGAAAATGGTTTTAACACAAATTACAGGTACACAATTAATAATATTGTTATCAATGCCCAGAAATTGGCATCATAGTCATAATGCTGCACTGTAGTATTATATATACAACAAATATAACAGTCCATTTAGGTAATACTATTCATATTATGTGTACAATATATTTACATTAGAAAGATATAAAATGTCAAGATTTTCTGTACATAAAAACACATCTTTTTCATTAGGCACTTGCAAGCAGTCTAAACATGTGCTGAATTCTAAGAAACATTGTGCTTACTCCTCTCCTAAATTTGATAGCACCTTGTGTGACAAATTACTTGCTATTGACATATTTTCAACCATGGCCATAAACCAGAAAATACAACCCCATCTTGGCCGGCGCTTTGTGCCGGTCCTCTCATTGTGTCATCATAAAAGGTATTCTTTTTGGCTATTCATTATGAAAGCTATATATGTATCAACTATTATTGCAGACTATCAAAAAAAACCAGCCATTTTCATGTCAACATGTAAGCTTCTACTCAAGTCACAGTGTATAATTTAGTTACAAATAGACAATAATTTTCTTTTTACTCAAGTTTTTCAGTCTAATTATAATTACAAATGTTATACTGCAAGTTTACATATTTACTTAAAGCATCCAACTGGAACCGTATAATGAATGCAATCAATTACAATAGTATTGCTGAAGTGGATGAAAAATTTATTTGCATACATTTAAAATGAATTCCCTATTGTATCTCAAAATGTTTTGAGCCAATTCTATTATTGCTTTGGTGGATAATACAAAAATATTTCAGAAAATGTGCAGGAAAAAAAGAATTATTTATACTGAGGAGGAAAGACAATAACAAAATAATGCCGGATATTAAAATGGAGACTATTTAAAAAAGGCACTTAGGTGACAAAAAAAAGAACAAACCCTGCTGTACCGACCCATTTTTTTAGAAATTGGTAAAACATTTTTTATGTGCAACTGAATACCGAACCTAAAACAGTAAAATGTTTACAATATTATTATTTTTGTGTGGATTTTTACGGTCATTTTCAAGTAAAAATAAGTTTAAAAAAAGAGCCTGACCTACCAACCCGACCTGTGAGGTCCGTTTGCTCGTACGTACAACAGGTGTTTTTTTTCATCGCCTTACGGTCAAATATTTTATACTGAAGATACTTTCCATAAGTGTATCACACTAGGCATTGGCAGTGATGCATTCATGATTCAAGGTGATGATATAAATATTCATGGTCTATACATATTACGAGGCATTGTGATGCATCCCTCAATCAAAGTGATTTGCACCCGCTAGATCAAATAAAAATGGCACAGAAATGTAGCGCCATCTAACTAGACATCACACTGACATCATATCCACAGTTGAGGGGACACAAAGTATAGGTCTTAGGCATACAAAATCCAAGTTTGTCTCAGAAGACCATACGCGTAGCTTTTCGCATTTCACCGCGTAGCATTTCGCATTTCACCGTCTAACTTCTCCCCTCTTTTTCCTTGAACTTTTGAAAATAATGGTGTGAAGCCAAGTTGTTTGTGACTGTATGGAATGTGGTTTTTTTCAAAATTAAAACAGAATTTATACTCAAGAAAAACAACTGATTTCAGTGATTTATTGGACTATGCTTTTTCAAATTTTAATTTCACATTGTGAAGTACCATATCAGATTCATTTTCTTGCTTCACACCACATCTCATGTTAAAATAAAAATATTAAACAATTTACATTTTTTTCTTCTTAAATCGCATTTCGCATAGTCTTTTATCAGGTTTCTTTTGAGACAAAGTTTTGCCTTAGCAGTTGTGCACCTATTATTATTCAAACTCCTGGTGTTCAAGAACATATTACAAGGCCATGGTAGTGATGCATTCATGAAATAAGGTAATACTGGTATTCTTTGTGTATTCCGTAAACATATTACAAGGTATTGTCACTTGATAAGTCCACGATTCAAGGTGACGTTGCTGTTCTTGGTGTCTGTAAATTCTCATTGTAGGCTTTCTGCAAGATAAAATGGCACAAAAAATAAGATTGTGGTTTACGTTTAAGAAAATGAAGAAATATTTTAAGAAGTTTGGAGCATGAGAGTAGTTTTCAGTCCTAGATTTACATGTTTTGCATGAGACTAAATTGTTTCTATACTTATTTTAAATAGTTGGATGTCACTTGAATACAGTTTGATTCGGAGTCCCTTAAAGGCATATTATGTGATCTTTTTCAGGGAGCGTCCTCTATTCATGATTTTTTTTAGAAAGTAGATTTTCTTGCAGATTTACATTTTTGATCATAAATCATACACATATTCTGAGTTACAGAGTGATACAATTCCTAACTACTTCAAAATCATGGTTTTAGAGTGAATTTAGAGTGAAAAATAAGTTGTCGCGCAGACCTGACAGTTTATTTTTACTCTTTAAACCATCATTTTGAAGTAATTAGGAATCGTTTCACTCAGTAACTCCGAATATATTTATGATATATGATCAGAAATGTAAATCTGCAAGAAAATCTACTTTCTAAAATAAATCATGTATATATGGCGCCCCCTAGAAAAGATCACATAATATGCCTTTGAAACAAACCATGATGCGAATGTGATGCCCAAAAATGTACTGGGTTCCATTGAGATTTTAGCTATAGTGAGAATAAGTATGATTTTGCGGGTTGAAAACATCTGTTAATTTTGATAACAATCTACAAATAACATGTTTGATAGATCCATATGAATCTCACTTAAGATGAAAGGAAACTTAGTTAATGCCAACGCTTTGGAACCCAACTGTTTATTTTAACGGAATAAATCTTATTCAAGATTAGGAACCAGCGCGATGCAGGGGGTAACTTTCAAGCTATACCTATAGTCAATTTCGATCCATATATCCCAATTCAGCTAAAAATACAACTTGACTATATAAGGCAAAAAAAAAAATTGTTATGTTGTCCTCGACAGCTTTCAAAGAGGAGGGGCGGGCGGGCGGATTTTTTTCTTCTTTTTCTTAATTTTTTAAATTTTTTTTCTTTTACCAGCAGAAGCTCAAAATTCAGCCAACAAGAAGTTAAAATCACTCTAAGAGCCGCACATATATGTTTTAAACACTTAATTTAATATTAATGCCATTTAAACTGTTTTTAAAAAAATCTGAAGAAAATCTGGAAAAAAAATCTGAAAAAAAAAAAAATCTGAAAAAAAAAAAAATCTGATTTTTTTTCAACAAAAAAAACGATTTTTTTAAAAAAAAATCTGAAAAAAAAAAAAAAAAAAATCGGAGCGGCCCTAAAATGACGAGCGGGCGGTCGAGGACAACATAACAACAACAAAAAAATTGCCTAATGAACCATTCTACAAATACTCAATACTCACCGCAAACTTTGTGGTGAACAGAGAGAATATCCCAAAGAATTTGTCACTCTCTGTGCTTTTCGGATCCTCTCCAAAATACTGTGCAGTCTTATTGAACTCTTCCGCCGTCTCAGCAAACAACACCTTCAAATTGTGCAGTTTGTCCGTCGCCTCCGCTTTGAAAGTCTCCATGCCTTCTATGAATCTATCCTCCGCATACTGGCTGGTTATGTCCGTACCCAAGGACGCCACATTTTCGGTCAGATCTTGTAGTTTCTGCTCCAAGTCGTGCCTGTCCTCTCCCAGCATGAGCAGTGACATCTTATTGGCCTTGGGCACGGTGGGAATCTCTTCCCGGAATGAGACGGCTTCTGGCATGTTGGTGTTGACGGCCTTGGCAACGACGTGGAGGAATGTCGACTTGTTATCTGATGTCTTGGTAGTGTCAAGCTATTCGGGGGAGTAAATGAAATACATTATGAGAAAGGTGTCATGTATATTTGTTGGCAAAGATAAAACAGTGACTTGTTTGGGATTAAATCGAACACAATATCTGCTTGGCATTCTTCTGGTTTGGTATACATTTCAGAAAATATATATAACAGTATATGGCTATAGAGAGTAGAGGTGGGATTTATGTATACACTATAATTGTCTAAATAGCAGCGACATTATGATTTGTACCTTTGTCTATCATCAAGATTACTTATAATGTCTGCAAAAAAACCCATGTTTTTAAAACTTCGTTATGAAGTCCTGATATCTTAATTTGTCATGTGGTAGTAAATTCACTATCATACCAACACTACATACATGTACCACATTTGTAATAAACAAACTATAGTATTAGTCATCACTGACTGAATGGCCAATGGATGGATACACTTTATTATTCAAATATAATTAAAGACATCTCACCTCTGTAAGGAATGTAATCTTAAAGCCAACAGCTCCTGCAACTCGCTGGTTACCTTTGTTCATGTAGTTGCCCATGGCCAGTACAAGCTGTAATGGAGTAAAAAATAGATAGGGTATATTAATGTAAATATAAGTGGTGGTACTTGCATTGTCTATATAAATATTGGAGAGGTAATCAGCACTCAGGAGCTCCCCCAAATTTGATTCAAGGAATCAGCATTTAGGAAGAAAAAAAAAGGATTTTATTTTGTTGGCCTAATTTAAAAGTATTTTATACAATTGTTTCACTTAGTGTTTTGTTAGACATAAACTTGAACTCACGAGCGCTTGGGACAATCAGTTCATCTTTTCAAATCAGTACTAATTTCTGGGAGTGCGAGTGTCGAGTTATGTATTGCTGTTGAGGGGTTATTTCATGACAGCGCTTGAGACTACATGGCCTTTTATGATGGTTCCTTTTGATCGATTTTAATCCGAGACACACATAGCTTCAACTGAAAATACCGGCTTAGCCGTCCCTGTAATTTAAATGTCATTGATATGACATGATTTGTTTTGAAGAATGGTGGACACAACAGGAGGGCAGTATTTGAAATGGGTCTATTCAATAGGAGAGGGCATACATTTGTACTTCTGTATGGTATGGGTAAAACCCGGGAAATACAAACAATGTGCAGGCTGGTGTGTGTAGTATTCGCCATTACTCTAAAAGGCTTTAATAATCATATCTTACACTTTTCTCTAAAATGTTTCAATATTTGGAGTAAATGTACAGTTGAAATAGGCTACATATAGTATACCAACCTCTAATACTTTGGCGAGTTTCTGACTGGCTCTCAGCTCACTAGAGGCCTGGTTGATGGTGGCAAGCTCTGCAGAGATCTCTTCAATTCTCTCGTCGAAACCGACCATAAACAGGAGGGCTTCTACTCGTAGTTTGTAGGCGGGGATGCGACTCATCTATCGAAAAAACAAGTAATTGCGGGAGTACGTGAATAAGACATGAGATATGATTTAAATTGACAGGAACAACTTACCATCAACATTGTTTGCCGCATTTCAAACTGTCCATTTTTGCACATCGTCGTCAATGACATAATAACACAAAAAAGATCTATGGGACACAACAGTTTGATTTTGCTTCAAGTTACATATTGCTTGATCAATTTTCACAAGCAGGCTATCTATATGAATAGGACACTTGAAAGTGTTTGATTTTGGTGAAATGTGTAATGCTAATCTTTTGATCAACATTAAATAATATGGTATTTACACTTATAAGGCTGTACATGACATTATTTCACAAAGTTTCGAACAGATCTGTTTGTGATACTTTCAACTACACAATATGTTTCATTTTTGTTGTTAGGGTATTTAATACTGCCACACACTGGCCACTTTGGGTATATACACTCGTCAAAAGAAGTTCCTGGACACTCATTGAAGTTCAAATATTTCACATAAATATTTAATATAAATTAAACAATTGCATGTCAAAATAAGCAGACAATAATTCTCTATCATGTCTGTATGAAATTAAGATGTACGCATTCATGCATGGCTGAGCACATTCATTAAGCAATGGTAAGGTGCGTAAAAGGAAATGGCAAGAAATGAGCATTTACAGTCATTTGAATGGAGGGATTATCCAATTTTTTGCAATCTTCTTGCCATTGTCAAGTGAATGGGATCTGCCATGCATGAGTGATTATGTCTAAATTCCATGTTGAGCTGTTAGAGGATTACTTTCTGCTTATTTTGATATACAATTATATATATATAATCATATATATATTTATATATATTCTATTAAATGGTAATTTAATTTAAGTGTCCAAGAACTTCTTTTGCCGAGTGTATATATATATATGCAATCTATTACTGACTGATCCAACTGATCAAGACCCTTATACCTTCTTATTATGAGAGAGAAACATGTAAAAAATAAAGAAAAAACACACCATGCAGTGGCGGATACAGGGGGGGGGGGGGGTGGCGGAGTAGGCGGGCGCCCCCTGTAAAATTTCACAATATTCCTTTTTTGTGTATCATTTTACCTTTTTCAGAGGCATAGGTAGGTTACGTCGGTACATTTGCGACTTGTACCATGCAATATTTTTTGCCAGTTTTGGGAAGACCACATCGCTACTCCCCCCCCCCCACCTAGCAGAATTTCGCGAGCTGACGGCAAAAAAAATTGGGGACCTTTTACAATTTTTGGGGGTACCATTTAAAAAAAAACCTTGGTCAGCCCCCCGTAAATTTTAATCCTGGATCCGCCACTGCCATGTTGAAGGCGTGCGCTTATAACACGGGTCAACCGGGACACACACATAACCCGTGTCCCATGAGCAAAACACAGTATACGTGTACACGATCTAGTTTTTCCAATAAGCTTGAAGTTTAAACTAATGAATTTTAATAATAAAACGGCAGATGTATAAGGAAATTAATGGATTATTAGCCATTTATTTTGAGTATGTGCATGAAAATTTATAGAAAACAATGAATCCATGCCTTATTACTGCTAAATAATGTGGAGTTTGCCCTTTATTTCGCTCACGATGGATTTAATGATTTTCATCGATACAAGCGGTCATTGTTATGTGATGTTGCGCGGTGCACTGAAAGGACCAAAACTCGCAGATGAATGCGGTTGCCAGAGGATACTGGTACACGTTACACGCCCGTATAGAATGACTCGTGTCACGTAAGAGAAATTACACAGGATATACTCTCATGCCTACCATTTGTCTATGGTAGCATTTGTACTCACCTCAAATGCAAACTTGTCTGGTTGACTTAGCATTGATGTCTTGCCTTCATAATCATCCAATTCTTTTACCTACACAAAAAGATATAACAAATGCCTCATTAAAACAGTCAAATATCAGAGGGACACATGTTCAACAATATAGACCTCTAGTAGTACAGTACAAGAAAATAGCCATTTATAATTATCGTCTGCATAGACCTCACTCTACAGTACTTCACCCCATTCAATCATCCACACACTATTCTACTGTAATTAACTTGATGAAAACCATGTGATATTGCTTACATTCTAGATGCATGGAAATGAAGTTTAGTTAGTTTTACTAAACAGATTTCTCTCCCCCCTCTTGTAACCCAGAAAAAATATATGAAAATAGGACCTTCAGAATGTGAACTTTCTTGGTAAAAAATATGTCATTATGACTTACTGAAGCATGATTACAATTATTCCCATAACCGTAACCCAGACAGGTGGTTTGTAGGACTGAAGCTAAACAACGGGGAAATTGGGACAAATAATGACAGAAAATGGGGTGTACTGTACCCCATTTTTTGCCATTATTTGTCCCCAGTTTCCAGCCTGGGGCTCAAACCTGGGACATGTGGTTGGATTGGAGTCCAGCAGGTGATCGCGCTCTTAAAAATAACTTTTCAGAGCCAATATATATGTGAGATGGGGCCACCACTGCAGCGTTTATGTTGGATTTTGTTGGATATGGTAGTGTACTGTCAGGGTTAAAGCTGCATATATTTAAAATGTTCACTATTATCAAACAGCAATTATGTAAAGAGCTGAAATCAGTTGACCAGTTCTGACCAGACCTATATTTTAGGGAGAGTAGTTTGAATGAAGAAGGGTGGGGGTGGGATGATGCACCACAAATTCTGTCCTCCACTTAATGTACCTACCTCTTCATTTGATGGTGCAAATGAATGCATCTGTTGTAGTTGTACCAGAGAAAACTTTGATGACTCCATACCCAGGACAGCAGACTTGATGTCTTCTATGGGCATACGCAGGTGGCCAAGTAAGATAGCTGAAGTCAAAGTCACACAAAGTTGTTAAGATATATGGTAACATTTTGTGTTAGTGCACAACTGATTTAGTTACATTGAATTTGTTCAAAAAATATATTGATGTGAGAGTAGCTGTATTTTGAAAAGTTTTTTGTTTAATAGAATTAATGCATTGTAACCTATGAAAATGAAACCAGAATAATTCTAACAATGGGTTGAATTCTGCACACCACTAAATAAGCCTTATCGCCAATCGGAATAATTCCATTGATTATCCTTTTCTGATGCATTGTGGGATAGAAAAGGGGGGCATATTTTGTCCCTTTTCAATCCCACAATGCAACAGAAAAGGATAATCAATGGATTTTTTCTGATTCGCTATAAACCTTATTGAATGGCCAGTATTCTGGGTTTAAAACATTTGTTGTGTCAAATAACCAGAAAGTTACTCCATATCACTAAATGTTGAGGGGTATTTGCAATGACTGAATCAATCCTAGTAGACTGTGAAATATTATGATTTCATTTGTTCATGATCCATTTGATGATAGAATTGAAACAATTATATCGTCGCTGTTCTGACATACCGGCACATCACGAAAAACAGCGTTTTGAGAAAATCGTGTTTGAAAATTTTCCAATTTTTAAAGACTTGTTAGAGAGCATTTACATCAAATGTCACTATCATTGTCAAAGAACACTAATAGATATATACTTATGTTTGTTATGAGCATGTTACAACAACAAATTGCAATTATTAATTAGGAGTAATTATGTCATAAAGTCATGTGCCGGTATGTCAGACAGTTCTACAGTGATATGCCGGTATGTAGTACACGGTGGTCTATGGCAGAATATTGTGATGTGCCGGTATGTCAGAATACAAAATGAGGTTTTCATGCCGGTATTATGTTAAAACCCTGGCATATGACACTAATTAGTGCGGTATCTCATTAATTAATTACCTTTTTGTCTCAATTTTTTTGGAGAATAAAGAGTTTCACTTGTAGATCATAAAATGCAACTTAACTCATTTTGCCCAAAATGGCACATGTGCCGGTATGTCAGAACAGCGACGATATTGTTACTCATAACATGTTCCAATGAATGCTCATCATAGTAGGTTGGTCAAACGGACATTCATGGTGCCCATTGTATCATGACTCTTGATTGGTTACCGATGTTTTAAAGCACAGGTGTGCCTGTGTGTCTAAATGTGGCCAGAATGATAAGGCTATATTAAAAAAAATCGTTTGTCTCAAAGCTCCCGTGCGCGTTAATTAATTGGTGCACGTTATAAAAACTATATTTTTTTAAAAACATTTTTATATATATTTTTTTCTTTCTTTTTTCAACAACAACAACAAAAATCATTGATCAAATCATTTTAAATACAAAAGGTCACTTTTACAAGGATTTCAATATTTTATATTTATCAAAAAAACCAAAAAAAACAACCGCATTCCGCATTAGGTTTTGAAAAACTGAAGAGCTTTGAGACAAAAGATTTTTTAATATAGCCTAATGTGCCGTGTATCCATTAACTTTTCACTTTCCACGCGGCAGGCGTCTGCAGACAACATTCCAAAATGTCACAAAATGTTCTAAAAATGTCAAAGTATGCTTAGTATTGGTTCAGTAATCCTTGAGATAGACCTTAAAAGTTTGAAAAGGTTTCTGAAAAATCTGTTTTGTATATGGTAAAACCAATAGCCGTGTGGAAAGTATTCAGTCAGTTTAAAAATGGCCTAATACTTACCTGTATTATGTGCTTTCTTGTGTGTTACAATGTTGATTGTGGCTTTTCTCTCTTTACCAGCACTACCAGCTGTAAACAATACATTGTCAAAAATTTACATATGATCAACAAGTTAAAAGATGGAATGTTAAATGTTCTCTTGTTGGTGTTACAAAATATTTTCACTGTGTAAAATTACATTTTGATTCATACTAGTATATAGTTCAGTCAGTTCCAAATTGGCGAAACCCGTTTACAGCAGTATAGTGAATTCAGAAGAGCATCGCGCGAAAAATGCTCCCATGGCACGCAATGTTGCAGTGTCATTGTATGCATGACGCTTGTGTATGCCAAAATTGCGCTTATACGCTTGGATTACTTTTGCGCACAGATAGATAAAAACCGAACATTTCTCGCCAATTTGGAACTGATTGAACTATAGTATAGTACAATAGATATAACACAGAGGGCTTGGTATAGATTGAACTATTTCTTGAATGAATGATTATTGACATTCATGATTTGCATGTTACTTGGATCAATAGGATAGAATGTCTTAAATTATGGGTGAGAAAATCCAATATATCCACTGATAGACACGATGTACCATTTTTTTAAACGTTGACCCTTTTTTTAAAGGTTGATTTAAGTCTCTTTGTGTAAATTTAGTTTTTTAAACAATTGCGAGACTGATGGTCAAAAGATAAGTGAACCAAAAGAACTACACATCATATAGATTTTGAACATGTGTTACCTTTCTGAACAGTAATTAGATGATGCATAGGATGAAAAACTACCACATGATTTTTGACCACAAATCTTCAATTTTCAAAAAGATCAGGTTTGATTATTTGGTATTTTCCCATGGGAATGTGCACTATAGCTTAATCAGTTCCAAACCTATCAAAAAATATTCGGCTTTTATCTCTCCGCTTGCAAACGTAATCCAAGTGTACGCCCGCGATTATGGCCACACGCACACGGTTTGGGCTGCACGCATATCATGCACAGTGCGCTTGTTGCCTTCATGCGTGCCTGCGTCCTTCTGTATTCATTCGCTACTGTAAGGAGGTTTTCGCCAATTTGGAACTGATCAAACTATAGTAATCGTATGGCAAGACAAATGCTTGCACAACTAACCACCAAAGAGTAGTATAATGGTAATCTTAGAAAAGTGTATTGATTCTTGAATAAGAGGTAGCACCTGTACCATAACTTTAAGCATAAGACTGATTCAATCTTGATATACAGTTATAAAAAGACTAACATACCCAGTGATAAGTGTGATGATTATTCTACTAACATTTTGAAATATGAAATGTGATCCTATTTTAATAATAAAGATAGTGTGGATTAGATTTCATATTGTTAAAGAAACAATATTTGGTATCATGAAATAAAAAGAATTTAAAAATGATACAAACAACTTGATAATCTCAGCGGTTAGTAGAGATACGACAATTGATATAAGATTGTATTGATTATGAGGTACAACTTCTAACACTGTTTGAATTTGTATCCAGAAATGGTAGCGATAAAACAAGGGAACTTTACAATTTTGTCTAAAGTGAAATCTCAAGTTATTTATGATGGTGGCAATGGATAGACACAGTATTGACTTGCTTGATTGGCATATGCCATATATGGCACACAATGACACATCGTAAAATAACTGTATAAATAAGACGTTTTTAACTAATCATTTTCAGTCTATTTTTGCCATTGTGTTGTTGGAGATTTGACAGCGAGACAAATGATAGAGCCTTTGTTACAAATAAAGCGTAACTTATCTTATAGGAAGGGGCGGACATATGGGAACTTTGAGTTATTTTTAGCAAATTTGCTTGGCAACCAGTGTTTCAGAAACAAAACATTCCATGCACGCACTCAACGCTGAGCGTTACCCACTTGATCCGCAGTAGGCGCAATGTGCGGTTGCCTTAATTGATTGATCTGCACAAGTTGTTTTTGTTTTTGTTTTCACCGGCGTTTGATTTGTTTTCACCGGCGTGACGTAGGTCCGCCCCAACCTATACAATGAAAGGCCTGATTCAAGCCTTGTGATCGTTTTTTACAATCACATGGCTTGAAATTGATTGTCTGATTTTATAAAACAAATATAGTATGCCTTTAGTTGCTTGTGCAACAGTTAAGCTATACCATTCGGTTCAATTTGAACTAGTCCATTACATTCGGTTTCGCCCCGTGTAACACTAAACAGCAAATAGTCCAAATTTGACCTCATTATATAGTTTGTACTACTATCACACTCCCAGGCAGGCAATATTTGTGTAATAGAATGACTCCCAAAATTCATGAAAACATGTGACAACAATGTGTACAACTAAAACCTATAAGGCCTAAAAATGTGGTTTTGCTTGAGTGGGGTAGATATTGATTGTGTAAAAAACGTGATAGCGAACAACATAGTGAGTGACCCTTGAACTCGCCATTCTAGTAGGTCAATCAAACAAACCATGTTGTGCAATACTGTAAAAGTGGCTATTTTCGCACGATTTAATTTTCGCGCTTTGCTGACTTTCAGCCATTTTGCTTGTTTTTAAATTTGCGATTTGAAAGATCATTACATAGACTTATACACAAAATAAATATGTTAGTGTTTTTTTATTTTCGCGGTAGCTGCTTGGAGAGCGAAAATTAATGTAGCGCGAAAATGTCCACGTTTACAGTACGCATATTGTATGTGTGTGTTATGGATGCCATCACCAGGTGATCGGAAACAATCAAAACCACTCTTACCAACACCGTTCCCAGAACCCGTACCTTTGGGCCTTTGGGTACTAAATTGTTCTTCCAATTCGAGCTGCTGGATCACATCGTCCAAGTAGGCCATCTCTTCATTACCCTGAATCTAAAAAGAAAACAAGAAAACGGAAACAATCAAATCTATTCTTAAAATTCAACGATTAAATATGTTATGGGTGTTTTATGAGTGACTTAAAGACATGGTTGGACCTCAGGAATGGGAGGATTAAACAAATGGAAAGCTGCTCCCCTCTTTGGAAATAGTGTAATTTAGGTCGACGGAATAAAGTGCACCATATTGATAAAACGAGACTCATTATTCTACTGTGTAACTGTTGAATGACTGGGACCTAAAGTACACTTTATCCTCCTCCTTTGTTTACAGTGTTTAGACATTTTGGAGGGATCAAAAATCATATGTTGGAGTATAACTCAAATGTAGCACCATATGAAAATGAGAGTGACAGGGCCACATTGAACAGAATTAATTAAAAGTCCATTAATAGCCAAAAGGTATAAAGTGGCATTTCTCTCCTGTCCAAAAAACAGGTTGGTAGTTTGCTGGCAATTGCTTTCACAACCAATACTCAATACTCTGGACTCCTTTATATGGATGTGGTAATAACCAATGCGGTGGCGTAGCTATGGTATTTGATGCATGAGCAAAGTCAAACTTTCCTGGGAACCAATAAATATACTCTTTTCTTCTACCTATCTACAGGGATTTCATTTATCACCAACCTTCATTGCATCAGCTACATTTATCAGAAAATGCATGAAAAAGGTGCAAAATGAAACTATTCCTGCACTGTAATCCCCTAGTTATGCACACTACTTGCAAAATCAAAACTACAATTAAAAATCTTACCCCACTCCACACTGTATTCTGTGTGTCTTGTATCTTCTCCCAATTCAATCTCTTCACTGACATCTTCTGTTGCATCCAGGGACTATCTGTACTATCTCCTCCTAAGGGTGGGGGAGGTGGTGCCATGGGAGGCGGTGGCGGAGGTGGTGGTGGTGGTGGAGGAGGGGGTGGTGGAGGAAAACTGATGGAAGGCTCGTCTTCTTCAATAAGTGATGGCTCTCCGTTCATAAACGGTGAGTGTTCCTCGTGCGAGCCATTCATGCCATTCACAGGGGTTGAGCTATGGGGCAGCGAGAGAATCGAACCATGATTCGAGCCGCGACGTGATCCAGAGTGATGCGAACCGGAGTGGTATGAAAGTTCTGAGTGTGCGTCAAAGCTGTGCACAGAAGATGGGCTACGTCTGTACCTATGGCCTACAGCATGACTACCAGATGAGTGGCCCAGTGAGTTATTGTTTGCATTAAAACCATGGGGAGTAGCGTGCCTATGCTGATGACTATAATCACTCCCTGCAACGGACCCATCATGATCAGACAGCAAATCAGTTACCACTGTAATACAACAAATTATATGTTATGATTATATCATGATAGGTTAGACTGGATTAGCTGAAAGGAATACACACAGATGGTGTTATTGATAACAACAGGCAATTTAAGAAGTAGCGGTGTTGTCTCAGAAACATTAAAAATCTAAACAATATCTATAGCTTTTATAAAAGTCATTTCTATGGAAAGCATCTTCATCCCATACCACAACAATGAATCAAGTTGGCTATTAAAATAAATGTAATGACTAGCCATGCAACTATAAAAGGGGCCAAACTTGGAAAATAAATATCCATGGGAAAATGCGATATTAAGTATTATATAGTTTAAATGCTGTGGAAAAAACAATATGGTGGAACATTTTGGGATACATCAGTAAATTATGTTGGTTGTTTACAAAAATGCTTGCAAAACTGTTTTTATTCTTCCTTTAAATGCAAACGGTGCATGCTACGCTCCTTTCCACTTGAAATATGAATATGATGTTAGTGCATTTTTCAGTGATAGAATAAGTATGTATGTGTAATTAATCCCTGCATGCAGTCATAACCACAAGTACGTAGACCAGTATAATAGACTCAAGTGATGAATACTCACTCCAATGACTAAAATGCTCCGATATCACAGTCTTTTAATCAGATGGAATGGTATATAGAAGACAACCTTCCTATGATGTTCCATGCATTTACCAACTTATCCCCAAATATATCCCCATGGTAAAATAATGTAGAGTTAAGGTGAGTTCATACTCGCGTCGTTGCATATCAGTCAACGTCGACGGACAAAAGTTGACGTTGCTTTAACTCACGCACCGATATCCGTCGGCCAATGCGCAACGATGTAAGTATGAGCGCACCTTTAGGGAATACAGTATATTATATACAACAATAACAAACAAAGCCATTGCCTACATGCAGAAGCTGTTTTATACATGCAGCAAATACACATTATCTATTCTATCTATATTCGATGTTGGGGTACATGCAGAGAGTATTATATTTCTTGTGATGTCACATTTACGCGCAGTAAACAATATGGATGCATTTTAAAAATAATAAAAAATACCATGCTATTGGACATCATACTTATTTTTGTATTTTTTCCAATTTTTTTCAAAATGCAATAAAAAAGCTATTGAGAAATCCTTGATACATGTATATTTTTACAAAGATAAAAATCAAGATTAAGATTTGCAAAATGACCAAATATAGAATTAGGACAGCAGCATTGCAAAAATTAGAAGACATTTCAAGGCATTGCTAAATAAGGAGTTGTGCCAATAGCAATACCAAATACGGAATCATGCCATAACTGCCCATTACCAAATATGGAGTTGCATCAAAACATGAATTTATATGTCGCATTTTCACCCAATCTTACCTGTTGCTAAGGGGTCAACAGCATACACGGCATGGTGACCATGCGATGACCTTCGTCTAGAGGTCGCGTGACGAGGGGCGGCATCTAACACCGTGGGATATGAATTGCGCTTGGGTCGCCTACGCGGGATGGAGTCGTGATAATAGTAGGAGCTCTCTCCCGGCATAAAATAATCATCACTTTCGGGTAATTCTGCGTTGGCTGTGGATTAGGGTATAAAGGTGAAGCGGTGTATACGTGCAAAAGCACAGTTAGCTATAAATTATGCAACATGGCAAACATACATACATGCAAATTATCATATTGAATGACTGAACACAACTGCAAACAGGACACACTGCACACACTTGCTATTTTGCTTTGCTCATAGACACATATCCAGCCATTTTCCATAAATTCCCGCAATCAATTTAAATGTCTTTGATAATTGTATTATGACTTCCATGGTGCATCTAGTACCTTCTCAAACTTACTTTCCATTTGTAATAGGAATATACAGTGGAAAATGTGTACTTTAGGACCCACATTCTGGACTGTACTAGTATCGTCCGATACTTGAACGCCCAGTATCGTCCGATACTGGTACAAAGTCAGTGTTCCAGACTAGCACATATAAAATGTTCCAGTATCAGGCGATACTGGAACATAATTATGTACGAGTATCGTTCAATACTGGGACAAATCTCACTGGTATATCACGTGTACCTTCGCCCGATACTGGAACATTGAAATGTACTAGTATCGCTTTATACTGGAACAGTAAAATCGTACCAGTATCGACAGATACTGGCAATGTTCCAGTATTGAACGATACTGGCCAGTATACCAGTATCTCTGGGACCTAAAGTACAATTTCCCCTGTTATTCTACTATTACCATAATTGTCAATATCAGCAAGCTTTTGCAATAATTATCATGGTTCTTATGATTTGCAGCAGTCGCAGCCAGTTGTGTTTTGTCAATACCCTAAACTAATTGATTCCAGCCAATTTGATCTATTTTCTTCTTTTCTTTTGCTGACAAATATTACTGACAGACCGTCGTTCATACCAAGACCAAATTGGTAAATGGCAATTTGCCTAATGTTTCTAGTGTGATAATAGTTTAAAAGCAATATATTCAAGCAAATGTATTCATTTCAAGCAGAAAATAGTAGTATTTTGTCAAATTAGGTAAAATTTAAATCTTTCAAAAAAAATTAAAAATGTGACCCTGATTTTTGAGATTTTAGGGTTGGTCACTGAGGGCAACACAACATTTTGTTTGGCCTAGTCTGTGATCATTCATATTGCATTCACACAGAGACATAGTTCCTTTTTGGCAATTGATCTCGTAGAGACTAAATAGTATGAGTCTACAAGTGAACGATTGATCATTGGATCAGTGTGATAAGGCTAAGGTCAAAAATAAAAATGATTGTGTTGCCCTCAGCGACCGACTCTAAAATCTCCAAAATCAGGGACGCAATTTTTTATTTAATTTTTATTGTTGTCGAAATGTTACCTAATTTGTCAAAATATAACTATTTTCTGCTTGAAAAAGAATAAGTTTGCTCCAATAGATTGCTTTTAAACTATTATCACACTACAAACATTAGTCAAATTGGCATTTTACCAATTTTGTCTTGTCATGAACCATGGTCTGTCAGTAATAAGTAAAGACTCGTGCCGAGCTAAGCTCTCGCATGGAGTTCCCATCTCTCTTTCCTTAGCGTTTGGGCCAGACTCCTCAATGTAATTTTGGCTGTAGAGGGTTTGTTACTCCTCCCGCACAGCCAGTTTGTTTTACATCCCAACATGAATTAATGCGGGTACCCATTTATACACCTGGGTGAAGAGAGGCAAGCGCGGTAAAATGACTTGCCCAAGGACACAACACGCTGGCCGCAATGGGACTCGAACCCACAACCTTTGTATTGTGGAACGAAAAAAGTATTCGCTGGACCACGTGTGCCCGTTTTTACAGTAATATTTGTCAGCAAAAAAAAGAAAAGAAGGAAAAAAAAAGCAAAAGGAAAAATGACCGACCTACCCGACTTAAGATTTTTGGCACTTGAGGGCAACACAACAATTTATTTGTTGGCCTAATGGTATAAAATTTACTACGTGCAGTGGCTGGAAAACTTTAGTTTTACTATGTTAAAAGCAGTGTTGTTTTTTATAAGCAGTGCTGGTAGCAAATATGAAAACCCAAACTACATAATATTGTTAGTAAAAGATAACATTGATACACATGAGTTTGCAACACATGCATGCTTCCATCCATAATACAGGGTGTCCCATAAAATCGTGCACATGTTCCACATCTTACAATGGTATCATTGACTGGAATTCTTTACCTAACCATGTTAAATCCATCCCTGTTAAACATGCCTTCAAAGCCCATGTCAAAGCACACTTGTCTCAAAGTTCGTTGAACCGGGAGTTGGCTGAGTATGCTTAAACTTATTTCTATTGGTCCTCTTCTTTTGTCCTGTCTTGCTTTGTTTTTTCACACTTTTGCAGGCTCCATTTTCTTTACTGGACCCCATTGGAAATAAGTTGGCATATTTAGCCAACTTTATGGGCTATCCTGGCATATTGATTTGGTTGTCTATTTTTGTGTGTACTTATTATATATTTGCTCTTTGTGTATTGATTGCTTTGTAATTTTTTGTATTGTTTTGTCAATTTGCCAAATAAACAACAAACAAACAAATCATTGCTCTCATCAAACATTAAGTATTTGTATACTGTTAACATAAGCTAGTAGATAATTTAGTTGGCATTCAAATGCCGTTGGTTTGATTGTTATTGTTCTTCTTAATCCAAAGATATACTTGATCATTCAAAATCACTTGAAAACGGGTTGTGCCACTTTTTTAGGGGGGGGGGGGGGGGGGGGGGGGGGATGCTTGTGAGAAAGAGTCATTTAATAATATTCAAATGCATTCAGGTAATAATCTAATTTAATTTAATGTTCATCTTTCTTGAAAGTAATCTTAGTGAAAATATAGCAATAGAATAGGTACCCATAACCAGCACAGCAGCATGACAAACCAAAACCAAATGAAAAATAATTATCCCTTTGGAATATGAACATCATATGTCATACGAAAGCCATAATAAATATTATGAAATTTGATGTGTTATTTACCCATACACTCAGATGTGTGCTTTTTCCACCATGATTTGTAGGGATCCCACCCGCCACATGCAGGTAAAGATCACTCGGCAAACCACAGCCCAGACAACTCATGTCAAGCGACTGGATGCTCAGACCCCTGCACAAAACATCATCATTGTGGTATAACTCTTGCCGATTTTTGGATCAGGCAACAAAAACAACAACAACAACGCTGTTCTACAGGCAAACAGACCTCTCAGGTGGGGTTGGTTGGCCAGGCTTTTTTATTATTTTTTGTTAATTCACCCCCCCCCCCCCCCCCCCCCACACTAAATGTTGGTAAATGTCAACAATTTTTGACATTAAAAAAAGAAAATTGTTTAAAAAGAAAATGATTTATTTAAATATTGGAAAGGAAAATTGTAATAAGACGTTATCAAAATATGTGTATTATGACATTTGATGTATCATTTAACCATAACTGTGATTTCCTTCTGTAAACTGACCATAATATCAGACAACATTGTCATTCAATTACAGAAAACAAGAGTTTTTCATAGAAAATTGCACCTGTAATCAAGTGGGTTTTTCCCCCTTCTTTTTTCTCAATGATTGAGGTAACCAGGGGGGGGGGGGGTAGGGTGGAATAGAATGAATGAGGAAGAGGGTGGGGCAGTTGAAGAGTTCCATTTTACTCCTTTTAGTCAAGAAACCAACTCAATTTAATATGGATAGGTCAGGCCCGTAGAACAGGGTTTCCCATTGCTTTAAGAACATTTGTTGCAAGTATGTTAATGAGTTCTATTTCCTATTGATTAACTTGACATATATCAAGTGTGGTAAACAATGTCCACATAGCCTTTTAGACTAACAGAAAAAACAGAAAAAAACAGAAACACAAACAAAAACCGTATAGCGTGCTTAGGGTTTTTGACTATACAGGAAAGAGAGATAAACTGTTTTCCTTTTTTGGTCTAATATGCTTGAATTGATATTTATCCTGAACAGAAAATAATTAAATCAAGTGTAGATGGACTATAATTTATTTTTTATTTTTCAGTCTCACATTTTGATTTGTAATGTTTATCTAGACAATTAACTACTTTCGACTTAAAAAACAATTCACTATCATACTATTCATAGACATTCGGCCAAGTGAAATAAACCAATAAACCTAATATCTGATTTATCTTCATTTGGAATAATTTGTTTATTTCTCAGTAAAGATCTATCTGTCATATTACACAGAAATTCCAAAGCTAATATCCCAAGAAAAAGACAAGAAGAAATCCCTTTACACTGGCAATCATCCTTCTCATAGCAAGGGAATAACAGCCATGGTTCACTACAAAACAAACTGCACATGAAGGTGCTATGCTAATACTAACAGTACCCAAATACCAAGTTCATTGACAATGACAGTGCACATATCATACAAAAGAACTGTGCTGAAAAGATGAGGTAATTGAAAATACCTTGTCCACCAAATCCTGGTAAGTACATCCCTACTCCTCGTAATGAGCGTGGCCTGAAATCGGCTAGCGTTTGGTTGGCTAAGATGGAAAAGCATGTCATTGATTAATCAATAATTGGATGAAATAAAAGCAACAAAAAGGAGTGAATGTCTACCTATAATTCTACTAAGCACATGTAGATGACTGTTAATAATTATTAATTTAGGAAATAACTTAATAATGGTGTTAAATAGTTGGATTATGGTCATGCTAAAATACAACAGGCTTCTAGCCACTTACCATGCAGCCAAACAATATACAAATTTCAAAGAAGACTCCATCTCTCCTTAAACAGGGATGGGGCATCTCTCAAGAACTAAGGGTCAATGGGTCCCATAGGTAGAGGTGTAGGGTCATGCTGTTGCTAGATAGGGAGACTATGGGTTATGCAATCAGTTTAGGTATTGACATTTATTTGTCATGGACACTTTTAAGTTTAACTGATTATTTAAACGTCTCGTATAGAAACCAAAGGACAGATTTGTACTGTCCAAATTGCACTGTCCAAGAAAAGAAATGCCAAATGTTGATCTACTGATACCTAATCTGATAACATAACCAAGCTAGACTCTCATAGCCCCTGCAGCAAAATGAAATTAAATGTGAAATAAGTGCAAATGAAATATAGCCTCACAATCAATCATATGGTACATCTAGCCCAAAAGTATAACCAGTTTGACATCGCATTAAGATAAAAGATTGAAACAGGGGATCTACATGTACGTGTTACTTCAGTTTGAATATAGACAATGTCACCTGCAACGTCACTGCAGGTAAGCAAACAAAAGCTTGCTTGCTGGTATGTGCATGCATTGTCTGCCAGTTCAAAGGGGGTGTCCATTATAAACCAAACCAGTGCACTATGCATGGAATTGAACCGGGCACTTAGCATTGTTGATCAACAATGAGGTGACATGGTCTATAGATTAGAACTTTGAGATATATGTACCATACATAATGCATTGTGGCATGGCGAGGCAAGACCCCAGCATAGTTACCTTCTTCCTCTCTTGACAACGGTGGCGACGACAGAGGCGATAGACTGTCCGACAGACTGTCCTGTCTATGTCGGCTAGCTTCGCTGCTGTGTGGATAAACTTGACGATACTCAGGTGGTGTTATATGGCGTTGTAAGGGAGGGCGGTTCATCTGTTGATGGGGTGAAGGGTCATCTAGAGGTCTTTCAATAACATCATCAACAAAGGATGTTGGCATGTCCCCTGACTGGGATGGTGGTTGCATGGACCCGGTGCTATGTCTCGGAGGTCTTCTTTGTTCTCCACGATGCGGCACGTTTTGGCCGGCGTGATATGTTGCATAATCTGTATGGGATGGAACCAAGTTGTCAAATCTTGGGGGTGCGCCTCTTTCCTGTAAACTACTGAGACTACGACGGGATCTCATTGATGCATAGATGTTATCCCCGGTGGAGTAGGGGTCAAATCCTCTGGGGTCAAGCTGGGGTTCAGAAGGTGGTGGTGTTGGTGGTGGCGGCACAATAGGACCTGAGCATGCAAACAAGCAAAGCAAAGCATAACAGACATGCAATGAAGGATGACAAGTGATATACATGCAAAGAAGTGATATACATGCAAAGAAGTGATAAGCATACATACGTGCACTACAATTATAACATCTATATATGTACGAGGGTCATTCAATAAGTTCTACCTCCTAGCTCATAACTTTGTTATTATACAAGCCAGTCGTATGAAATATTCCACAATTAAAGCTTTATATCTCAGTAACAAAATCATTGTACTTTTCTTGATATGCAGTAAAAACCAAACTTCCATTTAGTGCGACGGAAACGGGTACAAATCAGCCAAAATGTCTCCTAAGGGCTATTCATTTGGCCAATTCTAAAAGACACAATGTACCTATTGGTCAATTACAATCGTTCTAGGTTACAAATATCTCTTGAACAGACTTTAAACAATACAAGTGACTGATTTATTGGCGGAAAATGCCCTCTAATTAGCCAGAACCAGACCAGGACAGCCATCAAGTTTAACCCTACCCTAAGAGAACCGCTGCAATAGTCATATTTGCTTTTCATAGGAATTAAGAGATCTTCATTATACAGAACTAAATGGATATATTTCAAGTCTCTCGAAGATATATTTTTCTATCACTGACTACCTGATTTACTATTCTAAATGTTGCATATAAGGAAAATTGATAAAGTTACTATCATGTTAAGATTTAACATTCGAGGCATCACTGTTGCATGACTTGTAACAACGAACATTTGACTGAATATCAGTATTCCAGTATGCTAAAGGCGTGTCAATACATTCGAGTTGATATTATACTATTTGCAAGCTACAAAGGTTAATATTGCAAACAATCTGATTTATACATGATATTATAGCATTATATTCAGAAATCATCCATTGTTTTCTATTTTCAGTATTTAAATCGGGCGGTTATACCTAATCATACAATACGGAGAGAAAACGAAAAAACATGTATCTTTGGGGTAATTTTCCGTGTCCTTTGTCCAAAATCTCTCTCTGACTTTGATTGCATCATGACAAAAGTGAAATAGGTATCAATTAGCATTTACTATAAATGTGTAGCTATGATTCAGAGCTATAATTATGACAAATGTCGTGAGGCTGACATTCATATGTTATGAGTGAGGAGGTAGAACTTATTGAATGACCCTCGTATATAGAGTGTATGCAATAAACCTACCAGAACGGTATAGATTGGGCAGCCATCATGAGGTAAAGGTTGGTCACATATTCGGAATGACAATTAAATTTACTGCTCCATGTGCACTGTGCACTGAACTGACCAAATTATATTGTTCAATGGAATCCATCTTGGAGGCACAGTTCAATAAAGACATAATGACGTAATATTGCATACACTCTAATAAAAGCCAAACTGAATTATTATGTTAAGAGGTGACATGAGCATTTTTACAAATTAATTATCTGCTATAATACAATTAGTGTAAAAGTACTGAAAAAGCATCAACCATTTTCAGCATGCTGACCTCACGTTGATTATTTGCTATAAGTTAAAGCATTAAAAGGAAGTGTATGGCTTATATAAAACTTTCTAAGTCACCACATGCTTTAGATCGTACATCTTTTAATATCTGTAAAACCAGAAATGTTTGCGGGCATTTAAATTTCGCGAGGAGCACATACTCGCAAAGAATGCCATTGATATTTCCAATTTACCTTGAAGCAGTGCATTGCAAAGTTACACAATGTAACTCCAATGTTTACATTCACGAACTTTTCATGCTGTGAATTAGGCCAGTATTGCGATTTATGAAATTTTAAACTAGCAAACATTTCTGGTTTTACAGTACCTCTAAAATATGACACTACTTGTATACATGCATATTATAGATTAGTATCCACTAGTTTTATTGCTTTTTTTATTCAAGCAACAATAACAGTTTTGTTTTTCATTTTAGTGAATCAAACACATTATTACTGTTTTGAAGACACTTTTATTGCTCTTTCATCACAGGCGTATAGAGCTTTTTAACAATTTGTATGTAAACAACATCCGTTCATCTCGTAAGCTACATTTTGCTCTGGTACAACTTACTAAGTCAGAATACTTTAAGCTTTTAGGAGAAGTCAAACATGCTTATCTTTGCTTGGAAGGAAAACCTTGTTATGTACATTTTATCTCTAAAATCCAAACATCCTTATGTGGAAAAATGGTCAAAATCAAAGTCAAAATCATCTGGTGTAACAATTTTACTACACCAATGCAGATGGACCTTTGTATTATAATATAAAGTATATTCATATTTACATCACAATCATCATGGATCCAAAATTGCACATGGGAGGTATGGAAAGTGGGACCAATTCTCACAATGGTTTTGATTTCAGAGGTCAAATGCAGGTGGGAGATTTTCCCTGCCCAGCAATGATAAACATGAACAAGCTATAGTTTAAACCAGTTCCAAATTGGCAAGAAATGTTTTGGCTTTTATCTCTCCGCGCGCAAAAGTATTCTAAGCATACTCGTGTGATTATAGACAGACGCACACAGTTTTGGCCGCAGGCAAGCATCACGCATATGATGCACATGCACTTGAGGCCTTCATGCGTGCCCTCGTTCTTCTGTATTAATTCGCTGCTGTAAGGAGGCTTCGCCAATTTGGAACTGATCAAACTATATCAAAAAGGCAAAAATAGGGAGGATTCTCAGAGTATCCTCCCAAATTGGTCACTGTGTCAACACTTCATGTTTTCATACATTGCTACGAAATACATAACTTACTAGCAACAGATATATACACAACAGCGATAGCAATAATGCAATAATGGGTTTTAAGTATTTCCTGCCTTCATGGTAAATAATTGTATTTCAGAATATTGTCTATATTTTCTGAATATGGATCTAAATCAAATTGGTAAAGAACTGATCATGTAGAGGGGAGGGGAGAGGGAGGGGGGGGGGCATGTATGTATCATATAAGGGGTTTTAAGGCATATAGTTATCATAATGCAATGACATGCACATGGAATAATGCAAAAGCTAAGAATTTTGCGCATAGCGACATCTAACGGTGCAAAATGCCAATCATGCCTAACTCACCCATACTACCATTAGTAGGTGTAACACTACCAGAGTTATCATAGTATATACTGTTTATGTTGGTTGGCATTTGCATTCGCGATGAATGGAGCCGCATGCTATTCGTTGGGGTTACGTTGCGCGATGAGGTTTGCGATATCTGATTTTCGGGGTTCGCCATGGCTACGGTAAACCCACGACTGGAAGCATATACTCGTAATGATCCTTTTTGCGCAATGATTGGTGGAAGTAAATGAGAATGGAATGGAAAAGAGTGGGTTACAATCTTAGACAAAATCCTATTCACTAATTTGAATGGAACTACACATGTAAACGTAGTATGGGATGAGAACAGCAATAATAATGAAATACAGTGTTTATATCCTGCTTTTAAACTGCGCGACAAAATCAAACTCAAAAACTGATCAGATTATAACACTGAATGATGATTATGGAAATGAATATAGTAAATAGTGTAACACTTCAAATGATGCGGAAGCAATCCTGGAATACCCTACTAGTGAAATACTGTCTGTACAGTGAAATGGTCATTTAAAATGACAGCATTGCACAATTATGATAATAGTATGAGGAGAAAAGTCAACGAAACATTTATTTATATTTATTTATAGTAGTCTGCAGCAGTAAGTATGATTTGATTTTACGCTCTTAGCAAATGAAGCAAAGTAGAATGTTTGACAAATTTCAAACATAAAATAGCTTTCCTTTTTTCCAATGTATATAGGTATCTATAAATAAACCACTTGAGGTCTTTTCAATTGGTGAACCAGTGTTGTTAAGACTGGCATTTAGCTGCAGAATTGTGTGACTTGGCCAAACATATAAGTGTCACGCTTTCCAGAATGTTGGCCACCTATGCATTTATATAGGTTCACTGAAAAGTTAAGCAAATTTTTGGTTGCAGCCTATATTGCCTAGACAGTGTTTACTAAGTGTCTTTTTGAGAAATATCAGTTTACAGCACTGTAGTAAACTGTTATAAGATCCCCGTCTACCCATTCTATTTGTAGCATCTTACCTGAGCCTCCTGCGGATGGAGGAAAACTTGTGTTATAAGCTATGTCGGTCCTGCGATTACGGATCAGCGTTGGACGAGAGTCATCTGTGTGAAACAATTAGGAACAAATTGTTAACTAAACGGGTGCAAGAGCATGTAAGCATGGGTATCCCATGTATCAGTATGTATAGCCTTAGACTGGTACCAGAATAACAAAACACTATCACACAACATTCTCTTAGTCGGAGTTGTTCTGCTAATTGAACGCAACCATCTTTCAGGCTTTGTTGACAAAGTACACAGGGAAATTCTTTGCTTCATTCTTTGGACGTGAAACAAAGAAGGACAATTTTTGTGTCTGATAATATGTGGGCGATGATTACGTTTTACAATATATTGAACATTTGAATAGTTTCCAAGGAAAAATGAGGAGTTGTGACCCGTTTTGACCTTAGTCATTGACCTCTTCAGTAACCCCTCCCCTTTGCAGGGGAGGGAAGTCAAATAGAACAGTCACCTGATCAATCTGGTGCAAGTAAACACAATTGTTTTAAATCATACCTATCATGCGAATGTATAGTCAGCGTGATAATACAATAGACATAATTCCAACAATGTGTGCAGGGGTGAGTGAGTGCATACACGCGGACGTGCGTAAACCTGGTAGTGTGTACCGGACGCTTTCTTAGCATTCTGCCAGTGACTATATAGCGAATTTGCCTCTTAACAAAATGTGACTGTTCATATCATGATTCGTTGTAATATTATGCACCCTCTCATTCATTTTGTTTCCATTTCCACTGCACCTAACAGCGGTCGTGCATGAAACATTAATGAAATATTGGGGTCCAAGAATTTTTCTTCTTCATGTATTCTCCTTCATTTCCTGCTCGTTTGGTAACTTTTCCCCTCATTTTTATTGAAATGTTTAATATTGAAACAGTTTTTTGATTGCTAATGTGATATGAGTGAATCTGATTTATATTTTCAAGTGGGTCAGAGAAACATCTAAACTCATTAGCAGCACCAACTCTGCTGGATACACCGTACTTATTTTTGGGCTATTGTTTTGGAGGATATGCAGGCCTGGAAATAGCACCCGCCAGCCTGCCCATAGCGGGTAACCTTTGTGTCAGGCAGGTGAAAATACGAAAGTACCCGCCCGACTGCCAGGTTTTTTTTCTTTGAATTCACAGTGTAAGTGTGTTACACTGGCTGGTGGAATTTTTAGTTGGCAGGTATTTTTTGTGAGTTACCTGCCGAATTGGCTGGTTGAAAATAAATCTGAAGTTCCAGCCCTGATGTTTTAAGGTCTGACACTGGGGTGTTAATATAGTACAATCAGCTCCAAATGGGCAAGAAATATGCATTTTTATCTCTCTGCATGTACATTTAATCCAAACGTATGCACGCTTTCTTGACATACCTACGCGACACACATATTCCTTACAGTGCATCTTGTTGCATCATTTTGTGTGCCCACGCCCTTCTGCATTAATTCGCTGCCGTAAGCAGGTCTGCCAATTTGGAATTGATTAAACTATAGTAAAATATCTACCTTTATACACTTTGTAATATAGCGCTTCATCATCTTCAAAATCTGGCTCTTCATGCATACTCAAATCTATGGGTTGTAAATGTTGGATGTACAAATCACGGCAATCAAATCAAGCAAGCACGCAGACATAGGGGGATGCGATGAAAAGAAAATTAATTAAGGTGAGTAATAATGGATTAATTATAGGGTCATGCAACATAAAATATATAAAAAAGTTTAGGAGATTGAAAATCCTAATCTCTTACCTAAAATAATGAGTTTCCACAGTGTTTCATGAGAATTTGCATATATATATCTTTTTTATATCCAAGGATTTTTTGAACATTTCAAACCTAATTTTGAGTGTTTACGATTAATTTGGCTTCTTTAAGATATTACAAAATTAGTAATTTTCACTTGTCATTTTTAATTCATTTGTTTACCAGGTAAGATACATAGGATAGTGCATGCTTCACAATGTGATTGATATTGCATGATTTATAAGTTTCCTTGATCAATTTTACACTATATATATATAGTGACGATCTGTAATATTCTGTAAGTGCAACATACGTTTAGCAATGTCCAGATTCCATTGTATCATGTCTTTGTAACACATTAAAGTCAAATTGGCCTCTCAACGGGACCCTAGACACATGCCGGGATGCTCGCACTTCATGTTCGATGACTGAAGGGCGGTTCAACAACATTTGCCCCAACAATTTTTAATCCCTAGTCCAACCCTGAATCAGATTACAGTTAGTGAAAAGACATACATACTATTAATGTGATATAATGGTTTCTTATGATTTCAAGATTCTTTCTCTTTTTGTTTGTTTTTGACCCTATCCCTATACTTACATTCTAACGATGATCTTGATGATCTTGACCGCATGCGCTCTCTCTTGTCTTGCATGCGATCTCTCTTGTCTTGCTCTAACAAAAAGGCAGCTTCAGCAACTAAGAGGTTAAATAACAATGAAGCAACAGCCATAGCAACAGAATGTTAATTGTTAATCAAAATGAGGTAGCAGAGCAAATTATTGGTTGGTTACGTGTTAGCAATTTGATTTAGAGGTAATATATCGCAATTTTGGTGAATCATTTGATATACTCCTTAACACTCAAGAATAACTTCCCAGTCGATAAACATGTTTATTAATTCTGAATTTACACTTCCAATAAAATATTCTGACATGTTTAATCACTCATAAGTTTTATATTTTATCTTAGCAACATTGTTTAACATTGGCAGTGAGCAAGATATTATGCAATTAGCTGTTAAATTGAGGAGTTTCTAATTAAATGATATTCAAACAGCAGGGTATTTTTAGTTAGGCAAAAAAAATAAAAAAATAAATCAAATTGTTTTTTGCTGTGCTGTGCGATTTAATTTTTTTATACCATTTGTATAGCAAAGCGAAGCTGTACTTATAATACCAGTTCACCATTGAATTTTATTGTTTCTACAATTAGTTATCTAGTTTAGTGTTTACTGTTATTTTATTTGACTCCCCACCCCCCCCCCCCCCCCAAAAAAAAGAAGCCGAGTATGGGTCAATAGAGTCTTATTATTTAAGAGGACAAAGTGAATAGCTGTTAAATTACCTGTATCAAATTCATCCTTTCGACCATATATCACATCCCCACTTGAGGGCGCTATTTCATAACTGGCGCTAGTGCGTGAGAATGGTGACTTGGTTATCCGCTCAGATATATTCTCGTCAGGGTGCAATGAGCCTGTGTCGGATTTTAGCCACCACTTTTTGTTTGTAGAGTATACCGCATCTGATTTGTTAAAATAAATTAACAATCAGATAATGAAACATTACTAAATCTGACATTTGATTTGTTATGATAAATAATTGATCAGATAATGAAACATTACTAAATCTGACATCTGATGATAAATAACTGATCCGATAATGAAACATTCCTAAATCTGACATCTGATTTGTTATGATAACTAATTGATCACACAATGAAACATTACTAAATCTGCATCCGCTGTGTAGTGATAAATTAATGATCAGATAATGAAACACTACTAAATCTGACATCTGATTTGTAGTGATAAATAACTGATCCGATAATGAAACATAACTAAATCTGCATCCGATGTGTAGTGATAAATTAATGATCAGATAATGAAACACTACTAAATCTGACATCTGATTTGTAGTGATAAATAACTGATCCGATAATGAAACATTACTAAATCTGCATCCGATGTGTAGTGATAAATTACTGATCAGATAATGAAACACTACTAAATCTGACATCTGATTTGTAGTGATAAATTACTGATCAGATAATGAAACACTACTAAATCTGACATCTGATTTGTAGTGATAAATTAATGATCAGATAATGAAACACTACTAAATCTGACATCTGATTTGTAGTGATAAATTAATGATCAGATAATGAAACATTACTAAATCTTATATCTGATTTGTAGTGATAAATTAATGATCAGATAATGAAACACTACTAAATCTGACATCTGATTTGTAGTGATAAATTAATGATCAGATAATGAAACATTACTAAATCTGACATCTGATTTGTAGTGATAAATTAATGATCAGATAATGAAACATTACTAAATCTGACATCTGATTTGTAGTGATAAATTAATGATCAGATAATGAAACATTACTAAATCTGACATCTGAATTGTAGTAATAAATTAATGATCAGATAATGAAACATAACTAAATCTGACATCTGATTTGTAGTGATAAATTAATGATCAGATAATGAAACATTACTAAATCTGACATCTGATTTGTAGTGATAAATAACTGATCCGATAATGAAACATTACTAAATCTGAGATCTGATTTGTAGTGATAAATTAATGATCAGATAATGAAACATTACTAAATCTGACATCTGATTTGTAGTGATAAATTGATGATCAGATAATGAAACATTACTAAATCTGAGATCTGATTTGTAGTGATAAATTAATGATCAGATAATGAAACATTACTAAATCTGACATCTGATTTGTAGTGATAAATTGATGATCAGATAATGAAACATTACTAAATCTGACATCTGATTTGTAGTGATAAATTGATGATCATAAATGAAACATTACTAAATCTGACATCTGATTTGTTATGATACATTCAGATAACAAAACATTACTAATCTGATGTTTGATTTGTTAAATGAATTATCAACAATCAGATAACATAACTAATCTGACCTTTTGTTATAATCTAGAAACAAAATGTTTCTGGTTTGAGAATTTTATTGATTTTCAAAAACCGTTAGATCTCAAATTTGGTTAATTTAAAGGAAAACTGTTGTTTTGTGTGTGTTTGAAGGAAACATTTTAGGAATATGGCAATATTTGTGATTGGTGAGAATGGTTTACTTGCTTTGTGTTTTACGATATTTTTTTGATTTAATAGCAAACGATGACTTCAAAATAATTGGCAAAATATAATACAAATTTGGCAAAATGCGAGGGTAAAAGCTGGTTACAATTTTTCTAATAAGAGCAAGCAGGGTTATTTGGTGAGGTTATTACATTATCATGAGAATATGTAAGATATAATAATGATGAACGGTCAACTTACCAGCAGCATGCCTATCTATGAGATATATGACTTTCCTCTTACAAGTCTCCTGTTCTTCCTCAGGTAATATCTGAATGATGTACGGCCATAGCGTACGCTTTGCATTGGTGTCTAGCAGTGGGAATATCTCCACGATTAAGGCATCAAGGTTTCTGTTACCAAAACAAATATTTGATATTAATTACGATGTTAGTTAATAGTGTACTCTTGGAACACCTTCATAATTAATGCAACAAGATTTCTGCAATTACAAGAAATAGTTGATATAATAATGATGTGTACGCTCTGCATTGGTGTCTAGCAGTGGGAATATCTCCACGATTAAGGCATCAAGTATTCTGTGACCTAAACAAATAATTGATATTATGATGTGAGATAATAGTGTACTCTTGGAACACCTTCACAATTAATCTAACAAGATTTCTGCCATAAATAGTTGATATAATAATGCTAGCGTACGCTTTGCATTGGTGTCTAGCAGTGGGAATATCTCCAAGATTAAGGTATCAAGGTTTCTGTCATCAAAACAAATATTTGATATTAATTATCAGTTACGTACAAAGCGTACGTAAGAGGACGTACAAAGCGTACGTAAGAGGGGGGAGGGGGTCGAAATATACCCCAACCGTACGTAACTTAAATGGCGATCGTGAGAGGCATGATTTTTTTTTTAAAGTACAAAATAAAATAAAATTTCGCTATTTATTGCGTACGTAACTCGAGGGGGGGGGGGAGGGGGGTAAAAAGTTACGTACGCTCTGTACGTAAGTGAAAATGGCGATAATTTTGGACGACCCCTTAGGCAGCAAAATTTATGCCATTAAAAGAAACAGTTGATATAACAATGATGTACGGTCATAGTGTACGCTTTGCATTGGTGTCTAGCAGTGGGAATATCTCCACAAGTTTCTGTCATCAAAACAAATAATTGATATTATGATGTGAGGCAATATACGCTACTTGCACGCAATCACCATTGTAGAATGAAAGCGAGGCTCTCCCCTCAGAGCATGCACGCCCAACCGTGTCACGCAATGCACAAACCTGCGTGAAACCTCGACGCAGTATGGCGTGATAGAGCGTGGTGAGGGGAGAGCCTCGCTTTCAACGGTTCCATCTGTACCATGCAAGTAGCGTATTGTACTCTTGGAACACAGTCACAATTAAGCTGACAAGATTTCTGCCATTAAAAGAAATAGTTGATATAATGATGATGTACTGTCACACTGTACACTGTAAATCGATGGTTTGATGTTAGAATATCTCAACAATCAAAGCATTAACATTTTTGTCATCAAACAGGAATAAAGAAATGGTTTTCTTTACTTCATGTTTTTCACACAAACATTTCAGTTAGCCTGTTTTTAGACAAAAATTAATATATGTACAAACCTGTTGCCCTGGTAACCTTGAAGAGCCCCTTTTACAAGTTTCCTTTCTTGACTGGTCAAATGATGCCCCATCTGAAAATTTGAAAAAGATAACAAAATAAGAATTCTTAGATAAGCTTGCACATATTCGGGAGAGCAGACTATATAAGTATTATTTGAATTGTGAAATGGCAGTAAAATCTATTATGCATTGATGAGTTAAAAAAGGACCCTTTAGGATGTCCTTTTATTTATCAATTATAGTATTATTCCCAACCCCCATCAGTTCACATTTGCAATAATCTCTCAAGTAGATTATCATACCAAGCAAAAGTCTAACAGATCGTATTTTGCCCCTTCACTCATGGATATACCAAATATAGTTCTCCCAGTCCCCATCTAGGCAACCGCATTTACGTGATAAAAACTGGCAACACCCTCTAAATTTCTCTTTGGAGAAAAACGTAAACGACGAGCGAAGGCATCGTGATTAAGCCAGGGGCCGGTGGCGGGACAAACTGATGGGGGTTGGGAATAATACTATAATTGATAAATAAAAGGACATCCTAAAGGGTCCTTTTTTAATTTATTACATTATAATTATTCCCAACCCCCATCAGTTCACATTTGCAATCGATTGACACGGCGAATGGCGGTGAAAGGCCAATCATCGGATGCAGTAAACTGATGGGAATTGGGAAACAAGTGTATACAAACACGAGGGGTCAAAAACGATAGGAAACCATAATAATAAAACCACCTTGATATAAATAACTAACCGTATTAACCTAGTATACAGGTTAATTAAGCTTACTTAAAACGTAAATAGTGTAGTAAACCCTATAGGGTAAGTTAAAGATATCATCTTAAAATACGAACCTGTCTCAAAGACGTCATGAGTGATGTCATAAAACGGGGATGTGTCGTAAAAACGGGAATATTGTCTTAGTTGGTAGTGTGTCTTAATTGGTGTTGCTTTCTCCGTCCAAGACGGCCGAAGCGTACCTTCCTCTATCGGTTCTTAGCTGGATGTCCTTCAGATACGTCGATGTAAAAGTCGTGTCGGACTTCCATGAAACCGTATTGAGTATTTCATTGATAGAAATTCCCTTCGCGTGTGCCCAAGTAGCGGAGTATGCCCTCACACTGTGACCTCGTGGGATGCCTTCGTTATTCGTGGCCTTCGCTGATCTTATCGCGTCAACCAACCACCCTGATAAAGTACTCCTTGCGACAGCTTTATATGGCTTTTTACTTGAAATAAACAAGCGTGTCTCCTCGCCTCTAATGTTACTGGTTTTATTTAGATACCATCTAAGTGCTCTGACGGGGCAACTGAGTCTCTGAGCCCTACTGTTTTGCCTTTTAAGATAAGGTAAAAACAGGGGTGCCGCGGAGTAATCGCTTCTCTCGTTTTTAGCAAGAAAACCTGGACGAAAATAAAGTGTAACACCCGCCTTGCTGAAAACCATGAACTTCCCTACGCTCAAGGAATGTAGTTCCGCGCAGCGTTTTCCAGATGCTATGGCTAAAAGAAAAAGTGTTTTGATGGAAATCATTCTTAAGGGGGCTGCTTCTAAGGGCTCAAAAGGGATATGATTAAGGTAATTCAGAACAGTAGGGAGATCCCATGAAGGCCAGATATTGCGAGATCGAGGACGAGAAATTTCCATGCCTTCTATAAGGAATTTAAGGGGGCGACTACGAATGATCGAGCCCCCGTCTCTGCAACCTGTATGAAAAGACTGAATAGCAGACAAATATCCATTGACCGTGGACGCTTGAAGGCCCAGATCAAATCTAGATCTTAAGAAATCTGCAATCTCTCCTATATTTGCCGTACTTGGATTAATCTTTCGTATAGAACACCATTCGATGAAAGGTCGGGTACGCGAAGAATAGAGTCTGAGGGTTGAATCCCTTCTTCCTCTGGCCGCCAGATCTGCAGATTCTTCAGATAGTCCTTCCTTCTGAAAACGTTGTCTGATAAGGACCATGCAGTCAAGTTGAGGTTGTCCGTTGCATGATACCTCGCGTTCGGCGACCCCGGCATCCGGAGGATGTCCTGGTTCCGTGGCAGATGAATTGGGTCCTGAATGGATAGTCTCAGAAGAGTTTGAAACCATTGGCGCTTCGGCCAAAACGGCACTACCAGAAGAAGCTCGCAGCCGTCTTCTTGGATCTTTTGAAGAATCCTGTCTATCAAAGGAAGAGGAGGGAATGCATAGGCTTTCAGATCCTTCCAAGAGATCGAAAGAGCGTCTACTGCCCAGGCTTGAGGATCTTTGGTCCTGGAGCAGTACTTCCACAGCTGCTTGTTGAGGTTCGTTGCGAAGAGGTCCACTGTCGGGAAGCTCCTGATCGATAGAAGGTCCTGGAAAACATTGCTCGCGAGAGACCAGTCGTTGATGTTCGAGGAGACTCCCCTCGACAAATTGTCCGCCAGGACATTCTCTATTCCAGGGATGTGGATGGCTGACAGGAGGATACCTTTCTTCTGACACCACCGGAGAAGGGATAATGTTTCCCTGCATAGAAGTTCTGACTTCGTGCCTCCCTGTTTGTTTATATAGGCTACTACTGTTGTATTGTCCGATTTGACAAGGATTCTCTTCCCCGCTACTGAAGTTTCGAGGTCTCTCAGAGAATTTCGAACTGCCCACAGCTCTAACAAGTTGATGTGATAATAAGTCTCTGCTGTGGACCACGTCCCGTGAGCTGCTGTATGATGAATAAACCCCCCCCAGCCCAGCATAGATGCATCTGTTGTTAAGGTCATCTGATGGGACGGACGTGGGAAGAGCATTCCAATTTCCAAGTTCGGGCTGGAAGTCCACCATCCGATCTCCACCCGCACTTCCGGAATAATGAAGAGGAGCAGTGATTGAGGCTGGGACAACGCATCGTAGTTTCTTACGAAGTACATCTGGGTCATCCTCATATGGAATCTGCAAAACGGCACCAGATCCACCATGCTCGCCATGAATCCCAAGATCTGTAGCCAGTCTGATGCAGGCGCTGTCCTTTTCAATAGGAAGGATCGGGCGTGGGACGTCAAGTTCCGAATTCTCTCTTGTGTCGGAAAAACTCGGCCGGAGACCAGATCTAAGCGGGCTCCGAGAAACACTGGAGACTGGGACGGAATGAGACATGATTTTTCCAGGTTCACTATAAAGCCCAGCTGAGTGATTTCTTTCAATACCGTCGCTACAGCGCGCGATGTTGCTTCTTCTGTGTCGTCGAGGATCAACCAATCGTCGAGATACATAAAGATCCGTATCCCTAATCTTCGAAGATAAGCCCCTGCTTCTAGAACTACACGTGTAAAAACTCTTGGAGCGGTGGACAGGCCAAATGGAAGGCATTTGAAGGAGTAAGCCTGTCTGTTGATCTTGAAGCGTAACCACTTCCGGTCTGAAGGATGGATCGGGACATGAAGGTAGGCGTCCTTCAGATCGATTGACGCCGCCCAGCTGTTCTTGATGGGTGCTTTTAAGATGGTGGCTAAGTTTTCCATCTTGAACCTCTCTGGCTTGATGAATCTGTTCAACGGTTTTAGGTTTATGATGGGACGCCATTCTCCGTTTTTCTTTGTAGCAAGGAAAAATGTTGACCAAAACCCGGGACCGTAAGGTGGAAAAATGGGGATAACTGCATTCTTGATGACTAGTTTGTCCACTTCTTCCAACAGGATGGTTTTCAGGGATGGATCCTTCGGAAGGGGGGTCTCTCTGATAGGCCCGTACTCCGGAACCTCTGTAAAGTCTAGTCGATGACCGTCCCTGATGATTTTGTAAACCCATGATCCTGCGTGAATGTGTGCCCACCTTGTGACAAAGTGGTGAAGGCGGCCACCCACTGCCCAGTCTTCCAGCTGAAAGACTTTTGGGAGTGGAAGGGACACGTCTAAGACGACGTGTACCCGGGTGGCCGCATAATCCTCAAAATCCTCGGCGACCACGTCCCCTGCCTCCTCGGGACTTCCTAGGTGGGCTGGAGTCTGAACGTGTGTGTGACCTCTCATCAGGTTTAGCGTTACGGGATGATGAAGAGTGTGACTTGCTGTTCCCTCTTCCTCTCCCGCGAGATGCGCCTCTGCCTCTACCCCTGCCACGAGGTTTAGGTTGGTAATCGTAATCCATGTTGTCCTTGTAATAGTCGCGACCCTTGTCCTGGGAAGGTTGGCGACCTCGACCTGAAGATCTACCGCGATACGCACCTCCTCTGCTGCGATTACCCCTCTTAGAGTTGGATTGACGAGGCTTCTTAATAGAATGTTCAATGGATGCATCGGCGATACGTTTCCTAGAAACTGTCTTAGCCGTCTTGCTAGCACCTCCACCGAAGAGAAAATTGTTATCCGCATCATAGGGTGCATTGACGAGAGCGTCCACCATAGGCTCAACTATCTCATGTTTAAGTCCAGCTGCTACATTCTTGCGCCGTAGCATCTCAAGGCGTTGATGTGCTCTGGCCGACGTCCGAAGTACACGACCTGACATGTCCATGGCGAGTCGTGCTGAAGCGTACGATCTCTGTACTTCCTCCGAAGGTTTATCCAAAAGAGAAGGCTGGAGATCCAAAGCAAGGGCGTTAATCACCGACATCTGGAAGATACTGAGTCTTCTGATAACAGAAAGTTCCTCCTGTTCAGCCGATAGTACTTCCTCCCATTCCTTCGAGAAGTTATTGACTGAAGAAGATTTCGGCTTCATGTAGTCCATGACTCCTTTATCGATGGAAGAGATACCGAAACACTCGGTTTCATCCGTTGGGCAGACTCTGAATGCCGCAATGGCTTCTCTCCTATCATATCTGGCCTCCTTATCCAGAGTCAGTTTGTCCTTGTTCCTAACCTTCGACATTTCCGTGAAAATTTCGTTGGGAAGAGAAAGAGTAGGAGTCGAAGTCGTCGCTGCCGGCTCACTAAGGCTATCGAAGAAAAAAGATCCGCCGGAATACTCCTCTGGAACATCAGGGGGCGCCAGTCCCATAGCACTGGCTGCATAGCTGTTGATAGGATCAACTCTGTTTCGTTGGAAGATACTCTTAATTTTGTTTGACTGCCAAGCAAACCCAAAAGGAGAAGGTTCATCCTCAGAAATTTCCTTCCTTATCAGGACATTGGCCGGGAAAATACCAGAGTTGTCAGGATCATCGTCTGAGTTATGTTCACCTGAACCCTGTGACAGGTCATCATCATCATCATCATCATAATTCCCATAATCATCATCGTCTTCCTCTTCGATGATATCCTCTACCTCGTCTCCGCTGACTAAGTCCGTGACTGTAGTAGTAGTAGTAGTAGAAGGGACAGTAGTAGCGACTACCTGGGATGATTGAGTCCTGCTAGTACTAGTACGGGCAGCCGTGGGTTGTGTGACATTGTGATTCGCCCGTGGCTGTGTAAGAGTTGGTTGGGAATTTCCCTCAGTATTAACTCTAGCTTGAAAAGCTTTAAACTGCTGCCATTGATAGAATGAGTTATAATCCTCAAGCGATCCCATGGTCGGTCGTTCAATGACCCTTGAAGTGGTAGCTACTTGCTGACCATAATTAGGGTGAATAGTCTGGCGGTAAGAGCCAGGATAATAGTCAAAGTCTCCCCCGTGTGAATTCCTTTGTCTACTGTATGCATCGCTTAACTCTCCTTGAGTACCCCTGTATGCATCTCTTTGACTTGCACTGTTATCCTCTAAAGAGGGATTACGGTAAGCGAGACCACTCGATCTATAATCATCTCGATAGTCAGTGCGTGACGAGTTTGCTTTCGGATAGCGATTATTGTCACTGGATCGTGACATAATAGGTTCTAAAGAGCCTTTGTCACAAATACCCTGATTGATATCCGATATTTCCGGGGGGGAAATATTTGCGCGATAATCAGGGGCGCGACTCTGGGCAATACGGACCGGATCTGTGGTAAGAGGGTCAATATTTACCGTACGAGAAGCGTCTTTGGGGGAGGAGACTAGGTTACTACTATAAAATAGCGTACCCTGGTCCCCCCGGTGAGATCCCCTACTCTGTAGCTGTGCACCAAAACCCCCCGTAAAGAGGGGTGGTGTGCGACAACTGACTCTAGAGCAACAATAGGAGCAGTATAATAGCCTCGTGAGGAAATTACACCGCCCGGTGGAGCCAGGATGTGATCTGGGTGCGTGTTTGATGGTATAGATTCACATGCCTGAGTGGAAAGTGGAACCACCTGTTTATATACAGGAGCTCCCCTTTCCGTGCTCCCCTCATCAGTAACAGTCTCACCAGTATTTCCGGGGGGGGAAACACAACAACCTCTATTATAAGCACGGTCACCATCATGGGAGGTTGTTTTTCTGTTACTGAACGTCATAACGGCAGGGAGAACACCCCCTCGTGAGGTGTTTCCTGATACTACCGGAATGGATTTCTCCCCCTGTTCGCTCGTTTGATTGGAACAGGGAGAGGGGATCTGCACACCATCAGAACTGGTATGACTAGTAACCGTCAGCGGAGCTAGAAAGCTTCCCTGACTGTTCACGATCCCTGCACCGTCACCTTTACTTGGGAGGTGAGTCCCCTCGGGCGAAAGATTGGCACTACTCGAAAAAGCCGCTCTAACACCTGCAACCCTCTCAGAGTTGCTATTGTTAGTACAAATAGAATTAGTATTACTAAGCTGTTTATTACTATGCTGTTTAGAAACAGACTTACTCTTGTTCTTAGATTTAGTCTTGGGAGGGGAAATAACAACATCAGCTGCTCTCAAGTATGACTCAATCTCCTCCCAGTATGCGTTCGGTTTATCCATGTCCAATTTACATCTGTGTTTTCTAGAACATCTACGATGTATGTAGCAAGAAGAGTGGAGGTCCCCCTCCGGAATGGGAAGTTTGCATCGGCATATCCCCATCATGATAAACACAAAAGGACAATCAGGTTGTAGAGGACTAATATCAATATACAACCCGAATTATAGTAACCAAACTATGATAATGTAACCAAACTATGAGTAGTAAACTAACGAAGCGAATTTAGCGATGAAATTTGGAAAAACGAGCGCGAATGAATATTGAAATGTAACGAAATCAGAGATTCAATTGCACTGAAAGACTCTAAATATTAATGCGGAAAACGAATCAGAATAGCGTGTCGGGTGAGGTTGAACGCGAGAAACGAAAAGCTAAGCGAATCGAAATCGAAAGACAGTCGAAACTGTATATAGAGATATAAATAAAGAATACAATGAAACATCATAGAATCAATTTAATCATAATAACAACAATAATATGTTATGTTATGTCCGTCGTTCCTCGGCGTGAATTAAACTATTATATAATCCGTTGTATGCATTCATCAAGAATCAATTTAAATCAGTATAATAACAAATAGCAATATAATAATCTGTTTTATACCCGTCGTGTATGTCTATTATTTCTATAAAACAACAATAAGACGTAATGAAAATATGTCCGTCGTTCCTCGGCGTGAATTAAACTATTTATTTTATCAAGTCGGGAAACAACTCACATGCGGGATCTTTAATCAGATGCATGCATTCATAAGGACAAATCGGAGTCACATAGGTCATATAAATATATATATATAAACATTTATAATATATAATACAATAACAAAATATAACCGGCCTCCGAAGCAATAGAAGAGAATTCGACAGTCCCGATCAATGGGTGACGAATTCGACGACACTAACTTGCCGCCATCTTGAATGGAAATTTTGAACGAACTCGTCGTAGCAAAAATAAAAAGGGGCTGTAAATCTCGTATTCTGAAAATACGAAATTTACCAAAACATCTCAGATGAATTACGATCTATATGCTAAACAATATGCTTGACATTATTGATAACTGAGCCTTACTTAAGGGCTCAAATACTTGGTCAATCTTACCCACTCGGCGAACAAACGTCTATCAGGGTTGACACAAGAAAATTTAGAGGGTGTTGCCAGTTTTTATCACGTAAATGCGGTTGCCTAGATGGGGACTGGGAGAACTATATTTGGTATATCCATGAGTGAAGGGGCAAAATACGATCTGTTAGACTTTTGCTTGGTATGATAATCTACTTGAGAGATTATTGCAAATGTGAACTGATGGGGGTTGGGAATAATTATAATGTAATAAATAACTATGATTAGCAAATGTTGTGTAGCTATAGGAGTTTATCTATTGTGTGCACTACACACACCTTCCAGATGATTTTGGGCATTATAAATATAAATGATCAGTTGGTTATTTTTTTCCATTTTGACCGTATAACTGTATTTTTCCACTATCGAGTGTAACATCACCATCCATAGTTCACAGGAACATTAAGAAAAGGTTTTCAAAGTAGGGTACGAAAGTCTGAAAATCAAGGAAAATTTCAAATGTTCACCTTTCCTGCTTTAAGGTCATCATAAGGCAATTTTGTTGTTGTTGTTATGTTGTCCTCCATAGCTTTCAGAGGAGAGGCGGGCGGGCGGATTTTTTATTATTTTTTTATTATTTTTTTCTTTTACCAGCGGAAGCTCAAAGTTCAGCCAACAAGAAGTTGAAATCACTCTTGTTAAAGTGCTAAAAAACGTGGCACATTTTGGTCTCTAATTCAAAAAATAATAAATATTTAAAAAAATTAAAAAAACGATTCCTAGGGAATTGTATGAGGAATATAATAAAACTAGTATGACAAAATTTGACAAAATATTTTTTGAGTTATCTTTTCCAAACCTAAAATGGGGCAAAAAACCGTGTTTTTTATAATTTTTTCCAAAATGGTCAATTTCATGATCATGGTTGGATTCATTGAACCCTTTCCTGCAAAAAAATGTATACTTTCATATAGATTAAATGAATAATGAAGAAGTTACGGCAGTTTTACGGAGGCTGTACCTGGAGGTGCACAGCCCCCTTAATTTAATATTCAATGCCATTTAAACTGATAAAAAAAAATCTGAAAAAAAAAAAAATTAAAACAATTGGAGCGACCCTAAATCTGACGATCGGTCTGTCGATGACAACATAACAAAAATTTGTTTGGCCTTACTGCCTTTTTCTATATCCCAACTAAATATGATGTCTTCTATGAAAATTAGCTAAAAAGATTAACAAAATTAAACTTTCAAATAGTTGTCTCATGGTTGCAATCTGCAACCTCCTTACCATTTCTTTAAATGTTCTGCCAACCGTATACAAATCCATCTTGGATAAATCGGGCATATCATCTAGCTCGTCTCCGGTAGTCCTGCTCACGGCCGACTCTGACATCCATCCTGTTACCGACGTTGCGTCGCTAGATGTCGTTCTTCTACTCCGCGAGGTGGCAACGCTTCTGATGGTTGATGTGGCGGTGGAATAACCTGTAAAGTATATATGTCAACAGATGATTTAAGAAATGCTGGGACGCTTTCTATAAGTTGTATTACTCCATTTTATGAGTGCACAAGTGTGACCTATCATAATCAGGCATGATAATTAATATGAGTTGACAAAATCTGAATTCTGTGAAATATTAAAAAACAGCAGCCTATTGTCTAAAATGGCTTAATTAATGCAAAATTGAAAATGAAAAATATCTACTTTCAGATTTGTTTCTACAAAATATCATGCCTGCATATTGCAAGGGAGATGCTATTGGCAAACACGGTTTTGAGATATATGCAGACTATGTTTAAAACAAATTATGCTTCTCAAGATCGTCTCTGGAGATTCAAAAATCCAATTATTATTCAACAAGATAGGCCTATTATTTTAAAGCTTCAGTGTGCTTTCAGATGATGTTGAATAACTCCTATTTAATGTTGCCTTCAGCCAGCATTTCCCTTGAGATATGCCAGGTCATAAATGGATCCAAACATTTGTGTGCACGCCACACAGGCATACCTTGCTTGTATCATCTGCACCTATGGCTTGTTAGCGTTATCATTTAACAGTGATGTCTACTACAAATAATTTAAAATTCCTGAAAATATCAAATGATTTGACAAGACTTGACGTACCTTTTGAAAGTATCAACCATAAATTGATAGTGGGTACGTTATAAGTGCATTTCAAATATGAGAAAACAGATACAGTTGTGTAGACAGCAGGAAATCACACAAGACAGTAAAAGTAATAAAAGAGACGAAATGATAAAATGATATATATAAAATAGAAAACATAACAAATTGCTGCTGTTGTGGTGTGAAACTCTGCTTCATGAAAGTTGCTAGGCGCACAGTGATTATGCAGGTAATACAACTTTCTATGCTATGCCTGCTATTAATAACGATACTCTTGATTCCCGGGGTGCTCAGTGGTCATTACAAGAGGGGTATCATGCGTGTCCAAGAAATCACGTAATTAGGGATAGTTTTTCAAGCTGGGCACGTTACGTACGTAACGTGAATAGGGTATCAAAACAAGCCATATTAAGAAAAAGGGTATACTTTTGACATTTCGTATTAAGGGTCCTTATTTGCTCCATGACGATTATAAATAGCCATGATACATGATGGGCGAGATATATTTCTCAAATTGTATCCTTCGCAAGTGATCTGATAAATCAGCTCGGCATTTGTTTCATAATACTTTTAGCTTATTAGGGAAAAAGGGTTAGAAATGTGCTGTGAAGTTTAAACTATATAAATTACTTGCTTAGGGCAAGGAGTTATCATAATAACTCCTTGCTTAGGGTATCAAAATATTTTGAGTACTTGTTTAGGGTATTGGAAATACTGATATTACTTGCTTAGGGTATGGAAATTACTGTGCCATACTAATGATACTTGTTTAGGGGGTGCTTTTTCACATTAACACGATTACGTATTTAGGGTACTTTTTAAAGTCCTTGGATGCGCATGATACCCCCTTGTAATGACCACTGAGCACCCCGGGTCTTGATTGAGGGAAATATTAACTTTTGGGAGTAAACATACTGCTAACAAATTAGTTAACAGTAAGTATTTATCAAGTGAAAAATATAGCTCTATAAAATATTTCCAAACTGTCAAAAGAAAATGACAGCAGTCTGGCCTATAAGAGGCTTCTGAAGATCTTCACATGCATTGATTTTTAATGCCTATGTGACCATATCTCACTGGTGAGAAGCGTTGAAGGATATATTCATATCAGGACCAATCTTTTTATGTAATGTGCAATTGGGCATAGCACATGTCATCTAATTGAGTGAGTATTAATCGAGGGTTGAGCGCCAGAAGGCCGTAACTCAAAAATGCTATTCTGAGATAATTAACTTTCAAATATTTGGGGCTCATTACAATACAATGTAGCATCCAACTTATAACTCTAGTTTATTCAAATTAAGAGTGTTTATGAGTTATCTCTTTATGGTTCTGAAAATCTAGGTTATGGATTATTTTGGTACCAAAATCTCATTTTGCCCAAAAGTTGAGTTACGGCCTTCTGGCGCTCAACCCTCGATTTGTTCTGATTGTGGGGGATATTTTGACTTCGATTTGGAGGTCAAAATTGAGGGGGGCGGGGGTGCTCCATGATGCTACAAATCACTGCTTGTTGTTCTCAGTTCAGTTGAATGGATTACAGACTGACTGAGATGGAAAATATATATATTAATGAAAGAAAGAAAAACAAGCACACAGTATAGATTTAAAATTTAAATGCAAAATGGGTTAAACAATAGAGAGCATGGAAATGTTAATATTAACAAATCCCCAAAATGGCATCTTCTCATGCTTCTGGGCTCTTATCAACACTGCACGCTAGGGGTGGATGGATGGAGTACATGGTGGAGTGCTGGGTGGGATTCTTACCATTATTTCTATGTTTGTAAGGCTTTTCCAATTCACCCTTTTCCTCTGGAAGGTACCCTTTAGAAATTGCAAAGGATTAGGTTATATCAATTAAGTCTCTAGGCACCTGCACTCATTAACTAAATTGTGCACACATTGAGTATTTACATAGTAATCAGGGACATGTAAGTGAATGGGTGATTGATCCATTTCCTGAACTTTTTTCGCGAGGTTTACCAGACGGTCTGAGTGCTTGCGCGCGGCAACGGACATTTATGGGGGGGGGGGGGGGGGGGGGGGGGGGGGCTCATCCGGAGAATAGGCGATAGAGTATCACCCCACTTTTTATGCTGAAATATCATCATCCAATTTAGAAAATGTAAAAATATGATAATTTCCGGAAATCCAGAAATGTCTGGAAGTCTTGCATCCCTGAGTCATGATAGTGAGTTAGTGACACTGCTTGCCATATTATCATGATACAGCATAGTAAATCTCTCTTAACCCTAACCCAGCTGAATCTTACTGCCAGATCTCCACGCACGTGCTGCTGCATTGCCTCAATGACGTCACCTACCGCAGGCATATGTGGGCAGGAAGTTGCTGCCCGCATATGCGCTGGGAGATTAGCTCAGTTGGTAGAGGGACAGACTGGGGTGCGATGGTCCCACGATCGAATCTCGGGGGGTGCTGGGTGATTTTTCGGGTAAAAAAAAGTACTTTTTCCCCCTCCCCCGATACGCACAAAAACATAGCCGCACTGGTTAGAGTTAATCATGTGATGAATGTGACATGGCCTGCGACCATCTTTTGGAACAACAAGTAACCTATCGCGATACATCCTCATGTAGAACCGCTGGCAAAGTATACTCATGGGCTCAATCATGTTTTAATGATTTATTTAGATACCTTTTTCAAGCCATCTTTTTTTTAGTTCAGTAGATTTTGGGATCTTTGCGATCCCTCCATTAAACGTAGTGTTTTCTTTCTTCCACTTATTTAATTATCTTGAGTTGATAAAAAACATTGCCCTTTGATGACATTTACCGTGTTATGTATTTTCGTATCAACATGGGTCAATAGTTTCAACTAGAACCTCTCATGGCCATACAAAAATGGTGAAATTCATACTAAATGTGATAATTAAAAAAACTATATCACCAATTACAAAAATGTGTGAAATGAAGTATCGTTTAGATAAAAGTGATGTAAACATTTTTGCATGCATACAGTTGAACTTCATGTAGAAAGAAATGGCTCCAAGTGGAAACAATTTTTGTGAAGTAAAGAGTACATCAATCTATCTAAGCAGACAGAAAAGTTGAATTGTTACTGGGCAGGAAAAACCTATTTAGCGAATAGCTAACATGGTAAAAAGTATCACGATATCTGGAGAACTAGAAAGAACTGTTCTTCATACTTGGGTATCTCTCTGATTTATTATGATTACGGTGAAAGTTTTTGGTTTTGCTACAAGCATCGATCTGAAGACTTAGGCCACTTAAATATCAATTGATCAATATAAGTGTTTTTAAACAAGTTATTCCAGCCCAGTAACCAAGAGATTGTGTTGATTTTCAATGCTATTCGTACCTTTACTGTCTTCAGAATCCTCATCTCTTTTTTCTATAGCATTAATTAATTTGCAAAAATATCATAACTATTACTGATATCATGAAAAATATAAATAGCGCTGTGAAAAATTGCTTATACTGTTACTTACTGACGTAATCTGTTATATTACTAGGGGGCTTTTATCTTTTAAAAAAAATGAAAATTGAGATTTTTTTTAATGCGAAGGTGCTTTTTTGTGACTATTAAAATGATACCTCCCCTCCCTTGATCCATTTGGTCAATACAGTCAGATTTGATGTGAAATATTAGGGGGATATTCTGTTTGATTTTTTTTCCCCATTTTTTCTTCTTCATGCTTTACCTCCCTTTTGATATGATTGGATGACTAGTCACAATTGGGATAGGAAGGGTGAGGCCTATTACTGAGTAGGGCGGGACTGTGAAGAGGGAAGGAACTTCACGTTTAAATTTAGTTAAACCAAGTTACAAAATTTGACGGTTTCTGTAAATTTTGATTAAAAATATCTCATCTCACCTCCTGATGGAATGGGTGGGCCCGTCTCTACGACTAGTGTGGGGGCGCTACCACTCCCCTGTAGTAGCTGAATCAGATCATCATGTGACTTTTTCCTGACGTCGAAACCGTTCAGTTTGACGATTCGATCGCCGGCTTGTAAACCTGATCTCTCTGCAGCACCACCTGCAAAGCAAAAGAACCATTGTGCAATATAGGTTAAATAGATAACATATTTAATGTCAATGTCAAAAATGCTGCTTTTCTCAAAGAGGCCCTGCAAACATGTTATACACTTTTGTACAACAGTACATGACAAAACAATTTGGAGTTTAAATTTTAAGATTAACAAACTATCCAATGTTTAACCACATTTGAAAATTTGGCAAAATGATGGAAAAACATATCTCTGTTATGTTGCACAATAAATTATAAACGTAGAAGGGCTTACATTTGTTTTAGTAAAGATTTTAATGGGAAAACAACCTCAGAAGTAAATTTGGAATTTTAGTGAAAAAATGGACAACTGAGAGAAATAAATGGTTGAAAATAGGGAAGAAGCATAACCTTCGTTACTAAAGAGAATTTACATTTTTGAGTCAATTCAAAGTTGTTTGAGGTATGTCGTAGTTATCTTCTTAACTATCACTCCTAAATTTTTCAACAAGCATCAGGTGTCCCATTTTTTATAAATTCAACAAAATCAGTTAAAACCCTATTTGAAGAAAAGAGAATTGTTTATATATATATATAAGCCCACAGTTACAGAACCCATATGGTATGTCCCTTAAAAACCCTAACAAACCATCAACAGCAAAATATACACATTACAAATCAGGGTTTAAAATACTTTTTGGGCAATGAGGGCTATTTTGAGCAAATTCTGCCAAAAAATGCCCCTTTGGTACATTTTACCATAGGCCAACATTTTCTCAGGGGGCTAATCGCCCTTCGCCCCCGTGTATTTTGAGCCCTGATACAAATAATATATGACAAATAATATGGAAATAATTGTACATGTTTAATTTTGAATTGCAACATGTAGAACCCTAAACGATCATAACACATACTCATACAATATTATATACGTGTATGATGTATTATAATTTCCAATTATGAAAAAATACAGACCATGCCAGCTGTTTTCTGTTTATTATATTCTCTTAGGCAAACACAACCCCTGGTTGTATTTACTGAATAAAGCAAAGCAATTACGAGCCAACAATAGAATTTGTCTCTCTTTTAATCATATAGAAAGTGAAATCAGACATTTTACAAAAGGGTTTTAATGAACCGTTAAAGGCATATTATGCATTTTTTTTAATGGAAGGAACCCCCTCGACCTTTGATTTTGTTCTCTAAATGCATCATTTTGTCAAATTACATTTATAAACATGGGACTAAAATATCTTCTAAGTTACAGAGTATAGTAAAGTGTCCTAATTACTTCAAAATCAAATGTTGAAAATAAGTTGTCGGATAACCCCACAGTTGAGTATTTTCTGAGTGGTCTCTCTTTTTCGTAAATGGAATTCCATGGTTTGACAATGTGTGAATGTTGTTTACAGTGTTTCCGGCTATGATCACAACTGTTCACAATGAAAACAATATAATAGAGAATGCTTTATGATGCAATTGAAAATAATATGTCAAATTCCAAAAAATGGAAGCAGATTTTCTATGATTTTGTAATGTTCTGTGATGTTTTTTAACCCTAACCCTAGAACGTGGCAGTGGGGATGGAATGAAGAACAGGGGAGGGGTTAAATAAAAATGGGGAAAATGATGTCCGCCGGCCCCGGGAATTGAACCCGGGTCGGCCACGTGACAGGCGAGATATACTACCACTCAGCCACGGGCTTCACAGGCTAAAAAATCGGA